>BQMB01002223.1:0-410000 GCA_027943415.1 Closterium sp. NIES-67 | reverse complement strand
TGCTCCCCCTCTGCCGTCTGCCCTGTCTGCTCTCCCCTCCTCCCAAAGCAGGCCGGTCGGTGTCCTTTGCCCACCAGGGCTTGTATCGCCGGGGATGGGAGCTGAGAGCAGCGCTGCATGGCGCTGCGTCCCTTGGCGCCCTGCGCCAGGTGCTGCTGCACGCGCTGCCGCCGCTGTGTGAAGCTACATCTGCACGGCTATCACTCCACAACGATTCAGCCTACTCGCCAGATCTGTCACAAGAGCAAGAGCAGACAAATGGTCCTTAATTATGGCCCTTCGCATTTGGTTTGGCGCTGTACTGCCAAGACTTGCGTTCTTCTACTGTACTGTACATATCCTTCTTGTTCTGCTCCACACACGCTTCTGGTGAAGAGCACTAAAGGGAGAGCAGACAAGGCATAGACAGTGAATGCAATAGCAGGGGGCAGGGAGGTACGGTACATGATCTGAGAGGTACATGATCAGACGGGTGAGTACCAAATGAGGAGAAATGTTGTGGAACAGAAGTCCCAAGGGAATGGAGGTAGGCAGGCTGAGAGGTTAGCATTGAGGGCGACATGTCGAAGACACAAACACAAGCTTGTAGTACAACCCCAACAGGTACCGGTATATGTTCTAGGTTTCTCACACTAGTCATCATTCTCGTATTCTAACATGGTATCGAGTAGGTTAGGTCCACCCACCCGCTTCCGCCCGCGCCCTAGCCTCTCGCCTCCCCCTACCTACCTAGCCCGGCCCGGCCCTTAGAGCCCGCTCGGCCTGTAGCGCACGCCCGCCCCTTAGCGCCTGCCTGGCCCGGTCGCTCCCTCCTGGCCCCCGTCGCGCCCTTCAGGCCCCGTCGGGCCCTCCTGGCCCCCCGTCGCGCTCTCCTGGCCCCGTAGCGCCCTCCTGGCCCCCGTCGCGCCCCCCAGGCCCCGTAGCGCCCTCCTAGTCCCCGTCGCGCCCTCCAGGCCCTGTAGCGCCCTCCTGGCCCTCGTCGCGCCCGCCTGGCCCCACCGCTCCCGCCTGGCCCTGTCGCGCCCGCCTGGCCCCAACGCGCCCGCCTGGCCCCGTCGCGCTCGCCTGACCCCCCTAGCGCCCGCCTGGCCCCCACCGCGCCCGCCTGGTCTGCTGCGTGCGCCAGCCCCTCCTAGCGCCCGCCCAGCTCCTCCTAGCGCCCGCCCGGCCCCTCCTAGCGCTCGCCCGGCCCCTCCTAGCGCTCGCCCGGCCCCTCCTAGTGCTCGTCCGGCTCCTCCTAGCGCTCGCCCGACCCCTCCTAGCGCCCGCCCGGCCCCTTTCCTAGCGCCCGCCCGGTTCTTCTACCGCCCGCCCGGCCTTTTCCTCGTGCCCGCCCGGCCAGTTGCGCCCGTCTGTCCCACAGCGCTCGCCCGGTCTCTCCTACTGCCTGCCCGGCCCTGATACGCCTGCATGGCTCCAACGGCTCGTATCGTCTGCTTGCCGCGCTGGAGCGTCTTGCCCCTGTCCTGTGGAGCTGTGCCGCTGTGTCCCTGTGTCGCTGAGTGTGCACGATGGCCGACTTCGTCCTCCGCCTGGACGCGGAGGGCCACGCGGTCGACTTCGCCGCCTGGCTGTTCGATCTCCGCCATCACCTCACAGGTCAGCGTCAGGATGGGCACTCCTTGGTTGTCCATGTTGATGGCTTGCTTCCCCGCCCCCCTGCACCTACTCCCCTCCCTGCTGACCCCACCTCTACTGAGCGTGAGGCGTTCTCTACTGCTGCACTTGCCTATGCAATCTGGGACTCTCGCGATGCAGTTGCTCAGGTCGCTATTAGTCACGCCCTCCCTGTGCCTGAGCGTTCGCGTTTCGCTACAATGGAAACAGCCAAGGCTTACCTAGATGCTGTAGTTGCTCGCTATTCCACACCTGCCTCCGCTACTGCAGGCCGCCTGCTCTTTCCTATGCTTTTCCCAGACCTTGCTTCCTTCCCTACTGTTGCTGATCTTGCCACTCACCTGCGCGCCCTCGAGTCTCGCTACCGCACTGCTAGCACTGCTGCCCAGCTCACTGCACTCCCTCCCCACTTCTGCATGACCCTTTACTTTATCGCTATGCGCTTGCCTGACCGCCTTGCTAGTGCCCGCGACCACATCCTTAGCCAGCACCCGGGTGACCTCACCCTGACAGCCTTTGTCACCGCCCTGACCGAGATCGAGACTCGCCAGCGCACTATCGCTCACTCGAACGGTGCACCGACAGTCTCTATCTTTCACAGCTGTGCCCCCTCCCAGTGTACGTTTACTGACATTTCGGCTGCGATCGCCACTGCGACCCCTCTGACCGAGACTGCCGCTGCCGTGCACTCGCAGCAGCGCCCGCGCCGCGCCGGTCGTGGCCGCCAGGGAGGGCGTGGTGGTGGAGCTGGTGGTAGTGGTAGTAGTGCCGGTGACAGTGGTTCTACTGAGGGGACTGCCGCAGCTAGTCAGGAGCAGTAGCTGTCGCCCCAGCAGCAGGAGCAGCCGCAGCAGTCGCAGTCGTCGCAGCAGCTGTCCCAGCCCCAGCCGTGAGCTCGTCATCCCCCGGGTTGGCCCGGCACCTCCGTAGGTGGTGGCCGTGGTGGCAGCCCGCGCAGCTTGGCGTCTACCGGCAGCTACGTTGGTGTGACCTGCCAGTACCAGGTTAAGACAGGGCCTCTCCGCGGCACTCTGTGCCGCCGCCCGTACCCGACAGCCCGCTGTTTCCGCCGCCTCGACGATCACTTTCGTCGTCGCTTTGGCCCGGCCCCGGACCTCCCCGACTGGCACAGCCTGCTTCGCAAGGGCATGCCGATCTTCGACTTAGATACGGATCAGATAGGTGTTGCTTTGCATGCCTTGTATGCTGACGCTTCTAGTGTTGCTGGATCTTATTACCCTGCGTTCTCTAGTTTAGGCGTAGCACCCTTGTATAGCTTAGCCTCCCCTGCTGCGTCAGGCGTAGGACTGCCTAGTTTGCCTAGCCTAGTTTCTGCACCGGCTCCGTTCCCGGCCTCCGCTACTGCCTCACTGTCCTTCACTCTCGACTCCGGTGCTTCTGCATGCTTCTTCCGTGACCGCTCCACGCTCACGCCGCTTGCTGCACTTGCTGTTGTCGCTCTAGCTGACCCCTCCGCGGGACCTGTCGTCACTCGCAGCTCCACTTCCCTTCCCTGTCCAGCCGTTCCTTCGGGCTCTCTTACAGGCCTCCACGTTCCCTCGTTCTCCAGGAATCTAGTTGGTGTCGGCTGTCTTCAGGACCTCGGCGTCACCACTACGTTCTCTGGGCATGAGCGGTTCGCTGTCTGTACCGAGGCAGTCTCAGGTTCCCCCCTTGCGACGTTCCCCCGGGACCCGGTGTCCGGTCTGTTTACCCTCGACACCGCTTCCCCCTCAGTTGGTGCTTCCTCCCAGGTCGCTGCAGCTTGCTCGTGTCGGTCCCTCACACACCCGTCCCTTCTGTGGCACCACCGCTTAGGTCACCCTGCACTCCCGCGCCTGCGTCACATGTCTCAGCACGGTCTTGTCTTAGGCCTCCCGGAGTCGCTCCCCGCACTTCCCCCCTCGCCTGCGCCACCGTGCACACCTTGCGTCGAGGGCTGGCTCCGCCGTGCCCTTTACTCCTCCTCGCTTCGCCCTGCTACTGCTCCCCTTCAGACCCTGCACCTGGACGTTTTGGGCTCAGCCCCCGTCCTCAGACCGCGCGGTGAGCGCTACTTTCTTGTGCTCGTCAACGACTACAGGCGCTACACCACGGTGTTTCCCCTGGAGCGGAAGGCCGACATGCCCGACGTTCTTCTCCCGTGGGTTGTAGCTGCGCGTCTTCACCGCGGTCTCCCTGTGCTGTGTCTCCACTCTGACCGTGGCGGAGAGTTCGCTTCTGGTCGGCTTGGACAGTTCTGTCGTGCGGAGGGCATCACCAAATCGTACGCCTTGCCGGACTCGCCACAGCAGAATGGGGTTGCTGAGCGCCGCATCGGCTTGGTCATGGAGGTGGCTCGTACTTCCATGATCCATGCCGGTGCACCCCATTTTTTGTGGCCGTTCGCTGTTCGCTACGCTGCTTACCAGCTTAACTTATGGCCACGCTCCCAGCGGCCGCAGGTTTCGCTGACCCTCCTCTGGACGGGGTCCCCCGGTGACGCGTCTGCGTTTCCACGAATGGGGCTGCCTTGCTCACGTTCGTGCCTCTGGCACGGACAAGCTCACTGCCCGCACTGTCCCCTGTGTCTTCCTCGTTTTCCCCCTGGACTCGTCGGACTAGCTCTTCTACCACCCGCAGGCTCTCCGCTTCCTCCACTCTCGTGACGTCACCTTTGACGAGTCTGTCTCCTTCTTCCGCCGCTTCCCTCACCGAGGTCTCCCGGTACCCCCCTCCCCTGTTCCTGGCTCCGTCTCCCCCAGTAGCCCCTCCTCCCCTCCCGCCTCGTCCTGCCCCGTCTCGTGTCTCCTCCTGTCCGTCCTTGCCGCGTCCCCCTTCCCCGATCTCTCCTCCCCCACTGTCGCAGTCGCCGCCGCCGCCGCCGCCGCCGCCGCCGCTGCCGCTCTTGGCCTCTGGGGGTGCTTACGTTGAGGAGGGTGTTCGTCCTGCGGCTCCTGGCGTGGTCTATCCCGGCGGGCCTGGGGGTGCCGCTGGTGCTGGAGGGGGTTCTCACTGTGGGGGTGTTGGTTCTGGGGGTGTTGCCGTTGAGAGTTCTGCCGGTCAGAGGGTCGAGACCCAGCCGTCACCGAAGCCGCCGCAGCCGTTGCCGCCGGGCTCCGCTCTTCGCCTGCTCGCCCTTCCCTCCCCTGACCGCTCGCCGCTGTCTCCCTCTCCCCCTTCTCCTCTTCCTGTCTACGGCCCTGTTTTCCCGCCCCCGGACTCTTCTCCGGCCCGTCTTCCTCCTCGTTCTCCTCTGGTGTCCCCCCCGCTGTCTCCTGACCCTACACCTACGTCACACGTTTGGTCTCGCCATCCCTCACGTGCTCGTCCCGTCTCTCCTGTCCTGTGCTCCCACCCTATGTTGCTCCGTTCCCACTCGTCTTGTCCTCTCTTCCTCCCCTCGCCTCCTCCCTCGTCGCTTGTTGTTGCACCTCCCCCGCTGTCTGACTACCTCCGTGTCGCTCATCCCTTTGTCCCTCGGGTCCTTGCCTCTCTTGTTACAGACCCGTCTGTTCCTGTCTCGCGCCTTGACGCGCTTGTCGCTGCTGTCGATGACTTCGCCTCTACCCGCCGCCTTGACTATGCTACCGCTCTGGTCTCTGACCCTGCCCGTCCTCCGTCTGTCGGGGGTGCACCTGCCCTTGGCAGTGACGTTCTAGAAGACAGGCAGTACGAGCTTGCTTTCATTTCCGAGGCCGCTCCCCATCTCTGCTCCATGCTTCTAGTCCCAGAGGGTGACCCAGATGCCTTCGACATCCCGACCCCTCGCACCTACGCTGAGGCCTCCTCGGGACCCTGGGCCTCTCAGTGGATAGCTGCCATGGAGCAGGAGATGGCATCTTGGAGGTCCACTGGCACTTACGTCGACGCAGTTCCCCCTCCTGGGGTGAACGTAGTCGATGGACGGTGGCTCTTCAAGGTGAAGCGCCCCCCTGGAGAGCTGCCTCTCTTGAAGGCGCGCTACGTGGCTGGAGGCTTCAGCTAGCACGATGGGGTTGACTTCTTCCAGACCTTTGCCCCGACCCCGAAGATGACTACTCTTCGGGCACTGCTACACGTAGCAGCACATCGTGACTACGAGCTCCACTCCCTCGAGTTCTCCACTGCTTTTCTTCAGGGTAGCCTGCACGAGCAGGTCTACCTGCGTCATCGTTGGGGCTTCACTGGTACCTTCCCCCTTGGGGCCCAGTGGCTTCTCAGGCGCCCGGTCTACGGCCTGCGCCAGGCTCTCCGCGAGTGGCACGACACGCTGCGTGCCATGCTAGCAGACCTGCAGTTCTTTCCGTCCTCTGCTGACCCCTCGCTTTTTGTGCGCTCCGGCCTCACTCCGTTCTGCATCCTTGTCTACGTAGACGATCTGGTCTTCGCCACTGCTGACAGGGACGCACTGGCCTCTGTGAAGGCCGAGCTGCTGAAGAGACACACCTGCACTGACCTTGGAGAGCTGCGTCGCTACCTTGGCCTGCAAATCTCCAGGGACAGAGCAGCACGCACCATCACCCTGACACAGTCACACTTGGTGCGTCAGGTCCTTCAGAGGTTTGGTCTTCAGTTCTCCTCCGCACAGCCCACACCTCTACCTGTAGACCATGGGCTCTCCGCTCCCGTTCCTGAGGAGCCAGTAGAGCCCAGCGGCCCCTACGCAGAGCTGGTGGGTTGCCTCATGTACCTGATGACTTGCACTCGCCCAGATCTCGCATACCCTCTCAGCATTCTTGCTCGCTTTGTGGCCACAGGCAGACACCGACCACAGCACTGGTCGGCCGCTAAGAGGGTTTTGCGATATCTAGCAAGTACATCGGGCATGGGGTTAGTGCTTGGAGGACGCATGCCAGTGGTCCTCACTGGGCACACAGACGCTTCTTGGGCAGACGACTCTGAGACTCTCAGGTCGTCTCAGGGCTACTGTTTTAGCCTTGGTTCGGGTGCTATCTCTTGGAGATCCACTCACTCGTCGTCTGTTGTTCAGTCGAGCTGTGAGGCTGAGATCTACGCCGGTGCCATGGCGGCACAGGAGCTCCACTGGCTGACTTTCTTGCTCACAGACTTAGGTGAGCGGCCTAGCTCTGCCCCGGTCCTATACGCTGACAACAGGGCCATGATTCTCCTGTGTCAGGAGCCTCGACTTGAGGGCAGAGCGAAGCATATCCAGCTGAGGTACTTCCTTCTGCGCGAGCTACAGCAGCGTCGCCAGGCCCGCGTAGTTCACTTGTCCTCCGGTGCCAACACAGCTGATATCTTTACTAAGGCGCTTGCGCCTAAAGATCATCAGCGGCACTGTGTATAGCTTGGTCTTGTTCCTGTAGCTTCTCACTTGTTAGGACCCTGATTGTGTGCTCTCTACTATATATTCTTGTCTGACTGGCCTTGTGGCCTTACCTCCAGTGGCTGGACTAGTAGTGCCGCCCTGGCTTGCTTTTGTCTTGTTTGTACTCTCGCTGACGGTCTCCGGACCCCTGCCTCAGTGGTTGGACTAGTTGTGCCACCCTGAGCTGTGTGCTTCTTGCTCAGCGCCACCCCTTCTCTAGCCTAGGGGGTGTGTCAAGGTATGCATATACTGTATGTAGAAGTTATAGGCTAGACTAGGTGTGTGCTTCTAGTGAGTACAACCCCAACAAGTATATGTTCTAGGTTTCTCACAGTAGTCATCATTCTCGTATTCTAGCAGTACATCCCCACATTTTCCAGGTCAGCCTAAAATAATCCCCACATTCTGCAGGCATTTGACGTCGACGTCAACATTGAGGAAGCTCGTCAAGCGATTTAGCGAGCACTTGTTACTGTTAAATTATATATTGTGTTTTATAATTGTTAGGCTTGGTAGATTACCGAACTCTACTGTAAAGGGTACAATCCCCTCCTTGTTTCCCTTGTTAGAATGAGAGAATGACTAGAATGCATGTGTACAAGGGTATAGGAGTTGTACCCTCTAAGTCACAAACCTATACAGTCTACACAAACATAATGATATACTGTATGTTTGACCAACCCTCTTTTCTCTCGTCAACTTTCTCCTTCCACCACAAACATAATGATATACTGTATGTTTGACCAAACCTCAGGCCATTCCATGGCTTCACTCCTACCTAGATCCTAGCATACGTTGACATGGTATCAGAGCAGGTCGTTTCTCCCGAGCCTGCTCCCCATGCGTCCGCCTCGTACTCGTTCGTTGTTCGTCCCTGCCGGGCCGCCGTCGCGGCCATGCTGAGCAGCCGTGGCTGCGTCGTGGTGCTGCCGTCGTAGCCCCGACGCGTGGCGTCGGCGCCACACCGCTGCGACGGCGTCGTGCTGCCGTCGCAGCGTCGACGTCCCGCTGCGGCTTCGACGCCGCTCTGTGACGGCACCGTCAGGCTGCAGCCGACCGCGCGACGCCTGTGACGCCGTCGCCGCCCGCACCCAAGCTGCCCTCCTTCCCCTGAGCCCCCTCCTCCTCGCCACAGCTGACGCCTGGCGCGTGGGGGACCCCATCGCCGTCGAGTTTGGCCATGCTGCCGAGAGGGCGGGGGCCACTGCAGTCGCCTCTGATGTTGAACTCGCCGCCGCCGCCGCTCTCGTCACTGTCGTGGTTGCCGCCATCGCCATCTCACGGGCCGTGTGGGCTGGCCCCACCGGAGTAGACGTGGCTGATGCTTGGAATGGGGGTGCTAGGTTAGGGGGTGTGGGTGTGTGTGGGCTTGTGACTACCAAGCCTAGGGGGTGTGTTAAATTATATATTGTGTTATATAATTGTTAGGGTTGGTAGATTACCGAACTCTACTGTAGAGGGTACGATCCCCTCCTTGTATCCCTCTCTTTCTAGTCCAACCCTCTTTTCTCTCGTCAACTTTCTCATTCCTAAACCTCACGCCATTCCATGGCTTCCCTCCTACCTAGATCCTAGCATGCGTGGACAGTTACAACCCAAACCAGGAGCACTTTCCGAACCTCGCTCGGAAGCCACGCAACCAAACTGCGGAAACCGCGCGTGAAATGAGAGGAGCGAATTTCAAAATTGCGCAACAAAAACGTACTGTCCTAGGGCAGATGAGAAAGTTTCGGGCGCGATTTGGCGATAAAATAACCTAGGGTTTGGTAGCATGTTCTTACCAAGAGACAGTACACGCCGCAGCTGTAATTATTTGGGAAAGTATATCGGCGCTCAGTATTAGGGGCCTCGATAACATGTACTGCCAGTGACACGATATAAACAATCAGAATTAGCGAGTTCGCAACATGTTTCATGAATAGGATTCCACCATTAGTCAGAAACTGCAGGAAAAAAATTATACGATTGGTCCGTAGAAGTAACCCCCGCCCGTCTCGGAACATTTTCCCGCCCGCGCCAGCCCAATTTCGTCATCATTGTGGCTGGCGCAATATTTTTCACGAGCTCCAGTCGCAGTTCGAGTGAAAAAAAAACGCAAAATACCCAAATTAAGATTCATTGAGAATTAGTTAGTCGAGAAACACGAAAACACGATTTTGTTTCGAAGCACATACTTTTGTCACAGAGGGTAGTGCTGTCTTGAAGTAAATCTAGGTAGGAATAGGAGGCGCCATGGAATGGTGTAAGATCTAGATCTAGGAGATAGGCGTGAAGTTTGACGAGAGAAAAGAGAACTAGGAAAGAAGAGAGAGGGATACAAGGAGGGGTGTTGTACCCTCTACAGTGATGTGCAGTAACATCTACCAAGCCTGCACTTATATAATATATTATATAATTTAACAAGCACGCCCCGCGATGACTAAAAATGGCGGCTTTGTCTCTACCCCATTTACGGCCCGAAAAAAGTAAAGCCATAAACTTGTCATTCCCGAGTCGCCCGAAAACAATAACATATATAGATAGCTACAAGCATTATTTTTTAGAAATTAATATATTTAAAGCACGTTAAGGTACTCTCATAACCGCATTTAATTTTGTATTAATTTCAATACCTACAACAAATCTACTAGAAATTTGTCGGTTGTCTTCTGATTTTTTTTTCCAACAAATGTATTTACCGGAAAAGTTTTCCACTGAATTACGACTCTACGCGTCTTGTCATGCTCGAAACAAATTAGCGCACGTGCACTACAGTTTAATGTTCACGCCTCATTGGCTTAGCGCCGATCCCGGATGGATTTTCCCTTTAGTGTCGAATGTTTTCGTTTTTTTGTACGTGTGTTAATGTTTGAAAAATATCGCACCCGATGTGCAGCCCAGTCCAGCCCAATTAGCTTATGTGACAAATGCGCCAGGTCTCAATTTTGGAATTTTGCGTGCGCGACGTCCAACGATTTGTAATTCGGGAATACTTTACGTAGTTCTCTCGTACTACGCATGGAGCTTGGGAAAATTGTCCCGCCAGCCGCAATGATGACGAAATTGGGCTGGCGAGAGCGGGAGTACGTTCCGAAAGACCGCCGGGGGTTACTTCTACTACGGCTGAGTTCTGCAGCCATTTGATGTTGACGTCGACGTCGACATTGAGGAAGTTCCTCAAGCGACTTCGAGAGCACTGGTTACCACCCAAACCAGGTGCACTTTCCCAGCCTTGCTTGGAATCCACGCGGCCAAATTATGGAAAGCGCAAGTGAAAGGAGAGAGGAGAGAATTTCAAAATTGCGCAACAAAAAACTGCTGCCCCAGGGCAGCGGAGATATATTAGGGGGCAAAATGACGAAAAAATAGCCTAGGGTTTGGTGAGTTGGCGATGGGTTTGTTGTTCAGCTGCTGTTTTTTTGTACGGCAGGCCCAAGTTCGCAAGGTGGGGTAAAGTGGTGGCGGTTGTATTTTTGGGGTATGGAGGCCTAGTACACCCTTGCGGCTGATGTAACGCCAGATACAAGGTGAACTCCGTGATTGAGCGAACGTCAGCGTTGCGTCACGTTTGCGCCAGATTTGCCAGGGAGGGAAGCGAGGGGGGTGTTTCCCTAACGTAGATGTAATCTGTAGATGGACCTGTTCTGCAGGCATGTCGATGTAACCAGGTTCGGGGACGTTGTGCCAGGTTTGGGTGAAAATTTGCGGGCTGACCCTCGATCCAAAGCAAAATCTCTCGATTGAGAAAGCTTGCTTTCTTGTCCTTTGCAATAGGCATCGTTCTCATTTCAAGTGGGCTAGGTACAATAGTCTCTAACTAGCTTATAAGAATCTAAACATACACACATCATGATCCTAATTGTGCGCTCCCGTTCAAGTGACCAGCTGGCAATTGGACATGCACAGTTGTCTAGGCGGGGGGTGGGTGGGAAAGTACTGAGCCGTTTGAAAAATGAGAGACGTGGGTGGAGGTAAATGAGCTCCATGTTAGAATACGTGAATGTCTTACTAGAAGGAGAAACCTAGAACATATACCAGTAGGGTTGTACTCACTAGAAGCACACACCTAGTCTAGCCTATAACTTCTACATAGATCATATGTATAAGTTGACACACCCCCTAGGCTAGATAAGTGGTGGTGCTAAGCAAGAAGCACACAACTCAGGGTGGCACTACTAGTCCAACCACTAAGGCAGGGGTCCGGAGACCAGTCAGCAAGAGTACAAAGAAGACTAAAGCAAGCCAGGGCGGCACTACTAGTCCAGCCACTAGAGGTAAGGCCACAAGGCCAGTCAGACAGGTATATATAGTAGAGAGTACACAATCATGGCCCTAGCAAATGAGAAGCTACAGGAACAAGACCAAGCTGTACACAGTGCCGCTGATGATCTTTAGGCGCAAGCGCCTTCGTAAAGATATCAGTTGTGTTGACACCGGAGGCCAAGTGAACTACACGGGCCTGGCGACGCTGCTGTAGCTCGCGCAGGAGGAAGTACCGCAGCTGGATATGCTTTGCTCTGCCCTCAAGCCGAGGCTCCTGACACAGGAGTATCATGGCCCTGTTATCAGCGTATAGGACCGAGGCAAAGCAAGGCCGCTCACCTAAGTCTGTGAGCAAGAAGGTCAACCAGCGGAGCTCCTGTGACGCCATGGCACCAGCGTAGATCTGAGCCTCATAGCTGGACTGAGCAACAGACGACGAGCGAGTGGATCTCCAAGAGATAGCACTCGACCCAAGGCTAAAACAGTAGCCCTGAGACGACCTGAGAGTCTCAGAGTCGTCTGCCCAAGAAGCGTCTGTGTGCTCAGTGAGGACCACCGGCCTGCGTCCTCCGAGCACTAACCCCATGCCCGATGTACTTGCTAGATATCGCAAAACCCTCTTTGCGGCCGACCAGTGCTGTGGCCGGTGTCTGCCAGTGGCCACAAAGTAAGCCAGGATACCGAGAGGGTATGCAAGATCTGGGCGAGTGCAAGTCCTCAGGTACATGAGGCAACCCACCAGCTCTGCGTAGGGTCCACTGGGCTCTACTGGCTCCTCAGGAACTGGAGCAGAGAGCCCATGGTCTACAGGTAGAGGTGTGGGCTGTGCGGAGGAGAACTGAAGACCGAACCTCTGAAGCACCTGACGCACCAAGTGTGACTGTGTCAGAGTGATGGTGCGTGCTGCTCTGTCCCTGGAGGTATGCAGGCCAAGATAGCGACGCAGCTCTCCAAGGTCAGTGCAGATGTGTCTCTTCAGCAGCTCGGCCTTCACAAAGGCCAGTGCGTCCCTGTCAGCAGTAGCAAAGTCCAGGTCGTCTACGTAGACCAGGATGTAGAATAGAGTCTGGCCGGAATGCACAAACAGCGAGGGGTCAGCAGAGGACGGAAAGAACTGCAGGTCTGCTAACGTGGCACGCAGCGTGTCGTGCCACTCGCGAGGAGCCTGACGCAGGCCGTAGACCGGGCGCCGAAGAAGCCACAGGGTCCCAGGGGGGAAGGTACGAGTGAAGCCCTGAGGTCGACGTTGGTAGACCTGCTCGTGTAGGCTGCCCTGAAGAAAGGCAGTAGAGAAGTGGAGGGAGTGAAGCTCGTAGTCGCGCTGTGCTGCTACGTGTAGAAGCACCCGAAGAGTGGTCATGTTCGGGGTCGGGGCGAAGGTCTGGAAGAAGTCAACCCCCTCGCGCTGGCTGAAGCCTCTGGCCACGTAGCGCGCCTTGAAGACAGGCGGCTCTCCAGGGGGGCGCTTCACCTTGAAGAGCCACCGACCATCGACTACGTTCACCCCAGGCGGGGGAGCTGCGTCAACGTAGGTGCCGGTGGACCTCCAAGATGCCATCTCCTGCTCCATGGCAGCTATCCACTGAGAGGCCCAGGGTCCCGAGGTGGCCTCAGCGTAGGTGCTAGGGGTCGGGATGTCGAAGGCATCTGGGTCACCCTCTGGGACTAGAAGCATGGAGCAGAGATGGGGAGCGGCCTCGGAAAGGAAAGCAGGCTCGTACTGCCTGTCTTCTAGAACGTCACTGCCAACGGCAGGTGCACCCCCGACGGACGCAGGATGGGCAGGGTCAGAGACCAGAGCGGTAGCGTAGTCAAGGCGGCGCGTACAGGCGAAGTCATCGACAGCAGCGACAAGCGCGTCAAGGTGAGAGACAGGAAAAGACGGGTCTGTAACAAGAGAGGCAAGGACCCGAGGGACAAGGGGACGAGCGGCACGGAGGTAGTCAGACAGCGGGGGAGGTGCAACAATAAGAGACGAGGGAGGAGGCGAGGGGAGGAGGGGAGGACGAGACAAGTGAGAACGTAGTAACATAGGGTGGGAGCGCGGGACAGGCGAGACGGGACGAGCACGTGAGGGACGGCGAGACCAAACGTGGGACGGCTGTATAGGGACAGGAGACAGCGGAGGGGACGCAAGAGGGGACAAGGAGGAAGACGGGCTGGAGAAGAGTCCGTGGGCGGGAACAGAGGGTCGGAGACAGGAAGGTGAGGAGGAGGTGGGGGAGATACCGGCGAGCGGTCAGGGGAGGGAAGGCCGAGCAGGCGAAGAGCGGAGACCGGCGGCGACGACTGCGGCGGCTGCTGCGGCGGCTGGTGCTCGACCCTCGAACTGGCAGGGGCACGACGACCTCCAGGAGAAAACTCAACAGCAGCACCCCCAGAACCAACACCCCCAAAGCGGGAACCCTCTCCAGCCCCAGCGGCACCCCCAGGCCCGCCGGGACAGACCACGCGAGGAGCCGCAGGACGAACACCCTCCTCAGCGCCAGCACCCCCAGAGGCCAAGAGTGGCAGCGGCGGCGGCGGCGGCTGCGATGGCGGCTGCGACGGCGGCGGCGGCGGCGACGGCGACGATGGCGTCGAGTGCGACAGCGAGAGCGGAGACACCAGGGAAGGGGGACGCGGCAAGGTCGGAGCGGGGGAACCACCAGAGTCAGCAGACTCCTCAACAGGAACAACTGACGTGAGGGGAGTGACATGGGAGACACCATACGGGGCAAGACGCGGCGGGAGGGGCTACCGGGGGAGAGGGGGCAAGGAACAGGGGGGGGTAAACCGGGAGACCTCGGTGAGGGAAGCGACGGTAGAAGGAGACGGACTCGTCAAAGGTGACGTCACAAGAGTGGAGGAAGCGGAGAGACTGCGTGTGGTAGAAGAGCTAGTCAGACGAGTCCAGGGGGAAACCGAGGAAGACACAGGGGACAATGCGGGCAGTGAGCTTGTCCGTGCCAGAGGCATGAACGTGAGCAAGGCGGCCCCAGTCGTGGAACGCAGACGCTTCATCGGAGGACCCGGTCCAAAGGAGTGTCGGCGAAACCTGCGGCCGCTGGGAGCGTGGCCACAGGTTAAGCTGGTGAGCGGCGTAGCGAACGGCGAACGGCCACAGAAAATGGGGTGCATCGGCATGGATCATGGAGGTACGAGCCACCTCCATGACCAAGCCGATGCGGCGCTCAGCAACCCCATTCTGCTGTGGCGAGTCCGGCAAGGCGTACGACTGGGTGATGCCCTCCGCACGACAGAACTGTCCAAGCCGACCAGAAGCAAACTCTCCGCCACGGTCAGAGTGGAGACACAACACGGGGAGACCGCGGTGAAGACGCGCAGCCACAACCCACGGGAGAAGAACGTCGGGCACTTCGGCCTTCCGCTCCAGGGGAAACACCGTGGTGTAGCGCGTGTAGTCGTTGACGAGCACAATAAAGTAGCGCTCGCCACGCGGTCCGGGGACAGGGGCTGGGCCCCAAACGTCCAGGTGCAGGGTCTGAAGGGGAGCAGTGGCAGGGCGAAGCGAGGACAAGTGAGGGGCACGGCGGAGCCGGCCCTCGACGCAGGGCGTGCACGGTGGAGCAGGCGAGAGGGGAAGGGCGGGGAGCAACGCGGGGAGGCCTAAGACAAGACCGTGCTGGGACATGTGACGCAGACGCGGGAGTGCAGGGTGACCTAGGCGGTGGTGCCACAAATGGGACGGGTGAGTGAGAGACCGACACGAGCAAGCTGCAGCGACCTGGGAGGACGCACCAACCGGGGGGGAAGCAGTGTCTAGGGTGAACAGTCCGGACACCGGGTCCCGGGGGGACGTAGCAAGGGGGGAACCTGAGACAGCCTCAGAACAGACAGCGAACTGTTCGTGCCCGGAGAACATAGTGGTGACGCCGAGGTCCTGAAGACAGCCGACACTTACCAGGTTCCTCGAGAACGAGGGAACGTTGAGGCCTGTAAGAGAGCCTGAGGGAACCGCTGGACAGGGAAGGGACGTGGAACTGTGAGCGACGACGGGACCCGGGAGGGGTCAGCGAGAGAGACAACAGCAAGCGCAGCAAGCGGCGTAAGCGTGGAGCGGTCGCGGAAGAAACAGGCAGAAGCACCGGAGTCGAGAGTGAAGGACAGCGAGGCAGTGGCGGAGGCTGGGAACGGAGCCGGTGCAAAACCTAGGCTAGGCAAACTAGGCAGTCCTACGCATGACGCAGCTGGGGAGGCTAAGCTACACAAGGGTGAGACACCTAAGCTAGAGAACGCAGGGTAATAAGATCCAGGAACACTAGAAGCGTCAGCATACAAAGCATGCAAAGCAGCACCTATCTGATCCATATCTAACTCAAAGATCGGCACGCCCTGGCGAAGTAGGTTGTGCCAGTCGGGGAGGTCCGGGGCCGGCCCAAAGCGACGACGAAAGAGATCGTTGAGGCGGCGGAAACAGCGGGCGGTCGGGTGCTGGCGACGGCACAGAGTGCCGCGGAGAGGCCTGGTCTGAAGCTGGTGCTGGCAGTTGACAACACTGGAGCTGCCGGTAGACGCCAAGCTGCGCGGGCCACCACCTCGGCCACCACCGCCGGAGGTGCCGGGCCAACCAGGTGGGAGACGAGCCCATGGCTGCGACGGTTGCTACTGGGACGGCGGCGGCTGCTGCTGGGGCTGCTCCGGCTGCGAAGGCGACTGCGTCTGCTCCTGCCCACCGGTGGTAGTCCCCTCAGGTGGACTACCGCCACCACCACCACTACCACCACCACTAGTGCCACCACCACGACCTCCCTGGCGGCCACGGTCACCGCGGCGCAGACGTTGCTGCGGGTGGACCGCAGCAGCCGTCTCGGTAAGAGGGGTCGCAGTGGCGACTGCAGCCGAAACGTCAGTAAATGTGCACTGGGAGGGGGCACTGTCGTGAAAGATAGAGACTGCCGGCGCACCGCTCGATTGAGCGATAGTGCGCTGGCGCGTCTCGATCTCAGTGAGGGTGTCGACAAAGGCGGACAGTGTGAGGTCACCCGGGTGCTGGCTAAGGAAGCGGTCGCGGGCACTAGCTAGGCAGTCCGGCAGGCGCATGGCGATAAAATAGAGGGTCATGCAGAAAGGGGGGGGGGAGCGCAGTGAGCTGGGCAGCAGTGCTGGCAGTGCGATAGCGAGTCTCTAGGGCACGCAAGTGAGTGGCAAAGTCTGCGACAGTAGGGAAGGCAGCAAGGTTTGGGAGCAGCCTCGGGAAGAGCTGGCGGCCGACAGAAGCGGATGCAGGTGTGCAACAGCGAGCAATAACAGCGTCTAAATAAGCTTTGGTCGTATCAACTGTAGCAAAACGCGAGCGCTCAGTCACAGGGAGAGCGTAACTGATAGCAACCTGAGCTACTGCATCGCGTGAGTCCCAGACCGCACAGGCAAGGGCAGCAGTAGAGAAAGCCTCACTCTCAGCAGAGGTGGGGTCAGCAGGGAGGGGAGCAGGTGCAGGGGGGCGAGGGAGCAAGCCATCAGCATGGACAACCAGCGAGTGTCCATCCTGGCGCTAACCTGTAAGTTGACGGCGGAGATCGGAGAGCCAAGCAATGAAGTCAACCGCGTGGCCCTCAGCGTCCAGGCGGAGCACGAAGTCAGCCATCGTGCAGGGTCAGCGACACAGTACCTCAGCGACACAGCGGCACAGCTCCACAGCTCGGCAGGAGCACAACGGCACGGGGACACTGGGCGGGCGGCAGCACTCTCCAGTAGGGCGGCTGCGGAGCGCCCCAGCGCGAGCTAGCAGAGGACATGGGGCCCGAGGTGGCACGGCAGGCCGAGCAGGCACGAGGAGGGGCCGGGCGGGTAGGAGGAGAGGCTGGGCGGGCGCACTGGGACCGGGCGGGCACTAGGAGGGGCCTAGCACGCGCGGGGCGGCCGGGCAGGCACGACTGGGGGCCGGGCGGGCTCGAAGAGGGGCCGGGCGGGCGCTGCTGGGGCCGGCTAGGAGCGGGCTCGACTGTCAGTGGGCCGGCCAGGAGCGGGTGCGTGGGGCCAGGGGGGGCCAGCTAGGAGCGGGCGCGACGGCCAATGGGGCCAGCTAGGGGCGGGCGCGAACGGCCCGGGGGCCGGCTAGGAGCGGGCGCGAACGGCCAGGGGGCCGGCTGGGGGCGGACGTGACGGCCAGGGGGGCCGGCTAGGGGCGGACGCGACGGCCAAGGGGCCAGCTAGGGGCGGACGCGACAGCTAGGGGGCCAGCTGAGGGCGGACGCGACGGCCAGGGGGCCAGCTAGGGGCGGACGCGACGGCCAGGGGGCCGAC
Organism: Closterium sp. NIES-67; assembly: GCA_027943415.1. Lineage (NCBI taxonomy): Eukaryota > Viridiplantae > Streptophyta > Zygnematophyceae > Desmidiales > Closteriaceae > Closterium > Closterium sp. NIES-67. Next base: position 392,605 of record BQMB01002223.1, on the reverse strand, counting down.
TAGGGGCGGACGCGACGGCCAGGGGGCCAGCTGAGGGCGGACGCGACGGCCAGGGGGCCGACTAGGGGCGGACGCGACGGCCAGGGGGCCGGCTAGGGGCGGACGCGACGGCCAGGGGGCCGGCTAGGGGCGGTCGCGACGGCCAGGGGGGCCAGCTAGGGGCGGACGCGACGGCCAAGGGGCCGACTAGGGGTGGACGCGACGGCCAGGGGGCCAGCTGAGGGCGGACGCGACGGCCAGGGGGCCGACTAGGGGCGGACGCGACGGCCAGGGGGCCAGCAAAGGGCGGACGCGACGGCCAGGGGGGGCGACTAGGGGCGGACGCGACGGCCAAGGGGCCAGCTAGGGGCGGACGCGACGGCCAGGGGGCTGGCTAGGGGCGGACGCGACGGCCAGGGGGCTGACTAGGGGCGGACGCGACGGCCGGGGGGCCGGCTAGGGGCGGACGCGACGGCCAGGGGGCCGATTAGGGGCGGACGCGACGGCTAGGGGGCCGGCTAGGGGCGGACGCGACGGCCAGGGGGCCGACTAGGGGCGGACGTGATGGCCAGGGGGCCGACTAGGTGCGGACGTGACGGCCAGGGGGCCGACTAGGGGCGAACGTGACGGCCAGAGGGCCGGCTAAGGGTGGGCGAGAGAATAGGGCGCGGACGGAAGCGGGCGGGGGGATCTAACCTACTCGATACCATGTTAGAATACGTGAATGTCTTACTAGAAGGAGAAACCTAGAACATATAGCAGTTGGGTTGTACTCACTAGAAGCACACACCTAGTCTAGCCTATAACTTCTACATAGATCATATGTATAAGTTGACACTCCAACCCACGTATTTGTAGTTGGAGAAGGGCGAGTAGCGCGCTTCGACGGTGCCCAACGGTTGAGTACAACCAGCTTTGCTTTCACAATACACAATTTTTGAAAAACACTGCTTGTGTTAAAAAATTATAATCTTTCGGAAGGTTCTCTGATGTAATCTGCACTTTCCTTTTTTGCCTGCAGAACGCAGCCTGCATTCGTGGAACTTTTTTCCTGCAGTTTCTGACTAAGGGTGGAATCCTACGGATGAAACATGTTGATAAATCGCTAATTCTGATTGTTTTTTTCGTTTCACTGACCGTACATGTTATCGAGGCCCCTTATACTGAGCGCCGATATACCTTCCCTAATCTTTACCTTCCTTTTTGACCTGCAGAACGCAGCCAACAAGGCTAAATTGCAAGAACAGCAGTATCCCATGTGCCAAATTGTGATTGTGTTGCGGAATTCCTATCCTCGCTCCCTCAAGAACTCGCTACCAACTTATCACCTTCTCTCCACCTCCATCCTCCACCATGCCTCGCCCCGGCCCTTTCAAAGACTCCGCCAAGGCGTCCGCCGTTCACCCCGCCGCGCCGTCCGCAACTTCAGGTGAAAAACTTTTGCAGAGATACAACGCTCACTGGCCGTGCAGACACGCGTCATGGTGAATGGTGGGGAGCAAGGATGCGAGCCTGGCTCCGGCCAGATTTCTGGCTGCAATATTGGGGATAGCGGCAGCGATAGCGACGGCAGGAGGTTGGCGATGCGAATACGTTCTGTGACACCGCGTTGGCCGCCTTGCTCCCCGCCATCGCCTCCATCTGCACGCGCACACGCGCGCACCCTCGCGTGCAGACACATGAACACACGCGCACACGCGCACACGCGCACACGCGCACGCTCCTCTTTCCCTTTTTTCCACCTATCCCCCGCCTTTCCCCTTCTGCCCCTCCCCCCTGCCTCTCCACCTCCCACCCCGCCTGCAGCAACCCCTCCGCTGGGGCGAGTGGCGGTCATTGGAGCAGGTGTCAGGTGAGTCGCCGGGGGTCAACGGGGGTCAACGGGGGACACGGGGGTCAATGGCGGTCAACGGAGGTCAACGGGGGTCAACGGGAGTTAACGGCGGCCAACGGCTGTCAACGGCGTGGTTAACGAGTTACATGGTGTTGGGTCGGGTGTTGAGTAGGTTTATGCGGAGTGAGTTTTTTGTACCAGTGGCGTCCATTGCCTGCCGTGACCCAGCCAGCATTCAGGCGCGTCAAAAGGCCAATCACGAAACCGGTTATAGCCATCTTCCTGCATACCCACCTCCCTGCATACCCACCTCCCTGCGAACGTCGCACGCCATGCCCGCGCGCCCCCTCTCTTTTCTTTTGCCCCTTCTCCTCCTCAGCTGCCCTACTCTGCACGTTCCCCCCCTCTCTCTCTCTCCTCGCCAATTCTCGTCCTTCTCCTCTCTTCTCCTCTCTTCTCCTCTCTTCTCCTCTCCTCTCCTCTCCTCCGAAACCCCCTTCCTCTGCTCTCTCAACTCAACCACTCCACCCTTCACCTCCCCAACCCCGCTCTCTCCCCCCTCCCCCCCCCCAACCCCCTCTTTTTGGCTTACCCCCCTTCAGCGGGCTGGCGGCGGCGTGGCGGCTGCAGCAGGGGGGCGCGGAGGTGGTGGTGTACGAGGCGGACGGGCGCGTAGGCGGCAAGCTATGGTCGCACAGAGACCAGGGCTTCCAGTGGGACGCCGGGGCCAACACCATGGTGAGAGGGGGATGGAGAGCGGTGCGTGGTGGGATGGTGGGGTGGAGAGTGGTGGGGTGATGGGGCGGTAGGGTGGTGGGATAGTAGCCACCTGAAATCCTGGGTGGGTGGTGACGTCAGAAAGTGGTGAGGTAATAGCATGATGGAAGAAAAGGGTGGGGATGGAATCGACGTCTTCCTGCGCACCCATGCCATGTGTTTCATGCTTGCACCACGCATGTTGCATGTGTGGTGGCGGGCACATGCCCTCACCTAACATGACCCACCTTGCACCTTGCACCTTGCACCTTTTGCTGTGTCCTGTATCTTCATTACCACGTCCCATCCCCGGTCTCTCCCGTCCCCTCTCCCTCTCATCCCATTGCCATCTTTCCTCTCGTCCCTTTAGTCCACATTCCTTACCCCCCCTCCCTTGCATCTCCATTTCCGCTCTCCCCCTTCTCTATGCTGCTCTGCGCGACCCCCTCTCGCCACTCTCCAGATGAGTTGGTTCTTGAGAATTTCGTGTTTGAGAATCCTAAACCCCCCCCCCTCCCCCCTCTCAACTCGTGCCACCCGTGCCTGTGGTCAGATGGAGAACGAGCCGCTAGTGGGGCGCATAATAGACGACCTGGGGCTGAACGACCGAGTCGTGCTGGTGAGCGCACTGGGGGTGGTGCGAGCACTGGGGGTGGTTGTGAGAGGAGGGGGGGGAGGAGAGGGGTGGGAGGGTGTGGGTGGTGGTAACAGGAACGAAGCGGTGAATGGAGGGATGAGATGAGTGCGATTTGAGTGCACGGGCGTGGAGGGTGGAGGGCGGTTCAGTTGAAGTGAGTTTTTGAGAAAAGTTGCTAGCATGTTGCTTCATTCACGTGCATGATGCTGCATTCACGTGCATGGTGCTGCATTCACGTGCATGGTGCTGCATTCATGTGCATGGTGCTGCATTGACGTGCATGGTGCTGCATTCACGTGCATGGTGCTGCATTCACGTGCATGGTGCTGCATTCACGTGCATGGTGCTGCATTCATGTGCATGGTGCTGCATTCATGTGCATGGTGCTGCATTCATGTGCATGGTGCTGTATTCATGTGCATGGCTTTATTGCTGCCGGAGGTGGTGATGGCGTTGCTGTGGTTGTGGTGATGGCGTTGCTGTGGTTGTGGTGATGGCGTTGCTGTGGTTGTGGTGATGGCGTTGCTGTGGCTGTGGTGATGGCGTTGCTGTGGTTGTGGTGATGGCGTTGCTGTGGTTGTGGTGATGGCGTTGCTGTGGTTGTGGTGATGGCGTTGCTGTGGTTGTGGTGATGGCGTTGCTGTGGTTGTGGGTTTCAGCTTTCAGCCGTGCTGCCGTGCGGGTGGGTGGTGTTGGGGACGTTGTGGTTCTTGAGCAAGGTAGCAGGCGTGGAACCAGCAGAGTTATGGGGTAGCTTCTTCGCCTTCTTGGTTCTGCGACCCAACCACCACTGAGAGGGGCTGCCCCTCATATTCCTCTCCTATTTCTCTCGCATTTCCCCTGCATGCCTCACGCACCCCTTCTTTCTCGTCTCATGCACGTCTGTGCATGTGTGTGCATGTGTGTGCATGTGTGTGCATGTGTGTGCATGTGTGTGCATGTGTGTGCATGTGTGTCCATGTGCATGTGCTTTGCACATTATGTGCTTGTGTGATTCATGGTGATTCATGGCGATCCGTGGTGTTGCATGGTGGCGCTTGTGACATGCACATGTGATGCATGTGCGTTGCATGTGTGATGCATGTCCGTCCACGTGGCCGTACATGCGCGAGGCACCAGCCCCAGCAGCAGACGAAGCGGTACATAGTGAAGAACGGCAAGCCAATGCTGGTGAGGGCTCTTGCTCCTGGTGATGTTCATGGGCAGGGCCCTTAGAGGAGAGGGGAGAGCGGGGAGGGGGGAGGGGGGAGGGGAGAGGGAGGAGGGGAGAGGGCTTGGGGTGGAAGAACACATTGCAACAGCATGCATCAAGTTGTTTTGGCCGTTCCTCGCCCCTCCCATTCCCCCTTCCTCACCCACTGGACCTCGCACCCCACAATGTCCGTCGCCCTTTGTCTCTGGAATCCTTATCCTCAGCCCCTCTGTTGCTACCCACCTACTCCCCTCCATTATGCCTGCCTTCCGTTCCTCTCTCCGCTGCATTGCAGCACCCCTTCAGCAGCAGGCAATCTTTGAACCAATCAAACGGTTCCTTTTCTTCCCTGCATTTTTCGCCCCGTCCTCCCTTCCCCCCCTTCTCTCGCCCCCTCACCCCCTCCCCGCATGGCAGCTGCCTGGCAGTCTGGGTGACTTCCTCACCACGCCACTCCTCTCCCTCCCTGCCAAGGTACAAGCAGGCGCGTGGGTGCATGGGCGCACGGGGGAATGGGCGCATGGGGGCATGGGTGCATGGGGGCATGGGTGCATGGGGGCATGGGTGCATGGGGCAATGGGGGCATGGGGGCATCGGGGCATGGGGGCATGGGTGCATGGGTGCATGGGGGCATGGGGGCATGGGGGATAAAGCGGGTCTGCGGCTGGACGGATGCAGTGAATTGGGGAATAGGTGGATGGGTGCATGATGTTGGTGGCATGGGGGAGTGACATGCGTGACAGCATAATTGCATGGCCGACCACCTTCCCAAACCCCACCCTTCCTTTCACACCCTCCTTTCACCTCTTACCACCCCCCCCTATCTCTGTTGCTCTCGAATCCACTCTCGCGCATGCACACTCACACTGCCTTCTCCCTTTCCGTTTTTCAGCCCTCAAGTCCGAATTCTCCTCTCCTCTCCCCCTCGTTTCCCTCTCCTCTCTTCCTCCTCTCCCCCTTCTCCCTCTTGCTCCCCTCCCCCCCCCCAGCTGCGCATGGTAGCGGAGCCTCTCCTGTGGAAGCGACTCCCCCCTGGGGCCAATGCGGAGGAGGAGAGGTGCGCCTGGGGAAATGGGGGTATGATGGGAAGGGGGGAGGGGGGAGGGGGGAGGGGGTGGGGGGAAGTAGGAGTGGATGGGGGGAATGGAGGGGGTTGCTGTGTCGGATGGGGGGAGAGGCTAGGGTGCGTGGTTGCTATGGGATGGGATGAATGGCCAAGGGAAGTGGTGAGCCGATGGGGTAACACGGTATATTTATGCGATCCGCCTGTGCCCTCGTGTTCTCATTCCCTCATTCCCTCATTCCCTCATGCCCCCATGCCCCCATTCCGTCCTCCCTCTCTGTCCCGTCCCTCCCGTGTCAGTGTGCGGAGCTTTTTGGAGCGACATGTGGGGCCCGAGGTGAGGCATGCACGCACATGCACACAGGCACACAGGCACACAAGCACAGATGCACACATACACACATGGACACAAGCACACATGTGCACATGCACACACGCATGCAGGTACACATGCACACTAGGACACATGCACCCGACAGCTGACAGCCCACACCCGACAGCCGACAGCCGACAGCCGACAGCCGACAGCTGACAGCCGACGGCTGACACCCGACACCCGACAGCCCACACCCGACAGCCGACAGCCCACACCTGACATCCGACAGCCCACACCCGACAGCCGACAGTGGATAGCCGAAGGCCAATAGCCTACAGCCAACAGCCGACACCTGCTACCCGACAGCTGACAGCCGACAGCCGACTCCCGACACCCGACTCCCGACGTCCGACAGCCGACAGCCGACACCCGATACCCGACAGCCGACAGTCGACAGCCGACAGCCGACAGCCGACAGCCGACAGCCGACAGCCGACAACCGATAACCGACAGTTGACAGCCGAGAGTTGACAGCCGACTCCTGACACTCGACAGCAGCCCACACCCGACCCTGCCTCCTTCCCCTGCCCCGTCCCTCAAACCCACCTCGTCCCCACCACCACCACCAGCACCACCATTGTTGACCCCTTCCCGTGCACTATCGATCCCCTCACTCCGCTGTTCCCAACCCCGCCTCTTCTTTTCCTCCCCTCCCCCCCCTCCCCCCCCCTCTCCCTCTCTCCCACCGCCCAGCCTGTGGATTACATTGTTGACCCGTTCTGTGCTGGCACCACTGGATCCAACCCCAACGACCTCCTTGTACGTTGTGCCCGCCATGTCACACCATGCCGTGCCATGCTCTCCTCTTCTCTTGTACCCTATGCCACCTCTCTCCACCCATACATATCTGCCCTACCCACCCTCCTGCCTCACATTACCCCCCCTCCCCGTGCCCGCACCCTCTTCTCCCTCCCCCACCTTCTCCATCTCCTCGCTTTCGCCTTTCCCACCTCCTTTCCATCCCTCACCCGCCTATGCCCACCCCTCACCCCCCCAAGCCCATCCCTCCCTCCCCCATGCCCCGCATGCCCTGTGCAGATGAAGCACGCATTCCACGAGGTGTGGGAGCTGGAGCAGGAGTGAGTGCACCGTGGGGGCAGACTGTCAGGGGGTAGACTGGCGGGGAAGATAGATGGATGGGGGTAGAGGGATGTGTAGCATATGTGGTGTATATTTTTGGATGTGAGCAGTACATTTATGGGTGTACGTTCTTTATCTTCTTCTTCTTCTTCTTCTTCGTTCTTTGTACTTCGAACTGTGCGTGAGTGTGTCTGTGTCTCTCCTTGCGTATATGTGCACCTGTGTGGGTATGTGTGAGCGGGCGTGAATTCATTCGTTTGTTGGTACATATGTCCGTGTGTGCGTCCGTGCATGTGTGTGTGTGCGTGTGTGCCCGAACGCGTGCGCGCCTGCGTGTGTGCGTGCATGCGTGTGTGTGTGTGTGTGTGCGTGTGTGTGTGTGTGTGTGTGTGTGTGTGTCATGCGTGTGCGTGTGTGTGTGTGTGTGTGTGTGTGTGTGTCATGCGTGTGCGTGCGTGTATGTGTGTGTGTGTGCAGGCACGGGTCGCTACTAGTGGGAATGGTGAAGAAGCAGATGGCAAGGGCCAATGCAAAGAAGCAGGAGGCTACCACATCATCAACATCACCACAGGGAGCATCCAAGGCCGTTGCCCCACGGCCCAAGGGCCTGTCATTCTCATTCCAATCAGGCATGCAAGTATGCGTCTGCTGCTCTCCCCACTTGTTTGTCTCCCTGCCCTGTGTCCCGTTCCCTTTCCCTCCTCTCTTCTTTTCTCTTTCCCTTCTCGCTGTCCCTTTTGACATCTTTCTCTTTCCCTTCTCCCATCTCCCTTCCCCTTCTGCCATCCCCGTTTCCTGCTTCCCTCTCGGCCTCCCTCCTCCCTTTCCCTCCAATCTACCTTCCATTCTCCTTCCCTTGCCAGCTCCCTCCCCTTTCCTTCACCTCCCCATGTCCCTCACCCGGGTCTTCCGCTCCCACCTCGGCCCGCTGCATCCACTCCCCACCTACCAATCCCCCACCGTATGCACTCACCCCGTTTCTTAGGAGCTGCCGCTCCCCCCCGTGTCTCACATCCCCCCTTCGTCCCTGTGTGCGTCTCTCCCACCGCGTGGACGCCCTCTCCTGCGACCTGCACTCGCCCCTGCATCCCTTCTCTCTCTCCCCCTTCCACTGCACCTTCCCACCCCCCCACCCCCCCTCCCCCCAAATCCCCACACATCCCTCCTCCCCCTTCTCCCCTTCCCAATCCCCACCATATGCACTCCCCCTCTCTCACATTTCACAGGAGCTGCCTCTCTCCCTCGCATCGCGCATCCCCCCCTCGTCCCTGCGTCTCTCCCACCGCGTGGACGCCCTCTCCTGCGACCTGCACTCGCCCCCGCACCGCCCCTCCTGGTCGCTGGCGGTCACTCGCGTGGGGGAGGGGGGCAGCAAGGGGAGGCGCAAGGACGGGGAGCAGCAGCCTGAGAGATTCGATGCTGTTGTTGTCACGGTAGGGGGGGATGGCATGGGGTGGTGGTGGTGGTGGGGATGGGGATAGTGTGGATGGTGGTGGTGGGGATGGGGATAGTGTGGATGGTGGTGGTGGGGATGGGGATAGTGTGGATGGTGGTGGTGGGGATGGGGATAGTGTGGATGGTGGTGGTGGGGATGGTGGGGATGGCAGCCATGTGATGAGAGTGTGGTTGTTCCATTGTTCCATGTGCCATGCTTTCATGCCTGTGAATCGGCCGTGCCGTTTTAACCACAGCCTTGATGCTCATACGCGTGCGATCTGCATTTCCCAAACTATCTTCCTCACACTCTCTCACATCCCTTTGTCACACTCCGTCACACCCCTTTGTCACACTCACTTCGTCACATTCACCTTTCCTTCCGCCCAGCATTTCCCACCACATCCAGCATGTCCCATTTTGCCCCACCAGACCTCTATCCCCTCCCACCCCACCCATCCAAACGCCTCCATCCCTCCCCCCAACCCCTTGCAGGCCCCTCTGTCCTCCCTCGTCAACATGCCGTTCAAACTGTCGGGTCAGCCCCAAAATCTTTCCATAGAGCTGCCCGTGTACCAGTCCATGGCCCTGCTGGTGAATGCGTTTCGGGAGGAGGATGTTTCTTCTGCCCTGCCCGGATTCGGTGTGCTTGTGCCTACAAAGGAAGCAGCAGCACACCAGTTCCAAACACTAGGTGAGGGGCGGCAAGGGGGGGTTTTGGGGGGGGAGGGAGACGAGGCGTTCTAGGTGAGGGCTGGCTGCATGTTGGGTGCATGTTGGGTGCATGTTGATTGCACCTTCTTTGCATGTTGTCTGCATGTTGGGTGCATATTGGTTGCGTGTTGGTTGCGTGCTGGTTGTATGCTGGTTGCGTGCTGGTTGTATGCTGGTTGCGTGCTGTGGCTAACATGTTTCCAACCAGCATCCTGTATGCACCCAACATGCACGCAACTTGCACCCACCATTCAAATTGTTGCCTTCCAACCATTGCTCCGCCTTGTCTCACTCTCACTTCCTCCTTCACCCCTCGTGCGCCTTGACCCCTGCTTCCCCGCCCTCCCCCCAGGCATGCTCTTCTCGTCGTCATGTTCCCTCGACGCCCTCCCAAGGGCACCGTTCTGCTTCCAACCGCCGCCCTCCCTTCCTTGATCCCTGTTCGACCACCTGTCCCCCATGCTACTTGTGTTCCACTTCCCCCTTCCTCCCCCCATCCCTCCCCCCATTCCAACCCCCTTCCTCTCCCTCTTCTCCCCTCGGATTCCCCCCCCCAGGCACGCTCTTTTCGTCCGCCATGTTCCCCCAGCGGGCCCCCAAGGGCACAGTGCTGCTCGCCTCGTTCGTGGGTGGCTCGCGCTTCAAGGGACTGCGCAGTGCTAGCGTGTGAGTGAGATGCGCAGCGACAGGGGAGAGAGAGGGGGTAAAGGAAGGGGGGAGGGGGAGAGGGGGGGGGAGAGGGAGGGGGGGGGGGAGAGGGAGGGAGGCGTAGAGGGAGACAAGGGGGAGAGGGAAAAGGGGTAAAAGGAGGGAAACGGGGGAGGGGGAGAGGTGGGAGGGGAACGAGTGGCTTGCTGCGATTGGAATCAGCCATCTTGAGCTGCTGTGCACACGCATGCAGACACGCTGTCCACACTCAGCCATGCACGCCTTTCCACAGCTCGTGTGGTTGGTTGGGTCATGCAGTGCATGCATGTGTCTTTTATTCTCTCCTCGCACTTCCCACGCATGCCATTCGCTCGTTGCCCAGTTTGTGGTCTATCCTGGTGATAAGGGTGTAAATTCGAATACGAATACGAATACGAATGTTGTAACCGAATATTAGCCGAATATTTGGTGTTTTGGTATTTGATCGAATGGTAGGTCCCTCACGAATACGAATACCATTCGAATGGTGCCGAATACCGTCCGAATGCGAATGTATTCGAGTGGTATGGTGGTCACAAAAAAATCGTGTATTTATAGGGGCATGCTGGTATAAATCAAGGTTAACCAGTGGGACGAATTTACCAACTTGTCGAAACCAGAGAAGTATGTACTCACTCCCCACACGGACGAGTCAATACCAGATAAGTATTTACTCACTCCCCACACCAGCGAGTCGAAACCCTGACCTATGCCCTTTTTTCACATCCCAAGTTGAAAACATGGAGCGCGATTTATTATTATAGCATGACATTGCATAACAAGGTGGTGGTTGAATAGAGAGGCAAAGGCTCTAACACACATAGCACGAGACAATCTCAGCTCCATAGAACTCTAACTACCTCTGCTCAGCTGAGGCTTTCCAGCATCTGAATTACTTCCCCTTGGTGGAAGTCTCTTGATCCTCCAAAGCGTTCCAAGACCGCAAGCATAAGCACGCCCGAGCAGTTTCGGGCTTCAAACTATGCCTGAAATCCGTGAACAAATGCCGTGCAATGGAAAATGAGCGCTCGGAGTCGGCGGACGTTCCCGGAATCGCCAAGTAATCACGAGCCATCCTTGCAACATTCGGGTAGCGATGGCAATGGAGACGCCACCAATCCTTGAATGTAGCAACCGACTTCTCATTTTCCACGGTGACCCTCTCTTCGTCAAGGTAATTAGAGAGTTGATTCTCTCCACTTGACTCCCCCCTCCCACGGACTGAGAAGATGCCGCCAAAGATCGTTGATTGCCCACTCCCTCCCTCCGCCGTTTCCCCTCCAAGAGGGCTTGAACTCTCGCCCATGACTTCCTCATGCGGCGCCACCTCCTCGTACTCGGCGTAAGCCTCGGTAATTGTGGCTTTCACCACGGAGGTTGCCGCATGATGAGCGCCCCCCTCCATTGCACCCAAAGCATAGTACCCTAGGTTGAACCTAGGGTCCAAAAGGGTTGCAATAGTGTAGTCCTCCGAAGTCCGGTTGTAGTAGTTCTTCAGTTTGGCGTGAGCATTCTTGCATGGCTCCCAAAACTCGCCCCTGGCGGCCACCTGGGCTTCCAACAAATCCATGAGTGAGTTCACCAATGGAACACACAAGGAAGTTGTTGGGTACCTAGACCCCTCCAAAATCCGTTGCACTTCGGCAAACGGAGCGAGAAGTTTCTCAAGAACGAAGAGGGTGCTCCATTCGTCATCCCTCATTCGGAGCTCCTCAAATACCTCCTCCTCCACCTCGGCCACCAAGTAGGAGTTAATGGCCGCCTTCAACTCCCGTGCCCTTACCACCATAGCATGGGCACTTCCCCACCTCGTTGGGGTGTCATGAGCAAGTGAGGTCTTATGCCCTTGCACCTTCTCAATGCAATGTACCTCAAACTTATCATGCCTCAAGCTTGACCCACTAAGGTGGGTTGCAAGCCCACGGACCTTGGTGAGTGCACCATCCACCTTAGGTGATTTCAAGATGCATTCCACCACAAGTTGGATGACATGAACAAAGCACCTTATGTACCTTCCAAAGGAAAAGTCGTGATCCTTGACGAGAAGTTTCACCATCTTCTCATTGGTGGAGGCATTGTCCATGGTGATGGCCATGATCTTGCTCTCAAGACCCCACTCATCAAAGACCGCTCGCACGAACGCGTTCTTGATGGCCTCACCCGTGTGGTGGAACTTGAGATTGATGAAGTCCAACAAGATGCTCTTGTTGTTAAAGCGCTCATCAAGCCAATGCGCCGTGATAGCCATGTAGGCATACAAATTGGGCGCCGTCCAAATATCACACGTGAAGGATACCTTTGATGGCAAACCTTGCAAACGCATCCTCATCAACACCACCCGCTCGTTGTAAGCTGTGTGAATGTCACTTGCAATCGTAACCCGACAAGGGATGGTTACCTTCGGTTCAAGCCACTGCAAGTATGCCAACAACTCGGGGCAAGTGAGAGCCCTAAAAGAGAGAATCCCCTTGAGAATCACCCTCACCAAACGCCTCCTATTCTCCTTGTCCGTGTACGGGGTGTTCCCACGAATCGCCTTCCCAATGTCTTGGTTACCACCAGCTCCCACATCCTCACCAGTGATTGCTGTATATTGAGGTGCGTGGTGACTCGTAACATGGTTCTTCATTGCGGTGGTGCAGCCGCCATTGCACGAGATGGTCACGTTCGACCCCTTGTTCGAACAAAGCATGCACCGTGCCTTCTCCGTCCCTTCGATCTTCTCTAAAAACATCCACATGAGGGAGGTCCGCTTCTTGGCTTTCTTGAACGGCGGCATGTTGGAGTCAGCATCAGCAGGACGGTTGGCATTAAGAGCAGTAGGGACGGCCGTTAAACGACTAGTGGTAGGCACGCTTGTTGAAGGACGTGGTGCACTAACACCACCTAGCGTAGACTGCAAGCTGGTAGAAGCCATGGCTACAAAGAAAATGCTAGACGAGGCTGGAGGCGGAAGATGAGGCTGGCGTCAATACTTCGGAAGTAATGGTTCATAATCTGTAAGCATCCGGGAGGAGATTTGGAGTGTGTGAATGGTAGGATAAGCGGGGAACCCAAATATGTGCTCTTTGGAGCTGAAATTGCCTCTCTGGAGTGTCGGGAGGGTTTCTGCATGGTCGTGATGGTGGGTTGAATTTTTGCGAGCCGCATTCTTCTCGTTGCGCATTCCACACAGCGCAAATTCCACTGGCATTCCAATCGTCAAATTTGTAAGCGGGAAGTTTCGGCAACGGGATCATTTGACACCTGTTCAATCTCCATACAGGTTCGTGTAATGAAACCAATTGCGAAGCCCCGCCATTCCATATGCGTGCAGTTTACGTAGCACATTGGGATGGGTTACCCAATAAGCGTGAAGTCTGTTTGGGCGACTCCCAAAGTTTAGGAATTGACGTGCCAACACACCTTGCGACGTGACACATCGCCCTTCATGGTTGGCTCGCCCCATGCGGAATCGTTTCCGTGGTACTGGCAACCGACCATGTGTTATTGAAGGGACTGTTTCGGCCGTTGCAACGCTGACCCAAACATTTAGTACAGTTGTTGTGCAACGCGCGATATTGCTACAACAAAATTTGCATCAACCTGCCCGCAAATTGCGACACAAACAGGTGTGGCTGAGGGCGTGGAGTCTAGGGTTGCGCAATCCGACTGAGCTGCGCAATCCGACTGAGCTGCGCAATACAGCATGGTTACGGGTTTCGCAAAGATCACGAAGTTTGTTCGCAAACTTTTATCCAGGCAAGAAAGTCGCCAACACCGCACGCAACTGGTTGCGCAATTCTAGGTTGCACAATCCACGCCTTGGAACTCTCTGTACTGCACCAACCCTTCCAAGCAACACACATGTACCTAGTGTCTGCCCCATACTCTCAATATCGACGATCTGTAAGTCAAACTCGATCGCAAGTCTCTTCTGTGCTAGGCTGCTAGCTACTGCTTCACCCCAAGCATAATAACGTATCCTATCCCTCCGCAATCTTGGAGCCGGAGTCGTAGCGCGCGATGTAGACTCATGTCGCGGCTTTGTCTTCAGATAGGTGGTGACGACATGCAAAGCGCACATCGCGAAGCAGTGGAAGAAGGTTTAATCAACATCCGGATATTGAAACGAATATTCGGTATTCGAGCTACGAATATTCGACGCCGTCGAATATTCGACGCACGAATATTCGTCGCCGTCGAATATTCGACGCACGAATATAACCGAATAATTGCTAAATTAACATTCGATTCGAATTCGGTATTCGTCGAATGCTGAATACCATCCGAATACCCAAGCATTCGTTTACACCCTTACCTGGTGATTGGACATGTTTGGGCAACTTCAACATGGCATGGCATGGCATGGCATGGGGCATGGTATGGCATGGCATGGAGCATGGGTATGGCTTGGCTTGGCGTGGCATGGCACGGCATGGGATGAGGGCAGGGAGCAGCTGAACGCCATGGCTCTGGCTGACCTGCAGCGCCTGCTCGGTGTGAAGGCCAAGCCCGTCTTCTCCTCGTACGCACCTCCACCTCCTCCCCCGTTCTCACCCTTGTCTTCTCCCGGTGCCCCCTCTTCCTGCTTCTCCATGCGTAGTGTGTAATGCCCATCTAGGCTCTATCTTGCCGCGTGTCCTTGCATTGTGTGTGCCAAGTCGCAATGCTGCTGCTGTCAGATTGCTAGCAATGCGCCTTCTGCCATGCACTATCCCCATTATGCTAAGCATTGCTGTCTGCTGTTCCCCCCATCACCTCATTCCTTCCATGCACCTGCCTTGTTTTCCGTGTTCCCCCTGCACCAGGCACATGGTGTGGTGTGACGCCTTGTCTGAGCTCACGCACGGCTACGGCCATGTGCTGGAGTTTTTGTGCAATATATATTTGATTTTTTAGGCCCCACATGAGTTTACTCTCTTCCCCGGTCTCCCACGCGCGCTGCTGCGTCTGTTCCTGCACCAGGCACATGGTGTGGCATGACGCCTTCCCCGAGCTGACGCACGGCTATGGCCGTGTGCTGGAGAGCATGCGCAAGATAGAGGCGCAACTGCCTTTCTTCTACTGGGCAGGTGCGCCGCCTCCTCAGGGTTCAGGGTGGGGATCCCGGGTGGGTGTTGGGAAGAGGGAAGGGGGGGAGGGGGGGAGGGGGGGTGTGGTTTGGGGTGGGTGTTTGAGTTGTGGGTTATTGTCACCTGGCCTCTCCTGGCCTCGACAGGAGAGGAGATGTGCCTTCTCCTGCTTGTGTATTCTAGTATTTGCGTACTTCTCATGTTCACATGTTTGCTAGCCCCAGCTATTTCCTCACGGGAGAGCACAAAGCAACAGCTATGACTCGTTCCCTAAACACTCCCTTCGTGTCTCCCCTCACCATCGCCCCTGCATGAACCTCTCTGTGTTTCAATCCCTCCCAACACCCTTGGCCCACAGGCAACCATCGGGACGGGTTGGCAGTGGGCAAGGCTCTGATGGGCGGGTACAGGGCGGCTGAGAGAGCTTTGGCAGACCTGGAAGCGTCAGGTGGGAGACACCTCTTCACAATGGCTCAACATAACTAGTAGAAATCCTAGAGGGCCCATCCATAGTTTGCTTTTGCTGCTAACATGGGCTGTAAATGGTCACTCGAAGAGGGAGAAACAGTGCTGTATTTGGTTTAAGTTCTCTGCAGATGAGAGATTGTGTATCTGTAATGGATATGCTTGGTAGTCACTGCCAGCATACCGACAAATGTGTCTGATTTCGGTGTGACGTGCAGTTTGCAATGCTGGCATTTCTCAGAGTCAGAGCAGCCAAGTTTCCTGATTCAGAGCCATCTATGATAAGACCAAGCACTTACTGTAACTCACGCTAGCTCTAAGCAAAGAATTTACAAGTTCCACATTGTTTCAGCACGACGGGAGGACTCCGTTATCGTTGTCCAATAACCTCCAAAAATGGCCAGAGCGTAGTGCTTACATAACCTATTTCTGGAAAGCGGGGTCTGTCAGGAGGGACGCGGACTTAGGGTTAGAGCCAGGTGGTCCCTTTTTCGTCCTCTCCAGTTCAGACACTCGGAACGTCACCAGCTTGTCCCAGTTGCCACCCTCGAACAGCACTGCGGCATTCCCATCAGTCAGTCTTTGGACGATGCCAGAAAACTGGTAGTAGGGATCCTTGGGATTGGTAACCTGAACAGTCATGCCGGGCATCAGCAGCGGTGGCGCAAGAGGCTTGGGAACGGAGGAGGCGACGGCAGCTGCGGCTTCGGACAGCCGCCTCTGTGCCTCCGCGAGCTCCGACGACACCTTCGCATATTTCGCTGGCAAGGGGTTGTTTTTCAAGAATTGAGCGAGCCCCTGGAAGGAAGTCAATATCAGAAGGAGAGTGGGTTGATTGGAATGAAACACGGTGGTCGTTTGAGAGGACTTTTGATGGTATGGACTTTTGACTTTTGGTGGCATGGACTTTTGACTTCTGAATGGAGAAAACAGGAGCTCTTCAGACGAAAAACGTTATACATACACTGATGTGTAGGAGGGAATGTTATGAGGCCTAAACACGCTATGATTGACTTCAAAGGGTAACATTGAAGGCTCACAACATGTCGATGTCATCTGGTACTGAGCACGAGCATACTAGGGGTGACGCAATCGGCGATATATGTATTGGCCAAGACATTTTTACCAGCACTAGACACGACAAACACACAGAAGCAAACTAACCACGGTGAGACCTTAATCACGACATTGTTACTACGGCTCACCTTCTCGCCACCGGGAAAACCGCCGGTCAAGCCGTCAAGCTCCTTGTCAAAGCCGTCGAGTTCCTTGTCGATCGGCAGCTTCTCTTTCGCTGAGTCCTTTGCGGGTCTTGCTGGCTGGTTCCACAGAACCTCGTTGGCTTTATCGCTCTTCAAAACGTCCTCCCTAACCAGGCCTCGTCCACCAAGCTTCTTCCACATGTCAGCACGAACTGAAACAGCGCCAGCGCCATTTCTTTGCGTTGGCAGAGAAGACGGCTTGGCATGAAGCCGGGATCCATAGAAGGATGAGGAGGAAACAGAGCTTGACTGCAGAACCCCAACGGAGGCCTCCATGTCTCCGGTGGTAGCGAGGCAGAGATGGTCAGTGAAACAAACACACCACAGCGTGCAGACTAGATAAGGCTGGTCGAAGGGATGAAAACACCCAAGAGATGCACAAAGGGTGATTGGTGACAAAAAAGGGGGCAACGACGGGATCTTCACGATTGTGGGAGGGGACCACTGTTCGTTCGACGATGCACCGACGAATCGTAGACGGAAAAGCTGATGAAACCACTTTCTACAACACCTTGATCACGCCAAACCATCTTGGCGGTCCCACACTCCCGCATTACTGGACAGGGGGGTGTTGGGAAGGTTTGGATGGTTGATGAGAACTTGTCCTGGTTGGCTAACGTAGACGGACGGACGAGACGAAGTGTGCGAATTACGTAACAAAGCGAAACAACCGGAACCAGGGGGCCCTAGCCACATTTGCGATTCGAATGGCACAGGAAGCTGGTCACGAAGAGTGTCGAACTTCGCTGGCGGTCGCTGGTTGTCGAAACGACTGGCACCACGAAAACGTGTGACGTGACAATCGTACTCGTGAACACGTGGACTGCCACGACGGACGTGACCGTCTGAGGTGGGAGGAGCACTTACCCTGAGTTCTGATAGTCCCACAGCAATGGCTCACTGCGAGGATTTTAGACTACAGTAAAGCAAGATGCTTTTGGTGTAGCATCGGGGTTATAATATACGGGTACATAATGATGGACATTTGTAAACATCTGAATGGGTATTAAGGAAAGGAGAATTAAAGCACATCAGGCTCTATAATAATATAAAATACACTGCCTTGGGACATATAATGCAGGTGAAGAGCACCAATGCCTACCCTTTAATTAGCATCAGATTTCTGGATAAGGCATTGACATGATGATGGAGTCTGTAGTTGTTACTCGCTGAAACCTATGATGTTATGCAATAACGCGACATCCACAAACCTATGCTGTTACTCGCTGTTGTTATGCGACCTCCCTTCCATAAAACTGGCAGTGGAAAAGGACATTCCGTGCAGCAGCATCTGTCCACAAGAACACATGTGGAATTGGTATTCATGGAGAGAAGACTATCTTCCCAAAGCACATTGGGGAGGGTCTCAGAAGGTTCTACGATGGAAAGAGTGGGGCCCATTCCTCGTTCTAGCCAATCGACGACCAGAAATGATGTGAAGGCCTCACGTTGCTGCCATTTGCCAATCCTCGTTGCATCCACCTTCTTGCTGTCGCTCCTGGTTTTTGTTGTCGAAAAGTCAACCACGGGTAGAGTTCCGACAAGGAAAACCTTAGATTCCGATCCTCGCAGCATGAGCTACTCGCCTCGCCGCTCTCTCACCCAGAGTGACCGTGCTGAACTGGTCAAAGATCATGCTCATCAAAATTATCTGGAAATACCTTTACCTAAAGACTTTTTACGGAGCTTGGAACAATCACGCAACACGACGGCGAGACCAGTTTCCACTAATATTTTCAGGTTTGACGATGGCTCCGTAATACCAGCCCAGGAACGGCAGCATTGCGAGTCCCTCCTCCTGGCAGCCATGGAATGCAGAGGCTCAGGTACCACTAGCAACTTCGACCTTAATTTCAATTGCTCTTTAACAATCCGTAATCTGATGCAGGGGTCATTGTTGAGCTTGGAGCCTGGGCTGGCCAGTATTCAAGGTGTCTTGCTGCTGGACTCTATGTGGCTGGCAGACATAACGAGAGAAGACTCTTCTCATTTGATACATTTAAGGACTCTTCACTCCGGGAGAAAATGGACTCGGAGAGCCACCTTTTAAGAGCTCTCTCTGAGGCGACAGATTTGGATATGTTGGGTGATCGCAACGACATGTCTGATTATGATTTTGCAAAGGTCTTAGCGCATATTGGTGGCGAGTCACAGGTTCCAGGGGTTGGCAGAAAGCTCTTAAACAAGGCGAAGACGATGGCTAAGTTATTGCGGAAAGGCGAAATTACTTCAGAGAAGCTTAGGAACTCCGGCTTGGCTGCTCCAGATGGATCAGAGGGAGATTTGAAACTTGCACTGTTCGGGAACGAGACTATGTTCAGCAAGCCACTGGATCTTTATTTTAATCTGCCGCTCACCAAGCCTTGCAAGTCTGTGAAGACCCATGGCGTTGGAAAGAGCACCTTGGCAATCTGGCAAGCTGCTGTGCTTCCTGTCGATCCGACTGCCACTCCCGTCCCTGGGTTGTTTTCAGAGGTTCGACTTGTTTTCACAGCTTCTGGCTCATGTGGATTGTCTGACCGTTGTCTTTCAACAGGTATTGAAGCCCGAGGCCTGGGAGGGAAGGCCAATCGATGTTTTCGTCCTCCATGGAGGCTCACGGTTTCCTGTTTTGGCGCACCAGGTACTCCTACTGCGAGGTTTTTGTTGTCATCTGTCACCGCACTAGATCTTATCCCAAAACAGCTCAAGTTGGCAGGACCATTCCTGCACAAAGGAAGCATCATAAGCGTTTTGGACTTTGCTCGTTCTCCATTGGTAAGTGTCGCAGCATGCACTAGATTTTATTAACAGGTGTTGAACAGCGTTCTAACAACACCTTGCAGGTCGAGACGTTCTTTCAGCACCTGATTCCTGATTTCCTTGAGATTCGTGCTATTGATGTGTGCGGCACCTCATGGAGCTTCACTATGAGGAAAGATTAGTCGTTTTTAGACTCCAGACACCAAATCAGGTCTCGTGTTTGGTTTCCTTAGTGTTTCCTGATTAAACATCGTTCTCATTGTGCAGATCGTATGTTGACTGGGACATCTTGCTGCCATATCAACCATCAAAAGCACATGAGCACTGGGACAAGATTGTTGCCTTAAGTGGCGATTTTTTTAAGAAGGCTGAATACAGCCAACTATATCTGGATTGTACCCTTGACATCTTGGGAGCAAGGTATGTAATGGATGCAAATAAGGCCTTTCCCCTTGACTATTTAATTTATTGCTGATATCGATTCCGTGCTTCTCAGATTTGAAAAAAACCATTCCTTTCCGAATGTGACTCCAGAGAAGGTAACTGGACTCTCACACTACTCCCGTAGCCACCAATCTTTTTCTCTTCTGCCCCCCTCACTCGACAACCCCCCACTAGCTTTCTCTCACTCCCTTTCCCTTGTCTCCGACTTATGCAGTAGCCTCACCCACACACATGCACTGATGTAGCACTCATGGACTAATATCCGTTGCGACTTATTGTCCTGTCCACTCATGTACTTAGCAGGAGACCAGGAGCATCATTGCAAGTTATTTTCGTAGGAGATCAGATCAGCTCTCTAAGACTGAAGATGCAGTAGTAGCGCGTTTCTGACCATCTCGTACTAGTATTGCCACTTATAATTTGTTGCCAGTGGAGAAGTCTTCCCATTTGATCAACGTCATCTATAACAACTCCGACAAAGCACGTAGGTTCATCCTGCTGTATGGTTTCGAAAACATGGAAGCGTCACTCAAATGCATTAGTACATATATACTTCTATCTCCAGAAGAACCCTGCACCATCTACACTGGGTGGCGGCCGCGATTGGCCTATCGTCTGCATGCCTCATCCTACAGCAATGTAAAGCTAAACGACCAGCTTCCGGCGAAACGGAAGTTATTCCTGCTTGAGCGAGATCAGCGGTTTGCCGAGATACATGATCTCACGATTGACCATGCCATTAAACAGCACCGCGAAGGATGCATACCACGCTGCACGAATAAGAATTGAAAAAAGCGACGATGTCAGGTCAGCCGAAGATTTGCATAATCCGTCCGCACCATTCAGCTTCCAGCAATAGTTAGAAAAGTCACTTTAACTTGGCTTACCAGAGACGGAGGTGAAGACACCGACGTATCCGCCGGCGGTGATCCAGGAGGCGCCGCCGTCTACGGGTTGGCCCTTGAAGTCGCCGATGATGAGCAGCACGAGCGTGAGCTCGTAGAGGCCGAAGACCACCACGTTCACCACGGACAGCGTGAACGCCGCCGCCAGCATGTACGTGTTGAAGAGCAGAAACGCCACCAGGAACCACGCCTCCGCGCCCGACACGTCGTAGTCCGCCGGCAACTGCACACGCACGGCGGAGAAAAAACATAAGGCGGTGCATATAAGACAACGAATAATTCGTTCTGGAAAAGGCCGAGGAAAAAGCACGAGAGTAACATTTTTTGCATGAAAAATCCCAAACATTTTCCGCGACAAGGAGAGCATGGGAGTGGAGTGCAAAGTTTCCGTACCCATCCCCAGAGCTTGAAGCAGTAGAAGAGGCCGAGCGAGAGCCAGAAGCAGCCGTAGGTGGAGAAGGAGGTGGAGGAGAAGACGCAGTTGCGCTTGTACTGCCACATGCCCGCCACGAACTGCCCCAACCCGCCGTAGAACAGCGCCACCGTCACCCACGTCACGTCCGGCGCCCACCCTGAGCAGAGGCAGGAGCGAGAAGCATGGTTAGATACGATACCGAGACCGGGAAGAAACGTAGCATTAAATTTGCGACACTGAAATGTTATCAGCGCTAAAAGCGCGTACCGGCGAGGTAGGACGAGAGGATAAACATCGTGCCCGCGAATGCTCCAAGACCGAAGGCAGACGCATCGGCCGGCAGCGACTTCTCGACCACCACGCGCACGTCGTCGGGAAGGCCGTCCTCGATGCCCATGCTGGCGCGGGGAGCGGAACGGCTTCCGCGGGGAGAATGCTGCCGCTGCGCGAAGGCTGGTCGAGTGAGAGGAGATGACGCCTTGAGAAATTGACGAGCGTTGCTGAAGACGACTTTGAAGGACAGCTGGAAGGAAGGCGAAAGTGGAAATATGCTTAGCAGGCTGAAGAATGAGTTATGGGAGAAATGCGCTGGGATAAGTAGTGCTCACGGCTGCTGAATGTCGAGGGTGCATGGGACACTACGTTGGCGGACGATCGGGCGGAGGCGGAGGTCCTAGGGAAGGCGGGCGAGCAGCAATTTACGATCCGCGGATTTCCGTGCGCCGAGGCTCTCCGCTGTGCAAGTGATGGTCACTAGCAGCAAGGAGGGAAGGGAAGAATCAAGCAACGGATGGGGGAAACGTCCTCGGGGGAAGAGGGGTTGGGGGATGAGGAAAATGTTAGCGGTGCGGAGAAGAATGTGGCGCGTGCGTGCGGAGCGGAGATAGCAAAATGTTCGCGATGCTGGCATTGCGGTGCGTGGAATTCGTGCGGAAGATCACTACTCTGCTGACCTGCGAGATTGCGGCTCGTCGAGGTGGCTGCCTTGTCAACTAAAAAAAAAACCGATCTTTTTGCAGAAGCGACCCACATGGGAGGGCTCCATCCACACGTGGTCCACCTAACACGGATCTCGGTAAGGTACCTTTCGTTTCGATTGGCCCTTTGCCTGGCCTTTCATGAGTCAGCTAGGCGTCTCATCGTGACAGCTGCAGACGTGCAACACGTGATTGGCCACGTGATAGCTCTTGAATATCTAATGCGCCGCACCTCCTGCCTCGCTGGAGACACCAGTGCTTATCTATTGAGCTGCGCGCCTCGGTATCTCGTCTAGCTGGCCACTGCGCGCGACTCGAGGATCTTCCCAAACCAGCGCAAAAACAATTCGGGGATCTCTTGACTTCCGCACCTCTCCCTACCCCGAGAGTTTCTGCCTTGTGCTCCTTCCCCCGACTTCATGGCGTTCTCTCCTCGCCATTCCATCCACCTTCGACTATAAACGCGCGCTTCACTTCTTCACTTCACACCACACTTGCTTTCGCTCACTTCCCTCCCTCGCATCTACTACCAGCTTCAGCAGCAGCAATCAGCGTTCTGCAATCGCGGTTCACTCGTGCTCTTCGTCGCTCTCCCTCGTTCGTCGCTCGCCTCGCGCCTCCTTTCGCTGATCTTCGATCGTCTCGTCGTTCGTGGTCGCCAGCATGGGTCTGGGCAGCGTGGACGCGGGGGTGCGCGTGGCGGTGGAGAAGGACCTCGTGGCGGAGGTCGGCCCGCATGGGCTCTCCTCCTTCTTCGTCACCACCTTCGTGCTCGCCGTGCACCTCACAAGTACGCACCGCGGCAGAGAATTTTGTAGACATTTTTTTTTCTTCTTATTTCAGAAGCTCGAAATTTTATAGACTGACCGCTTTCCGTTTTCCTGGCAGACTGGGCGCCGGACGTGATTTGGATCGGGCTGGCCGTGTTTTACGGCGGCGTGGGGCAGTTCGTGGCGGGCATGTGGGAGTTCAAGCGCGGCAACGTCTTCGTCGCCACGTCCTACTCCTCCTACGGCTGCTACTGGATGGGCGTCGCCATGCTCATGCTGCTCGACAAGCTCGGCCTCGTAAGCCCCCGCGCCCTCTTTCGCCGTTCCGCGTGTTCTCGGCTTCGCTTGTCGTCGCGACATTTCCTTGCCAATCAGGCTCCCGCATTTCGCATTGCCTCATTTTAATGACGTCGTTTGTGTGCTTCCGCGCGTGCAGGCGCCCGCGGGGTTCGATTCGATGAAGGCGCTGGGGTGGTTTCTGTCGGCGTTTCTGGTGTTCAACACGTACATGACGTTCCTGACGCTGCTGCTGTCCAAGGTGGCGTTCCTCACCTTCTTCCTCCTCGAGCTCTTCTTCGTCTTCCTCGTCATCGGCTGCTTCCGCAACGACGCCCCCGGCCACGGCTGGACCGCCGCCTCCGGCTACGCGCTGCTCCTCACCTCCATCGCCGCGCTCTACATGTCGGCGGCCTCGATGTTCAATACTCTCGCCAACCGCACCGTGCTGTGGGGCGGATCGCCCCTCCTCACGCTCTCCAAGGCGGAATAGACGCGGGCCGGCTTATGTGCTCGCGCTTCGTCCAGCTGCACTGACACCGGGACTGCGTTCACATTGCTGCGGTAACCCGATGAATCTGGCCGGGTCATGTAGGGCGCCGTTTGAGTTGGAATTTCAGGGATTTTACATTTCCGAATTACGGTACCTCTACGTAGATCATTGTATTTATATCATACTAAGATGGATGGCTCACTAGTTGACACCCATCTTGGACAAACGCTCTAGTTGTTACTAGAGTAGATGCAGATAAGATGGCTCACTAGTTGACACCCATCTTGGACAAACGCTTTAGTTGTTACTAGAGTAGATGCAGATAAGACAACAGAAGCTTGGTAGGGATCAAGTTCTGTAGTTCCGTCTCCTGTTGACCCAAGGAAACACCCAGCTGGTTAGCGCCGAGGATAGCATGTGCGCAGAAAGAGCGCTCCAGTTTGACCAGGCATGTTCACACCTCTTCCCATGGCAGCATAAGAGTGAAGGCCAACAACCCTTGAGGTTGCCATGTCATATTCCGTGTTCAATCAGCCAACTACTGGACTGAAGCCCCTTAAAGGGCTTGCCCCCTCCTCACTATCTCCGCACCGCACCGTGTCTCTCCACCTGTTACCCGTTCCACTCTGACGCGCTGGTGCCGCTGCTGGCTTGATTTGCCTGAATGCCTGCCGAACCATAGTACCCTCGCGTTGTGGCCTTGGCAAACTCCGCAAACGAGCAGCCAGGTTTCCACCGGTCCTCTAGCCTTGGCACCACCGAGGCTATGTCCTGTGCCGTGGCAGAAAGTTCCGGAGCCTCTTGCCACGAGCAGGGAGTAGGTTGGGTGGAGTGAAGAGCATGGGGAGATGGCGAGGTGGAAGGGGATGGGAGAGGAGGCGGGAGAGAGGTGGGTGGTGAGACAGAAAGTGATAAGAAGGGCATGGAGGAAAGGGAGGAGCATGTGACTGAGGAGTGGCATGAGTGGCCGGAGGGGCAGGGGGGGCAGGAGGGGCAGGAGGGGCAGGAGGGGCAGGAGTTAATGGAGGTGGAGGAGGGCGGGCCGTTGATGACATGGAGGGGCAGGACGCCAGTAGGAGGAGATAGAGGCAGGTCCCAGGGCGGTTGCAGGAATACAGCAAGCATGTCACGACCCCACGCGCATGCAGGGTGGATGACTGCAGGCGAACAGCAGGCACCTTCTCCATGGTTCCCTGCATTGCCTTGCGGTCCCGAGTCCGGTGCCTGAGAGGGGTCAAGGGCGCGGATCTGTGCACGCTCAGCATCTGGTGCTGTGCCTTCAGTCCCCTCCACAGCAGTCACTGCCACACCACCACCGTCTGCCATATCGTCTCGACGCAACGCCTGCCCTGCAGCTCCTCCTCCTGCTGCTCCTGCTGCTGCATCTGCTGCTGCTGTTGCTGCTGCTCTTGCTGCTGTCTCCCTCACCCCCGCGTGAGCATGAGAATGAGTATGAGCACACCCCCCTGGTCGCACTACAGTGTGTGCAGCGGCTCTCAGCTGCCCCCCCGACAGCACCTGAGCGGCCTCGCCCACCTGCACCGCCACACAGCGCGCTGGCACCTCCACACACACAGGCGCATGGAACAGTGGGTCCCACACGTGCAGACCCGCGCACATGGCTGAGGCGCAGCTGCTGCTGCTGGCGCTGGTGGTGGTGCTGCTGCTGGTGCTGCTGGTGTTGCTGCTGCCGCCGCTGCTGCTGCTGCTGCTGCTGCTGCTGTT
The DNA here is from genome assembly GCA_027943415.1 of Closterium sp. NIES-67. Lineage (NCBI taxonomy): Eukaryota > Viridiplantae > Streptophyta > Zygnematophyceae > Desmidiales > Closteriaceae > Closterium > Closterium sp. NIES-67. The sequence continues at coordinate 367,325 of BQMB01002223.1, read as the reverse complement.
TCTGCTGCTGCTGCTGCTGCTGCTGCTGCTGCTGCAGGCGGCAGTGATGTTGACCAGGGAGGAAGGGGCGATTGCCAAAGCTGTGGAGGTGCGGAGATGAGGTGAGGAATGCAAGGTGGCATTTATGAGAGGGCAGGCGAGGTGGAAGTCAGTGGGGGCGGCAGAGGGCATGTAGAGAGGGGGAACGAGGGCGGTGAAGAGTCCGTAGTCGTAGTGCCACTGCTGCCACAGGGGAAGGGGGGAGGGGAGAGACGAGGGCGATGCCAGGGATTGGCCCGAAGGACGTTGCCTGGCTGTGGACCCACGTGAGCTCATGCCTCCATGGCTCACAGGCCGCTCCTCTGCTCTTAACCTCACATCGTCATCACCATCACAGCTCCTTGCCTCCTCCTCCTCCTGCTGCTGCTGCTGCTGATTTGGATATCGTCTCTGTGCCGGATCCCTTTCAACCCCCTCCGACCCCTCACTCATCACAGCACACCTTCCCATGTGGCTGTTTCTCACCTCCCCTCCCTTCCCCCCTTTCTTCTGCCTTGCTCCCCGCACATGCTCACACACAGGCCACTGCCCTGCCTGCTCCACCTCACCGCCCCTACTCCCCTCCCTCCTCTTTGTCGCCCTCGCTCCTCTCTGCTCCCCGCCCCCACGCCCCCACTGCAGCTCCCCCCATGCATGGTAGTGGATCAGCCGCGCCTTGCCTGTGCCCCCTGCCAATGCCCCCAGCAGGCGGACCTCCCCTCTCCCCTGCGCTTTCTGCTGCTCTGCTCCCCATACCGCTTCACTCCCAACGTCACATCCGCTTCCACTCTCACCCCCGCCGTCACCGCCACTGCTGCTGCTGCTGTGTCTGCTGCTGCTGCTGCTGGTGCTGCTGCTGTTGTGACTGCAGGCGCAGCTGTTCGGCAGTGCATCTCGGCCAGCGGGCAAAGCAAAAGAGCGTGGGGCAGCAGCAGCAGAAGCAGCACACGGCGAGCTGGCTGCTGCTGGGATGAGCGAGTGAGGGCAGGGCGGCAGGGAGCGATTGAGTGCAGCGTCACAGAGCAGAGCAACGAGCAGCGCGGCATGGGAGGCGTGGGAGGCAAGGCGGAGCATGAGAGGGCGCAGGAGAGAGGGGGGAGCGGCGCTAGTGGGGGGGATGGCGCACATGCCATGGGCAGGGGGCTGCAGCAGAGGCGAGAGGAGGGAACATGGCGGATGATAAGGGCCCGGAGGAGAGGGCAAGGAGGAGGAGGACGATGGTGATGATGGCGACGACGCAGTGCAAGCACCATCTGCCGGTGTTGGTGTGGCGTGGTCAGGGCGCGCTTCTGTGTGCACCACGCCCGGACTCGCCGCATGAGCAGTGCGCATGACTGTCTTGCTGTCTGCAGCGGCTGTGCTGCGAGGAGGACGAGGACGAGAGGGCAGAGGCAGAGGCACGTTGATAGAGAAGGACGACACAGGGCGGCTGGGGTCGCTGAGAGGGATGTCGGACCCCACTCCGTACTCCTGACAGGCGGCATGCGGCATGGATGAGACCGAGCGAGAGCGAGAAGGGGGGAAGAGGAGGGGGGTGGTGGGGGGGGGGGGGGAGGGGGGTAGAAGAGAACAAACACACACACACACACAAGCAGCATGAAACAGGGGCCGAGGAGAGGCAAATGTCAGCAGCGGCTGCACGGCTGGATACGTTACGTTACGTTTGGCGCCCATGTGAAGGCGCCTGCCTCTCACCCGCAGGAAAGCGTTGCGGCATCGAGGGTGCATGAGCGCGACCCGTCGCGCCAGAGGCAGCAGCTGCAGCCGCACCGCCTCCACATGCGGCACGTCCTTAATCGCCACTATGCCGCACCCGGCCGGGCCGAAGCAGTCCAGCAACTGCCGTGCGACTCGCCGTGCGACAGCCATCGCGTCGTCGCCACCTGCCGCACCCGATTCGCCTCTGCTGCGGCCTCGCGACTGAGAACCTTCGTCTTTTGCACATGCGTCTTTCACAGTAGAGTCGGAATCCCCTCTACAGGAGGCTGCACCGAGGCTTAATGCTTCTATCGAGGCGTCACCTTCTACCGAAGCTCCCGTCGGGTCGATGACAGGTGGTGGGACGGGGGGAGGGCCGGCAAGTGCGTGCGCGAAAGCCATGGCAGCGGCGCGGAGGTCGGCATAGTCGATGACGGGCAGGGCAGGTCGAGGAGGCGCGCCGTCCATGGCGTAAGGTTGACGGCCACGGCAGGAGATCTCGCTAGGTTTGACGGGGAATGGTGTCAGACCAGAACACAATAAAGATGGTGACTGGGGACCACGCTTCCTCGAGGACGCGCATGGCTGCATTCTGCAGGCAGTGGAGTAGGCGGCAGAGGTGGAGTTCAGGAAGCGGCCCATGTCATGTGGCATGTAATGGTAACCACCCAGCACAGTTATTGTAAGGAATTTTCCATTCCTTACCGAGCGGTACTGCTATCGCGTACGCTCGAACACACCCGAAGCCTCAGGACCGTTCCAGACCTTTCTGACAGAACCGCCTCGGCTTCTCCAGACCTGCTAGTTCGACCTTCGGGAGTTCTCCGGGCCTCGCTTCGTCACTTCGAGACCCTTCGATCCCTTTCCCGAACCTCACCATCGCATGGTTAAACTAGCTCTGGTGTTCCTATATCTTGGCTTGCCATTCCTTTTATCGTCATTCAGTGAGTGAACATTTCGTTATTCATTTCCACGCTACTCTGCTTGTTCATTCATAACCCCTGGTAATCAGAGCCACTCACCCGTTTTTCGTGAGTTGATTTTTGGGGGGGGGGGGGTAAGTCCCTCACGTAAGCTGCAAAGCGGTTGCTCGTGAATTAGATTGATTAATTCGCCCAACTACGATAGCGTTTACGCTTACCTGAGTACAGGCACATTACGGATTTCCCCCTGCCCCGGCGGAGCATTCGCCAAATGGACCAAGCTTGGTTCAACGAGCTTCGGGAGCAGTTCAACGCCATGAACACACGCATGGCTACAGTGCTGGAGGACAACGAGCGACTTCGTGCAGAAGTTGCCGAGTTACGCCAGGCGCGAGAAGATTCGCGTCAGAAATCTGCCGCCCAAGAAGAGGTTGCCAGCACCGGACGTGTTGAAACCGTCTTGGACGAAATCGCACGTGAGGTGTCACAGGAGCGCAAGGACAGTAAAGCCGCCGCAGCAGCTGACGTGGCAGCACGAGCAGCAGCCGAAGCAGCAGCAGCCGCTCGGTCAGAAGCAGCCGCTACTGTAGCCGTACCGGCGTTTATGCCGATCGTGACGACAACGACGATCAAACCGACAATGCAGTCCCCATTCAACCCCACAGATAAGAATACTACTGTTACGGGCTGGTTATTTTCGGCGGAACTTTATTTTAATGCCGCTGGGATCACTGCTGACGATTTAAAAATTCGACTGGCTGTATCACTATTGCGGGGACCTGCGCTCGATTGGTGGCGATATACTCTACAGGAGGGGGAGTTTTCGGCAGGCGACACACAGGGGTTTTTCGGAAACTTTGGGTCTGCTGATCCAAAAATCGCGATTTTTGGATCGACCAAGATTCGCACGTGGAAGGCGTGGGGTACAGCTCTGCGTGAACGGTTCGAGCCAATATCCGCCTCGGACAACGCACGTACGAAGCTGGACAACTGGCGCCAGTGGAGTTCTGTCTAGGATTACGCGTCGGTCTTCATGGCGTTATGCGATCAAATCACCGACATGCATGACTCCGAGAAGAAAGGTCGATTCATTTCGGGTCTGAAGCAGGACATAAAATGCGAGGTCCGACTGCGACTTCCGGCGACGTTTCACGAAGCAGTCCGGATCGCAGATACTTTCGACGCACATCGGGCGTATGCGAGAGCGGGTTCCCGGGAGGGAAATCGTTTTCGTGGCCAGAATCCACAGCCCACGATTCACGGCGTAGTGGCGAAGGAGCACATGGAAGATTTTCGCAAGGGACAATGTTTCAACTGCCACCAGCTGGGTCTCCAATCTCACGATTGCCCCCGAAAGAAGCAGATAAAGAAGGACGACGAAGGCAGGTCGGGAAACGGCAAGCGTCAGTAGCGGTCGGGCCCCCTACTGACCCTGCCTCATCGCCCGAAAAACACCATCCCCGCCGGGTAGTGGTTCCGATACATGCTATCAACCGCTCCTGGCTGAATAAGGGGGATTACCCAGTGGACCACCCTGTACTGGCGGAGGGACGACTCAACGGAAGAAAAATAAAAATATTCATCGACGGCGGTGCGAGTCACAGCCTGATAAATCGAGAGACAGCACGACGACTTCACCTGACGCTGGAGAGGTGTCTGCCCGAAATCGACGCACGATTGGTGGACGGCACCCCACTGACGATACGCGACAAAGTACGTGTCGTCCGAATGAAGTGTGGCGAAGATTTTGGTTTCAGCGCGCCGATGCTGGCGACAACGCTCGACGGCTACGACGTGCTATTGGAACGCGATTGGTTGCGACGATTCAACCCGCAGATCGATTGGACAACAGGTGAGTGCACAGTGAAGTGCGACAAAGGCTGGCGAAAGTTACCCACGTAGCCGGAAGCAGAGACAACATCGACACGAGTCAACGCGGTGTGCCTCAATCGAGCGGTCAAGAATGGAGCGGATTTATACGCCGTCCATCTAACCGAATCGACGGAGCAAAACGAGGCGACCGACATCAACAAACTCTGCACTTCGATCCCGAATGACTTGGCGAAAATCATTCGGGAATATCCTGAGATTTTTCCGGATGACTTGCCAAGTGGACTGCCACCCGAACGACCCCAGGACCACAAAATTGAGCTGGAGCCCGGCGCGCAGCCTACTGTACGCACGCAATGGCGCCTGACTCAGCCGGAGCTACAGGAGTTACGAAACCAGTTGGACTATCTGCTGGCGAAAGGGTTCATTCGGCCGAGCACGTCACCATTCGCAGCACCGATCCTGTTCACGCAAAAAAAGGACGGCGGACTTCGCATGTGTACGGACTATCGCGCCCTTAATCGGGTAACGATAAAATCGCGCTATCCAATACCGCGCACAATCGATCTGATCGACAACCTTCGCGGAGCTCGCTATTTTTCAAAGATCGACCTTCGCGGCGGTTACCATCAAATTCGGGTGTTTGCTGACGACTGCCACAAGACCGCGTTTCGTACTCGCTACGGGAGTTACGAATACACAGTGATGCCGTTTGGATTAACGAACGCCCCCTCAACGTTTCAACTCACTATGAATGGGGTGTTCCGCGATCTACTCGACAAATGCGTGATAATTTACCTGGACGACATCCTGATCTACAGCAAGACCCGGGAGCAACATTTGAAGGATTTGGAAGTGGTTTTTCAGCGGTTGCAGCAGCATCGTCTCATCACCAAGGGCTCCAAGTACGAGTTTTTAAAACATGAACTGGAGTTCCTGGGGCATGTGATCTCCACGGAGGGGATCCGGATAGACCCGAAAAAACTCTGGGCTATTCAGGAATGGCAACCACCAACCAATCTACAGCAGCTGCAATCCTTTTTGGGTTTCGTGAATTACGTGCGGCGGTTTATACCCAACATGGCGGGGTTAACTGGACCACTAACCGACCTACTGCAGAAGGGGACTTTTTACGAGTGGGGGGAGAAGCAGCAAGCTGCGTTCGAGGCATTAAAAAATCATTTAATGTCGCCACCGGTACTTCGCATCGCTGACCCGGAACGGTCCTTCGAAGTCATCACCGACGCAAGTGACATCGCCATCGGAGCCGTGCTCATGCAGGTTTTCGGCAATGGGCTTCAACCAATCGCGTACGAGTCTCGGAAAATGTAATCTGCTGAGCGCAACTACCCAGTACACGACAAGGAGATGCTGGCGATCGTCCACGCGTTCAAAATCTGGAGGTGCTACCTGACTGGAGCAGACGTGACGGTGCGAACCGATCACAAATCACTACAGTACCTAAGAGCGCAGCCGAATCTCAACTCGCGGCAGATACGTTGGCTGGACTATCTGGAGTCCAACTTCACATACAAGATTACGTATAAAAAAGGCGCCAACAATATTGCTGACGCCCTTTCCAGACCATCTGCCCAACTCGCTGCAGTACTAGTCGCCCAGAGCAACCCGCTACTAAGTGGACTATTTACCCACGGGTATTCGACTGACACATTCTTCTTAAACGACGGCCATCTCCCAATCACTACACGGAAAGGCGTCTATTACTTACGAAGCGGAACTGGTCGAATTTGGGTCCCAAGTTATCGTCTACTTCGCAAATTATTAATTCAAGAAGTCCACGATTCGAATTTGTCGGGACAGTTCAGGGTTGATAAAACTCTGAAGGCGTTGCAGCGGTTTTATTACTGGCCAGATATGGTGACGGACGTGCAGCGTTACGTGGCCGCGTGTCCGATCTGCCAGCGAATGAAATCCTCCCACCAACGACCTACAGGACTGTTGCAGCCCCTCGAGCCACCTCAACGCCCATGGCAACACGTAACGATGGATTTCGTTACGAGACTACCGGCCGGACCTAGTGGAAACGACGTAGTTTTGGTTGTCGTCGACCGACTGACGAAAATGGCACATTTCGCACCATGTCGTACAACCATCACAGCCGAAGAAACCGCGCGCCTCTTTATCTCGACCGTTGTTCGTCTACACGGGATACCAGCAGCAATCATTAGCGATCGAGACCCGAAGTTCACGTCGAAATTCTGGCATGACACGTGGGCTCGGTATGGCACGCACCTGCAATTTTCATCCGCGTATCATCCCCAAACTGACGGCCAGACTGAAAGGACAAATCAAAGGATGGAGCAGTTGATTCGGACAAACTGCCCCGACCGGAAAAAATGGGAGGACGTGCTGCCTATGCTGGAATTTTCCTACAACAACGCGCCCTCGGCTACGACTAATCCCTCCCCATTTTATCTCAATTACGGGATGGACCCTACAGTACCAGTCTCCACCAACGTTGAGAGTCAAGTACCACGATCGCAGCAGTTCGTCAAAGAGTTACAGACTGCCGGAGTCAAAGCTGTCGAACTTATTCGCAAGGCGAACGCAACTGCCCGACGGTATGCGGATTTACATCGACGGGATATTACAATGGCAGCAGGGCAACTAGTCCTTTTGGACACCAAGAATTTACGACTGCCACTACCGACGAAATTACGACCATGTTTCTGTGGCCCATTCAAAATCATGAAGATGGTGACGCCGGTGACCGCCCAGTTACGCCTACCTGATGACTGGCGTATTCACAACAAGTTCCACGTGAGCCTGTTGCGACCCTTCGTTCCTGACACGTCGGACATCGCCCGACAGCGATTGGTCCCAGATGTACGGCCACCAGCTGAGACGACCATCGAGCCTTCGAAAATCTTGAGCCATCGCATTCGTATCAACGGTCAAGGACGACACGTTGACTTTCTGATGCGATGGGCCAATCGTACCAGTGAGGACGACACGTGGGTGCCTTCGGACTAGATACAGTCACCTTCGATACTTGCGAATTATTTGGATCGCAAGCACGTGGCTGATATACAGTGGCGGAAACAATTGTCCACATGTTTAGCATATTTTTTTATTTTGACGAGCTGTACGCCATAAACATTAAGCCTTAATTCATGGTGGCCATACACGTAGAGAGGAGCAGTTAGAGCACTCACTCAAATCTCCTAAAACCAGAGTAGTATATTTCATGGTCCTTCAAGACGACAACATTTAATAACAGCACATCCGGACAATTTGTACCGGGGACAGGCAGCAAACTAGTTACTAGCAAACCTAGTACCTAGTCAACCGACACTTGGCCTTGATCACCACCTACACCCTCCTAGGCATGTTATCTACGAGGTTAGTGCAAACCTTTACATGGATCTTCTCGCACTCTTCCTGGACCCACGCTTTTGCATAAGGGGGTGAGCACTAGGAAAATCGCGAAGTATTTGAACGTATGCAAGAGTACTGTGCACGATTTCATGTTGAATGTTATCTCTAAGACTAGCCATGTTGAGGTGTGGCCAAAGATGCCATTAGTCGATTGGTCTCATCTTATCATGGATCGTCTTCATCGTACCGTTGTAGGTAAAAATTACGAGCAGAGTGGCGAAAAATTGCGTATCTGCCACGAAACTTAGGGTAACATAGCACGGTTGACAGTGCATCCTTGCACTATTAGAATCACGCTAGGATCCGTAGGTCTTTGAGCGGTGCAGCAGTCAAAGTAGTCGTGACTGGTGGGGAAAAATATCCGGGTTCAGGTCTGGTGAGGAAGAGGGTCACTCCAGTGCTATAAACTCATGCTCTCCAAGCCATTCCAAGCCTAGGCGGGACACATGGCTTAGAATGGCTTAGAGAACACGAGTATGTTATGCTGGAGTGACCCTTTTCCTCACAAGATCTCCTTCGCTAAGGGGGGGGTGGTGTAAGGAATTTTCCAGTCCTTACCGAGCGGTACTGCTATCGCGTACGCTCGAACACACCCGAAGCCACAGGACCGTTCCAGACCTTTCTGACACAACCGCCTCGGCTTCTCCAAACCTGCTAGTTCGACCTTCGGGAGTTCTCCGGGCCTCGCTTCGTCACTTCGAGACCCTTCGATCTCTTTCCCGAACCTCACCATCGCATGGTTAGACTAGCTCTGGTGTTCCTATATCTTGGCTTGCCATTCCTTGTATCGTCATTCAGTGAGTGAACATTTCGTTATTCATTTCCGCGCTACTCTGCTTGTTCATTCATAGCAGTTATGATGATATAGGAACTATAACGTGAGAATACAAGGTCGCTATTGCAATGAAGGCACGAGGTTATATAGGGGTTGGCGTGCTAGGGCGATAACCTCGGAACGTGGGTAGGTTTGGCAATGTGGCGACAGTGCCGGACGCCACTCGAGAAAGGGTTCGGCCGACAAATGAGGCCGAACGTGACGAGTCGAGGAGTTCGAGTGTACACGCTAGCGTATGACTCAGTAAGGAATGGAAATTCCTTCCACTACCCCCCCTCCTAAACGAGGCCGCGGGCATCGGAAACATTCCGATGCTGATAGTACGCTGTTAGAATCGGGTGTGATTCTATTTCAGCGAGGGGCACCCAGCTGTCATCCTCGTCCGATCACGCAATCTGATGAGAAAATCCACCATTCGACGGTTCTGCTGCGTTGTAACTCGATGGCCGAGAATCTTCAAGGGCTCGTTTGTCCGTTCCTGCAGGGGTGTTAGCTGCGGTACGATACATTGACGTACTAAATCCTACGAACTGGGAACGTAGGGTCGAAGTAGGCTGACGTGGAAAGCCCGGTGGTGACGCCAATTCGTTGGTAGTCGGAAGTGAGCGGTGACAGGTGCCACCATATTGGTCACTTGAAAAAGACCACAGAATCGGGGTCGGATTTTGCTCGGGATCGGCTGACGCAAATTGCGAGTGTCGAGTAGTATGAGATCTCCCACTTTGTAAGCAACGTCACGTCGATGACGATCGGCTTGTCGGCTTGCGACCAGGTTGGCTTTCCGGATTGCCTCAGCTGCTTTTTCTCAGGAAGCGAGTATGTCTTCGGCAAATTGCTGGGACCGGGGCACGCGCGTCTCGATGTTTGGTGTAGAGGGTACCAAGGGGTCCTGTACGTAATTGAGAAAAAATAGGGATTGATGGGTTGTGGCGGAAGGCGCGTTATTATACGCGAATTCTAGTAGCGGAAGGGATTTCTCCCATGTCTGTGGGTCAGTACAGGTAGTCCGAATGAGTTGCTTCATAGTTTGGTTGACTCGTTCGGTCTGCCCGTTAGTCTGTGGGTGGTAGGCTGAGGAGAAATGTAGCTTGGTGCCGAATTGGTCCCACAGGTGACGCCATAAATTCGATGTGAAATTCGGGTCTCGGTCTGAAATAATGGCGGTGGGCAGTCCGTGCAGTCTGATGACGTTGGCGATGAACAGCTGGGCAGTTTGCTCAGCTGAAATTTTCTGTTGGTAGGCGATGAAGTGCGCCATTTTTTTGAGTCGGTCAACGATTACGATGATGTCGTCCAGGCCCTCAGATTCGTTTTGGACCCCCCTGATTGCCTAGAATCACCTAAAACAATACAACTTTCGGGCAATTTGGCTGGCTGCTTTCCCCCTGATTTGACAGGGTGCTCAACTAGAAAAACACTTTTAGTTCAGTGTCCAGTGGTAGACTTTTGCTTTCTACCTTTGATTGGGTTTCCAACATCTGACTGAGTACAACTAGTGTGCATGCATGCAGCATATAACCAAGTTAGGCAGCAACTGACTACACCTACACAACCTACCCCACACGAAATTCACCAACACACTTATCACTAGGGCACCTAGCACCTTTTCTACACAGGTAGCATAGCTGGGCTGCAACTAATTTGGCTTCGCATTCATCTACTGACATTTCCAATGCCTGGCGCTCATCCATGCTGGCAAGTAATATACATCACTCATCATCCCAACAGTCATCCGACTGATCCCCCATAACCTGTCCAATCTCCTTGTCCTCTACAGCTTCAGCTTCATCTTTTGTAGCCACCTGCTTGCCTTTGTCACTGGTGGGCTGCTTCTTGGGCTGCGCAACCTCTGTGAACGGTTGGCGCTTCTTGTAGCTGCGCCATATGCCCACCACCTCCTCCCAGTTGGGCTCGTAGTTCAGCAGCGACATGGCCATCAGATCTGAGAGCCTCGCATCCTTGATGGCACCTCGGTTCTAGCTCTTGATCACGTTTTGGTGGGAGAACCCGCTCTCGCACTCCACTGTGCTGAGTGGCAAGACAGCAACAGCCACCCAAAGCTTCACCAAATTGGGGTACGCATCTTGCCAATCCGGGGTCTTCAACATGGCCGTCAGACCCGCATGGAACGACTTCTCAGTCTTCAGGGCAGCAGCACAAACAGGGCAGAAGCTCCGCAGTTCCTTAAATGCCTTCCGCTTGTCAATCCCTGACATGCGGGAAACAAGCAAGAGGAATTTGGCAGGTTAAGTTAAAGCAGAACATGGCAAGGGGTAACAACGGACAGCACGTACTCAACCATTGGACAATGATATGATCAATCAGATGCTTAGAGTGTCCAGAGTTTAGGATGCTCGCACCTGGCAGGATCTCGTCCGTCTACTGTGCCCGAAACATGGCTACAAGAGACGTCAGGTTCTCTTGACAGATGGCGTTACGCTCCTGCCTCTGGACCGGCCAGCCATCGGAGATGAAGAGTCGGCAGCCCGACAAGTTGTCCAGGTCCCCAAGTCGATCCAGCAGGTTCTGCACCATGGTCTCCGCCATGGCCGTGCACAGGTCCACAGACCTGTCATGGTTGAATGGCCCGTCTTAGCCCACGAGCTGGTCATCGTGCAGGAAGTACGTATGGGTGACGGGTCGCCCATCAGCATCAAGACCCTGCACAGTCACGCTCCGGCTCCCTCCCTCGCCGTGGTCCTTCAGGAACTTGGAGAGCTGCTCGCTAAGCCCCCCACCGAAATCGTCGTCGCAGTCGACGTAGCGGGATTCGATGAAGCTGGTGGTGCGGGCGATTTGCGACTGCACGCCGGCGATGTCGAGCTGCGAAATCAACGAACACGGAATGTTAAAATGCTACAGGGAAACTTAGCATGGAATTGATATTGTTATCAAAGTATAAATGCACCTCGCGCTGCTGGAATGTCTTGTTCAAGACGTTCAGCTGCTCACGCAGATCGGCAAGGAAGTACAGGAGAAACTGAAACGTATAGCTCGTGACAAGTTGATACATGGCCACATCGTTCAACTCGTGCAGCATCAAAATAACAGCAACCAACCTCAGCACGGCCTCACCGCGGGACAACCAGCGGACGTTGTGGATGCCCTGCAGCTCCAACGATGTCATGATGAACAGCTCCTGCAGGTCCAGGAACCTCTAATGCCAGGGTCCAGAGCGGGCAAGGAACTCCGACAACCATCAAAGAACAGCATCGATCATGCCGAACTGTGGAAGAGCATCTGCCGCATCTTTGGCTGCCAATGCCTCTCTGCAATGAACGAATGGGCAGTTAGAATAGCGTCTCATGACATAAACAACGCATGAGAGGACCAGCTGTCAAAACCCACCGGTGGGCAATGCAGTGACAAGAAACCAGATGGGGAACTCGCATCCTCAGGCGTGCGACCACCCCATTCCGGACCCCCATCATGACAGCGGCGCCGTCGGTGCTTATGCCGGTGATACGCAAGAGGTCAACACCCACAACTTGAAGATGAGACAGGAGGACTCTCAGCAGTGATGATGCGTCCGCCTTGTCGACCGTGAGAAGGGCGAAAAACTCAGTCACGATGGTGCTGTCGCGCAGGAAAGTAGCGTACACTATCACGTGCTTCCCTCGACACCTATCCGTTGACTTGTCGATGCTGAGGCTAAGGTAAGGACTTGCACGGATGTAATCAAGCTGTGTGGTCTGCAGCCACGTCGCAGTGGCCTGGGTGAATTCCCCAAAACCGTACCTGTCACAACGACAGCAAACAAAGGAGTCATTGATTGAGGGAATATTAAGCAACATTAACCAACATTAACCACCAATATTAACCAACACTAACCGACAACCAACATTAACTAGCACTTGCGAGTTGTGGTAGGTGCCGTAAGCTTTCTTCGGGTATCCAGCAACACCCTTGCTCGAGAGGTACTTGACAAGCCGAATCCATGCTTCCATGGGTTCATTGCTTTGAGAGTTGAAAAGTAGTGCATCGAGCAGGGCTGTGACGCGCTCCTTCTCCAAGTCCACAGCAACCGGGTGCTCGTCGATGCGCGGCTGGCATGTCGCCTGCTGCAGCAAGTTCGCCTGACGCTGCATAGCCAGTTTGTGCTTGTTTGTGGCGGCGTGCCGCTTGAAGGCCTGCGACTGGACATCCTTGGCTCCCTCGCCTGCTCGCCCGGTTTTGCCACTGTCCCCAGCATGCTCGGAACAGACACTGCACTTGAAAGCGGGATGTGATGTGTGACAACGGCATTAAAATCAGAGTTTGAAAACATAGTGACTCTGATTGATCATACAAGAAATCTCTAGTTACTCTGATTTTCAGACTTCTTTTAGGGGCAACTTTGTGTCAACTTATACATATGTTGTATGTAGAAGTTATAGGCTAGCCTATGTGTGTGCTTCTAGTGAGTACAACCCCAACAGGTATATGTTCTAGGTTTCTCACACTAGTCAATCATTTTTGCATTCTAACATGGTATCACGCGTAGGTTAGGTCCACCCGCCCGCTTACACCCGCGCCCTAGCCTCCCCCCCCCCCACCTAGACCTCGCGCCCATCCGGCCCGTAGCGCCCGCCCGGCCTGTAGCGCCCGCCTGGCCCCGTCGCGCCCACCTGGCCCCTAGCGCCCGCCCGTCCCTTACGCGCCCGCCTGGCCCCGTCGCGCTCGCCTGGCCCCTTCGCGCCACCCTGGCCCCTAGCGCCCGCCCGGCCCGTAGCGCCCGCTTGGCCCCGTCGCACCCGCCTGGCCCCGTCGCGCCCGCCTGGCCCCTTCGCGCCACCCTGGACCCTAGCGCTCGCCCGGCCCGTAGCGCCCGCCTGGCCCCGTCGCACCTGCCTGGCCCCGTCACGCCCGCCTGGCTCCTCTGCGCCACCCTGGCCCCTAGCGCCCGCCCGGCCCTTAGCACCCGCCTGGCCCCGTCGCACCCGCCTGGCCCAGTCGCGCTCGCCTGGCCCCTCCGTGCCACCCTGGCCCCTAGCGCCCGCCCGGCCCCTCCTCGTGCGCTCGGCCCTGCCTAGCGCCTGCCCGGCCCCTCCAAGCGCCCGCTCGGCCCCTCCTAGCGCCCGCTCGGCCCCGCCTAGCGCCCGCCCGGCCCCTCCTAGCGCCCGCCCGGCCCCTCCTAGCGCCCGCTCGGCCCCACCTAGCGCCCGCCCGGCCCCTCCTAGCGCCCGCCCGGCCCCTCCTCGCGCCCGCCTGGCCTTTCCTAGCCCCTCATCGGCCCCTTCTAGCGCCCGCCCAGCCCGTCCTAGCGTTGCCCGGCCCCTCCTAGCGCCCGCCTAGCCCTGCCGCGCCCGCCTGGCCCGTCACGCCCACCTGACCCCGTCGCGCCAGCCTGGCCTGTCCACGCCCGCCCGGCCCGTCGCGCCCGCCCGGCTCACAGCGCCTGCGCGGCCCCTCCCAGCGTCCGCCCGCCCCCTCCTAGCACCAGTCCGACCCCGTTACGCCCGCCCAGCAACTCCGGCCCATGTGTCCTCTGCTCGCCCGCGCTGGAGCGTCCAGCAGCCGTCCTCCAGGAGCTGTCCTGCTGTGTCCCTGTGGAGCTGTGCCGCTGTGTCCCTGTGTCGCTGAGGAGCTGTGTCGCTGACCCTGCACGATGGCTGACTTCGTACTCCGCCTGGACGCTGAGGGCCATGCGGTCAACTTCGCCGCCTGGCTGTCCGATCTCCGCCGTCAACTCACAGGTCAGCGCTAGGATGGGCACTCCTTAGTTTTCCATGCTGATGGCTTGCTCCCCCGCCCCCCTGCGCCTGCTCCCCTCCCTGCTGACCCCACCTCTGCTGAGAGTGAGGCTTTCACTGCTGCTGCACTTGCTTCTGCCGTTTGGGACTCTCGCGATGCAGTTGCTCGGGTCGCGATCAGTCACGCCCTCCCTGTGTCTGAGCGTTCGCGTTTCGCTACAGTTGATACAGCCAGGGCTTACTTAGATGCTGTTGTTGCTCGCTATTCCACACCTGCCTCCGCTACTGCAGGCCGCCTGCTCTTCCCTATGCTTTTCCCAGACCCTGCTTCCTTCCCTTCTGTTGCTGACCTTGTCACTCACCTGCGAGCCCTAGAGTCTCGCTACCGCACTGCTAGCACTACTGCCTAGCTCACTGCACCCCCCCCCCACTTCTGCATGACCCTCTACTTTACCGCTATGCGCCTGCGTGACCGCCTTGCTAGTGCACGCGACCACATCCTTAGCCAGCACCTAGGTGACCTCACCCTGCCAGCCTTTGCCACCGCCCTGACCGAGATCGAGACTCGTCAGCGCACTATCGCTCAGTCGAGCGGTGCGCCAGCAGTCTCTATTTCACGGCTGTGCCCCCTCCCAGTGAGCGTTTACTGACGTTTCGGCTGCGGTCGCCACTGCGACCCCTCTGACCGAGACTGCAGCTGCGGTCCACCCGCAGCAACGCTCGCGCCGCACCGGTCGTGGCCGCCAGGGAGGGCGTGGTGGTGGAGCTGGTGGTAGTGGTGGTGGTGTCGGAGATAGTGGCTCTACTGAGGGGACTGCCGCAGCTAGTCAGGAGCAGCAGCCATCGCCCCAGCAGCAGGAGCAGCCGCAGCAGCCGTCGCAGCAGTCGCAGTCGTTGCAGCAGCTGTCCCAGCCCCCGCTGTGGGCTCGTCTTCTGCCAGGTTGGCACGGCACCTCCGTCGGTGGTGGCCGTGGTGGCGGCCCGCGCAGCTTGGCATCTACTGCCAGCTTTGTTGGTGTGACCTGCTAGTACCAGCTTCAGAGCGGGCCTCTCCGCGGCACTCTGTGCCGCCGCGCGCACCCGACTGCCCGCTGTTTCTGCCGCCTCGATGATCTCTTTCGTCGTCGCTTTGGCCCGGCCCCGTACCTCCCCGACTGACACGGCCTGCTTCGCAAGGGCGTGCCGATCTTTGAGTATGGATCAGATAGGTGTTGCTTTGCATGCCTTGTATGCTGACGCTTCTAGTGTTGCTGGATCTTATTACCTTGTGTACTCTAGTTTAGGTGTCGCACCCTTGTGTAGCTTAGCCTCCCCTACTACGTCAGGCGTAGGACTGCCTAGTTTGACTAGCCTCGTTCTGGCACCGGCCCCGTTCCCGGCCTCCGCTACTGCCTCGCTGTCCTTCACTCTCGACTCCGGTGCTTCTGCCTGTTTCTTCCGCGACCGCTCAACGCTCACGCCGCTTGCCGCGCCTGCTGTTGTCGCTCTCGCTGACCCCTCTGCAGGTCCTGTCGTCGCTCGCAGCTCCACTTCCCTTCCCTGTCGAGCCGTTCCCCCGAGCTCCCTTACCGGCCTCCACGTTCCCTCATTCTCTAGGAACCTAGTTGGTGTCTGCTGTCTTCAGGACCTCGGCATCACCACTACGTTCCCTGGGAACAAGCGGTTCATAGTGTGTACCGAAGCTGTCTCAGGTACCCCTCTTGCGACGTTCCCCCGCGACCCGGTGTCCGGTCTGTTTACCCTCGACACCGCTTCCCCCCCGGTGGTTGCGTACTCCCAGGTCGCTGCAGCTTGCTCGTGTCGGTCCCTCACTCACCCGTCCCTTTTGTGGCACCACCGCTTAGGTCACCCTGCTCTCCCGCGTCTGCGTCACATGACCCAGCATGTCGCTCCCCGCCCTTCCCCCCTCGTCTGCTCCACCGTGCACGCCTTGCGTCGAGGGCCTGCTCCGCTGTGCCCCTCACTCCTCCTCGCTTCGCCCTGCTACTGCTCCCCTTCAGACCCTGCACCTGGACGTTTGGGGCCCGGCCCCCGTCCCCGGACTGCGCGGCGAGCGCTACTTCCTTGTGCTCGTCAACGACTACACGCGCTACACCACGGTGTTTTCCCTGGAGCGGAAGGCCGACGTGCCTGACGTTCTTCTACTGTGGGTTGTGCCTGCGCGTCTTCACTGCGGTCTCCCCGTGTTGTGTCTCCACTCCGACCGTGGCGGCGAGTTCGCCTCTGGTCGGCTTGGCCAGTTCTGTCATGCGGAGGGCATCACCCAGTCGTACACCTTGCCGGACTCGCCACAGCAGAATGGGGTTGCTGAGCGCCGCATCGCCTTGGTCATGGAGGTGGCTCGTACCTCCATGATTTATGCCGATGCCCCCCATTTTCTGTGGCCGTTCGTTGTTCGCTACGCTGCTCACCAGCTCAACTTGTGGACATGCTCCCAGCGGTCGCAGGTTTCGCCGACCGTCCTTTGGATCGGGTCCCCCGGTGATGCGTCTGCGTTCCACGCCTGGGGTTGCCTTGCTCACGTTCCTGCCTCTGGCACGGACAAGCTCACTGCCCGCACTGTCCCGTGTGCCTTCCTCAGTTTCCCCCTGGACTCGTCTGACTGGCTCTTCTACCACTCGCTGTCTCACCGCTTCCTTCACTCTCGTAACGTCACCTTTGACGAGTCTGTCTCCTTCTACCGTCGCTTCCCTCACCGAGGTCTCCCGGTTTCCCCCCCCCCCTGTTTCTTGCTCCCTCTCCCCCAGTAACCCCTCCTCCCCTGTCGCCTTGTCCTGCCATGTCTGGTGTCTCTCAGTTCACTCCCCTCCCGTCGGTTGTCCCTATTGAGGAGTCTGCTGACTCTGGTGGTCCCCCTGGCTTGTCCTTGCCGCGTCCCCCTTCCCCGGTGACTCCGCCCTCGCTGTCGCAGTCGCCGCTGCCGCCACCGTCGCTGCCGCCGCCGCCGCCGCTCCCGCTGTTGGCCCCTGGGGGTGCTGGCGTTGAGGAGGGTGTTCGTCCTGCGGCTCCTGGCGTGGTCTGTCCCTGCGGGCCTGGGGGTGCCGCTAGTGCTGGAGGTGGTTCTCGCTCTAGGGGTGTTGGTTCTGGGGGTGCTGCCGGTGAGTGTTCTCCCGGCGGTCGTATTGCCCCTGCCGGTCCAAGGGTCGAGCACCAGCAGCCGCAGCAGCTGTCGCAGCCGTCGCCGCCGGTCTCCGCTCTTCGCCTGCTCGGCCTTCCCTCCCCTGACCGCTCGCCGGCGTCTCCCCCGCCACCTCCTCCCCTTCCTGTCTACGGCCCACACCTCTACCTGTAGACCATGGGATCTCCGCTCCCGTTCCTGCGGAGCCAGTAGAGTCCAGTGGCCCCTACGCAGAGCTGGTGGGTTGCCTCATGTACCTGATGACTTGCACTCGCCCAGATCTTGCATACCCTCTCAGCATCCTGGCTCGCTTTGTGGCCACAGGCAGACACCGACCACAGCACTGGTCGGCCGCTAAGAGGGTTTTGCGATATCTAGCAAGTACATCGGGCATGGGGTTAGTGCTTGGAGGACGCATGCCAGTGGTCCTCATTGGGCACACAGACGCTTCTTGGGCAGACGACTCTGAGACTCTCAGGTCGTCTCAGGGCTACTGTTTTAGCCTTGGGTCGGGTGCTATCTCTTGGAAATGCACTCGCTCGTCGTCTGCTGCTCAGTCCAGCTATGAGGCTGAGATCTACGCCGGTGCCATGGCGGCACAGGAGCTCTGCTGGCTGACCTTGCTCAGTGACTTAGGTGAGCGGCCTACCTCTGCCCCGGTTCTGTACGCTGACAACAGGGCCATGATTCTCCTGTGTCAGGAGCCTCGACTTGAGGGCAGAGCGAAGCATATCCAGCTGCGGTACTTCCTCCAGCGCGAGCTACAGCATCGTCGCCAGGCCCGCGTAGTTCACTTGGTCTCCGGTGCCAACACAGCTGATATCTTTACTAAGGTGCTTGCGCCTAAGGATCATCAGCGGCACTGTGTACAGCTTGGCCTTGTTCCTGTAGCTTCTCACTTGTTAGGACCCTGATTGTGTACTCGCTAGTATATATACCTGTCTGACTGGCCTTGTGGCCTTACCTCCAGTGGCTGGACTAGTAGTGCCGCCCTGGCTTGCTTTAGTCTTGTTTGTACTCTTGCTGACTGGTCTCCGGACCCCTACCTCAGTGGTTGGACTAGTAGTGCCACCCTGAGCTGTATGCTTCTTGCTTAACATCACCCCTCCTCTAGCCTAGGGGGTGTGTCAACTTATACATATGTTGTATATAGAAGTTATAGGCTAGCCTAGGTGTGTGCTTCTAATGAGTACAACCCCAACAGGTATATGTTCTAGGTTTCTCACACTAGTCAATCATTCTTGCATTCTAACACTCTGATGGCCATATCAAGGGATGGCAGGCGAGTCTGACGAATCAGACAGCCCCAAAACCAATTTGGGGGCATGTTTCCCATGACGGGGCGCATCGAGGTTTCCTGGGTTGGAATGGAAGTGGGGAATCTACCGAGGCGCAAGACAGTGATGCTAGGGTTTGAGGTGGCAGGTTCCACAGTTTGGACTGTGGCCCAAAATTTCGTCAATGACCAATAGGCATTCCTCGCAAGTGCAAGCTGTCGACAGCGCGACAGCATTCAAGATGCCTCGCGACGCGACCCCAGTGCGCTGTACAATCAATGCCGTGATTTGACGGGGTGAGGGATGGGAAAACCGCCGCGTCAGGGGAAATGTCAGTAACTCAAGGGAGTTTGTTTCAGTGTCGATACTGTTGTGAAGTGAGCTAGCAAGAAAGGAGAAGGCCGCCATGAAATGGCGGCCGAGGTTTAGCTAGGAAGATTGACGAGAGAGAAGAGAGGTAGACTAGAAGAGAATGAAGTACAAGAAGGGGGTTGTCCCCCCTACAGTAGAATGCAGTTAGTAGCATAACTACCAAGCCTAAAGTGATATAAAATATAACTTAACACACCCCCTAGGCTTGGTAGTGGCAAGCCCACTCAACCCACACACACACCCCCTAACCTTGGACACCCTCATTCTCGTGAGCAGCCGGGTATCGACCCCTCGTGCTAGGCGATGACACCCCCGGACGAGAGGCAGCTGGCCGCATCTGGGCGGCCTCAATGACGGCAGCGGCGGAGCTCGTGCTCAAGGCGGCTGAGTCAATGAGGACAGGCGGCGACTGCGGCGGCTGAGGGCTCTTGGCGGTGTGGCACGGGCTGGCGACGACCGAGCCGAAGACAGCAGCTGCGGCAGGAGCAGGAGGAGACGCAGGGGAGGGAGAGGCGGTGGGGCTGCTGTGGTGGGGCTGCAGGACTTCAGCGCGGCGCTTACTGCGGGCGGACGCGCTGCACGTCCAATAGCTGCGGATGTGAAACTCGGCGGCTGCAGCTCGATGACACCGCCGCGGCACCAGAAGGACGCCGCAGCAGCGTGGCGTCGGAGCCGCAGCTGCGTGTCGAAGTTGGGAGGGCAGCATCAAGTGGCCGCCGCGACATCTTGATGCCACGGCGGCAGGCAGGCAGAAAGCCGCGACGGCGGCAAACGGAGCAGGAGTGCGCAGCGGCAACGAAGTGAGCAGGCCCGGGACGGACGGCCTGCTCTGAAACCATGTTGTGAAGTGAGCTAGCAAGAAAGGAGAAGGCCGCCATGAAGTGGCGGCCGAGGTTTAGCTAGGAAGATTGACGAGAGAGGAGGTAGAGTAGAAGAGAATAAAGTACAAGAAGGGGGTTGTCTCCCCTACAGTAGAATGCAATTAGTAGCATAACTACCAAGCCTAAAGTTATATAAAATATAACTTAACAGATACCCCATTCAGCGCTGAGCCAACAGAGTGCACATGAAAAAACACTCTGAAAAATCAGAGTCTCATACAAAAAGAACGCTGAAAATTCAGGATAACCCAGTAGAAAAAAACTTTCACATCAGAGTTGGTACATTACGACAGCCTGAAAAAAAACAAAATTAGGGTAAAAAGCCTGATAACTGGGGGGCTGATTGTGTCTCTTATAAACCGTCCAGGACATATCACAATCGCAATAGCAGTTCACAATCGCAGTCTATTCAAAATTAGAGAGAAGACATACAATAAAATGATCATAGGACCATCCTACACACTACCAAGCACACGTTTCTTGTCATTTCGGACATTTCCGTTAGTTCACACCAGCCATCCTATATTTTCATTTAGACTTAGTGCTTTAATTGTAATGTACTTATACATCAGCTTATTTGGAAGTATACATGTCAACGTACAAACTAGCACCAGCAAATGCACCACCTCGTCGATGTCTATGGGGTACGCAGCCCGGAGTACCTATCTCAGATAGAGAAGGGGGGGAAAGGTTTTTCAAGTCGAAGGTGTGTTGGGGGAAAGTCCCTTGCTTCGGAGGGGGTTGTCTGGGAATTGGCGAGTCGTCCTCAAGAACGTCTTCGTCTTTCCCGCAACATTCCCAACCAAACCGAATCGCGTCGAGCAATTCGGTTCGGAAATTGGGGTTCGGTGTGCACGTCGAAGGAGAGTTGCGATCGTATTGCTTCGACTCGCCAATTTTGTTATTAGACTTTCGCTGCAATGGACATCTTTTGTGCCACGAGTTGTAATCTCTGGACAGTAAATTAAACACTTATGTTGTACGTATATTTGATATATATAACTGAATAAATTTTTGACAATATTTATATAGCTCGATTTGAAAAATTGTATTACTCAGGGTTTAGGTCGTTATTATTCCATTCATTATTAAACCCGCAAACCATAACAGATATTATTGGCAATGAAAAACAACCCTCAACAATACCTCCTCATCCAACATGAAAGACAAACCGTAATCAACTTCCAAAACAGCAGCACTTCTGAATCACATCCCTGATCATGAAGCACATCCAGATGCAACATGACCTTCTCCACCTGCCCCATCGCTCCCTTCAGAAAATAACCTCCACACCCTCTCCATTCAGGTCGCCTTCAACCACATCATCTACGTCACGGTCCCCCACGAAATCAAGGGCCAGGATGTTCTCTGGGACATCCACCCAATCCATGAGGTACAGCTTGCCGATGAAGTAGTTGTTGCCGTTGTACTTGGTGGCCTGGAACCGGTTGAGCAGGCGCTGAACGACGCGCTCCTGCCTTCCGAGGGCATCAGGATCTCCAGACCTTTCTAGCTGAACGCGTGCCATGTTCGGATTGCGCAACTTGTGACGAATCTGCAGATCAAGAGGGAAGGAGGGATGGGCAGAGAGAGGGATGAAGGGATGGGAAGGGAGGGATGAAGGGATGGAGAGAGAGGGGCAGGGGAATGGGCAGAGAGGAATGAAGGGATGGGCAGAGAGGGATGGAAGGATGAGAAGGAGGAAAGGAGCGATGGGGAGAGAGGGATGGAGGGATGGGAAGGGAGGGATCAAGAGATGGGATGAGAGGGAAGGGGGGGAGGGCAAAAAGGGATGAAGGGATGGGCAGATGGGATGAGAGAGAATGAGGGATGGGGAGGGAGGGATAAAGTGGCAGGAAGGGCAGAATGAGGGGACGGGCAGGGAGGGATGAAGGGACGGGCAGGGAGGGATGAAGGGTGGGGATGGTAGGGATAAGAGGATGGTGGGAGAGGGATGAAGGGTTGGGATAAGAGGGAACAAGGGATGGGATGAGAGGGACAAAGGGTGGGGATGGTGGGGATAAGAGGATGGGATCAGAGGGACGAAGGGTGGGGATGGTAGGGATAAGAGGATGGTGGGAGAGGGATGAAGGGTTGGGATAAGAGGGAACAAGGGATGGGATGAGAGGGACAAAGGGTGGGGATGGTGGGGATAAGAGGATGGGATCAGAGGGACGAAGGGTGGGGATGGTAGGGATAAGAGGATGGTGGGAGAGGGATGAAGGGTTGGGATAAGAGGGAACAAGGGATGGGATGAGAGGGACAAAGGGTGGGGATGGTGGGGATAAGAGGATGGGATCAGAGGGATGAAGGGTGGGGATGGTAGGGATAAGAGGATGGTGGGAGAGGGATGAAGGGTTGGGATAAGAGGGAACAAGGGATGGAATGAGAGGGATGAAGGGATGGGGATGGTGGGGATGAAGGGATGGGATCAGAGGGATGAAGGGTGGGGATGGTAGGGATAAGAGGATGGTGGGAGAGGGATGAAGGGTTGGGATAAGAGGGAACAAGGGATGGAATGAGAGGGATGAAGGGATGGGGATGGTGGGGATGAAGGGATGGGATTAGAGGGATGAAGGGATGGGCAGAGAGGACAGCCATTGGCAAACTCACCACACGTAGAGCAACAGCTCGGACTTCCGCATCCTCCTTGTCCTCATCGTCCCTAGTTATTGCATCTACGAGCTCGCCAACCAGAGCGCGACGTGTGATGTGCTCCTCATAATTCTTCTTGTTGCTCCCACGATATGGTCTCTTCATCATGGAAATGTGAAGATGCTCGTAAAAGTCGGTGCAGTAGTGCACTGGCAAACCACCACGACGGATATCCTCTGGAACATGCACCATCGCGTGCACTTTTGGAATCATGAATTCCGACTTTTGACCGGCTCCAAAGTGCGTGATAAGGAGAGGGATCAGCCTGGGGTGGGAGCGATATAGGGAAATGCCATGGAACCTACTTGCAAAGAACACGATCATGAGTTTGCAATGATCGGACCCTTGGGCTTGTACGTGGTATGAAAGTGATGGAAAGAGGAGTGGTGGGATGCACACCGGTGTCTAGTAGACTTCAAGATAATGATGCCTTACTACTAATCACATCACAAATGTGCACTTACAATCCTGTGAGGGACGTGAGGTGTATCAGCGTCGCCTCTGTATGATAGGGTCGCAGCCACACCTCCGAGTGCCAGTAGACATACATCGAAACAGTCTCTACCAACTCCTTTTTAGCCCCCATCTGTTGAAGGAGCACAGGCAGAACCTGCATCACTGCTTGATGTTCGAATGCATAAAATGTGCCAACATTAGCGAAATACCTCTTCCCCTTCCCTGGTAGGCGGAAAAACGATTGTCTACTGTACTCGGTAATGCGACAAAGTGCATCGTCGAACAGTGGCCGCTTGTCAACTTCCCCCCTACCCCCCTTGAGGATGTTTCGGAGAGAATCTACCATGTGTTTAAACACTCCAAGTGGGGACATGTGCATCACGTCGCACATCAAAGCGCGGTAAGGGTTGCCCCATTCGGTGTTTCCTTGTGGAAATTTCCAGAGCCACACCTGTTTGGGGGAATTACGGGAAGTAGAAAAGTATTGGCACTCTCATTCTTGTACCCACCAAATCCCACATATCCGAGTTCAAAAAAGAAACAGCGTTCTCTGCCAATTCGTCCATGCCTCTCTGCCCATTCTATCCTCCCTGCCCGTCCCTTCATCCCTCCCTGCCCGTCCCTTCATCCCTCCCTGCCCGTCACTGCATCCCTCCCTGCCCGTCCCTTTATCCCTCCCTGCCCATCACTGCATCCCTCCCTGCCCGTTCCTTCATCCCTCCCTGCCTGTCCCTTCATCCCTCCCTGCCCGTCCCTTCATCCCTCCCTGCCCGTCACTGCATCCCTCCCTGCCCGTCCCTTTATCCCTCACTGCCCATCACTGCATCCCTCCCTGCCCGTTCCTTCATCCCTCCCTGCCCGTCCCTTCATCCCTCCCTGCCCGTCACTGCATCCCTCCCTGCCCGTCCCTTTATCCCTCCCTGCCCATCACTGCATCCCTCCCTGCCCGTTCCTTCATCCCTCCCTGCCTGTCCCTTCATCCCTCCCTGCCCGTCCCTTCATCCCTCCCTGCCCGTCACTGCATCCCTCCCTGCCCGTCCCTTTATCCCTCACTGCCCATCACTGCATCCCTCCCTGCCCGTTCCTTCATCCCTCCCTGCCCGTCCCTTCATCCCTCCCTGCCCATCCTTTCATCCCTCCCTGCCCGTCCCTTCATCCCTCCCTGCCCGTCCCCTCATTCTGCCCTTCCTGCCACTTTATCCCTCCCTCCCCATCCCTCATTCTCTCTCATCCCATCTGCCCATCCTTTCATCCCTTTTTGCCCTCCCCCCCGTCCCTCCATCCCTCTCTCCCCATCGCTCCTTGCCTCCCTTCTCATCTTTCCATCCCTCCCTGCCCGTCCCTTCATCCCTCCCTGCCCGTCCCTTCATCTCTCCCTGCCCATCCCTTCATCCCTCCCTGCCTGTCCCTTCATCCCTCCCTGCCCGTCACTGCATTCCTCCCTGCCCGTCCCTTCATTCCTCCCTGCCCGTCACTGCATCCCTCCCTGCCCATCCTTTCATCCCTCCCTGCCCGTCCCTTAATCCCTCCCTGCCCGTCATTGCATTCCTCCCTGCCCGTCCCTTCATTCCTCCCTGCCCGTCACTGCATCCCTCCCTGCCCGTCCCTTCATCCCTCCCTGCCCGTCCCTTCATCCCTCCCTGCCCATCCTTTCATCCCTCCCTGCCCGTCCCTTAATCCCTCCCTGCCCGTCACTGCATTCCTCCCTGCCCGTCCCTTCATTCCTCCCTGCCCGTCACTGCATCCCTCCCTGCCCGTCACTGCATCCCTCCCTGCCCGTCCCTTTATCCCTCCCTGCCCATCACTGCATCCCTCCCTGCCCGTTCCTTCATCCCTCCCTGCCTGTCCCTTCATCCCTCCCTGCCCGTCCCTTCATCCCTCCCTGCCCGTCACTGCATCCCTCCCTGCCCGTCCCTTTATCCCTCACTGCCCATCACTGCATCCCTCCCTGCCCGTTCCTTCATCCCTCCCTGCCCGTCCCTTCATCCCTCCCTGCCCATCCTTTCATCCCTCCCTGCCCGTCCCTTCATCCCTCCCTGCCCGTCCCCTCATTCTGCCCTTCCTGCCACTTTATCCCTCCCTCCCCATCCCTCATTCTCTCTCATCCCATCTGCCCATCCCTTCATCCCTTTTTGCCCTCCCCCCGTCCCTCCATCCCTCTCTCCCCATCGCTCCTTGCCTCCCTTCTCATCTTTCCATCCCTCCCTGCCCGTCCCTTCATCCCTCCCTGCCCGTCCCTTCATCTCTCCCTGCCCATCCCTTCATCCCTCCCTGCCTGTCCCTTCATCCCTCCCTGCCCGTCACTGCATTCCTCCCTGCCCGTCCCTTCATTCCTCCCTGCCCGTCACTGCATCCCTCCCTGCCCGTCCCTTCATCCCTCCCTGCCCGTCCCTTCATCCCTCCCTGCCCATCCTTTCATCCCTCCCTGCCCGTCCCTTCATTCCTCCCTGCCCGTCACTGCATCCCTCCCTGCCCGTCCCTTCATCCCTCCCTGCCCGTCCCTTCATCCCTCCCTGCCCATCCTTTCATCCCTCCCTGCCCGTCCCTTAATCCCTCCCTGCCCGTCACTGCATTCCTCCCTGCCCGTCCCTTCATTCCTCCCTGCCCGTCACTGCATCCCTCCCTGCCCGTCCCTTCATCCCTCCCTGCCCGTCCCTTCATCCCTCTCTGCCCATCCCTCCATCCCTCTCTGCCCATTCCTCCATCCCTCTCTGCCCATCCCACCTTCCCTCTCCTCGCATCCCTTCACCCCGTTCCCCCTTTCCATCCCCACCCGTAACTCACCTGCACATGGTGTTGACTGTTGGCTGTTTCGAGCCTCAGGAGATCAGTAGGTTGACGAAGGCACCCCATTTCCATCCATGTGTGCTTCTGTGCTGCCACCGTTCGCTGTGCCCGCATTTCTGTCTTTGCCAGCTGCTTCCGGTGCACCATGCAGCGAGGGCAGGGAAAATTGGTTGAGTGTCCAGACTTGGTTCCTGCAACCTTGCACTGTTCCGGGTAGTCTCCAACATATGCATACAACAATGGATATGCCATGCGTCGAATGCCGTATGGGTCAAGCACTGGTTCTCCCTTGTCTGCAGCTGCCATGCAGTCTCCCATAATCATGTCCAGAGCCTGTTGAAAGATCTCCATGCGTCTTCGGACGATGCAGCTACCAGGGGCAAGCATGTCTTCAGTCACCTTCGGTAGCAGAGCTACAAGGCGCCTTCCATGTGGTTTCCAGCGATTTCCAGATGAAATGTTGGCCAGCGACACATACACTGGCCAACCGGTAACTGATCCATCTTTCGAGAGGTTGGTTTCATCAGAGTACACAATTAGAGCTACAATAGATGCACCCTCCGGCAGATCTTGCTGTGCAAACCACCACCAGGTACCACTATCAGGATCTCGGTACACCCTATCCGCTTCTGCAACTAATGGTTGAGGGTGCGCAATAAAGTCTACTGCATTTGCCGGATTGCTGTATAAATTCTTGGCGCAAGACCACAAGGAACGCCATCGCAGCATGATCGGCTTCCGATCTGAGGGAGATGCTAGATCGCTATCCCTGAATTTCTCCATCACCACACCACCAGCTTCCTTCTCCTCAAAACGGTCAACGTCCGCCATTGATTCGAAAGTGCAAGGATCTAACTGACTGCTCTTCATAATATCTACCAGCTCTGCAATTTCTGGCCGAGATAACCCCATGCCTCCTGCTGTTTTTTTGCAAAATACAAAAAAGCGCTTATCTGTGGACGTTTTCTTCAGGCTCTTCTCGTGCGCCACCCCGCATCCACTCGCGTCCATGTTGGGGCGTGAATCTCCCGAAGGACATGGTCCATCGGGAATACAGTCCCCTTCATTAGGCACACTACTAGCTCTACGCTTGGTGCGACGATCAGCTGTTGTCTGCTCTATTACCTCTTGTAAAGCCTCTAGATCGCGGAAGCTAGGTGCTTGTTGCCCTGCTGGTTGCTCTGGAAACGTATGTATTTTCTGTCGGCGGTGCAGCAGTCTCTCGTTAGGACAGGAGAACCTCTCAATGCAACCCGGTTCACCACAAGCGATGGGGAGATTCCTAACTCCAGCCATACGCACCAATCCTACTACCGAGGAATGGCTGTGTACAACTAGGAGTAGCGACCAGGTGAGTAGGATCAGAGCACGACCTAAATCCATGCTAGGAGCTTGGAGCGCCAGCAATCAATTAACGAGGCCTTTTGAGGAATGTCAAGGGGTAACCTATAAGAGAAGGGTCATCTTCGCTTGAAGAACCATCTAGGCTGGACACTACATTGTCCTAATGGAGGAAATGAGACGGGAATCTAATTAAACATGTGTTATTGCCTACGGATGACAAGCTGTATTTAGAAATAGACATGTAAATAGGAAACGAATCTGCTCAGAAAACGTCCTACATACCTTAAGTACATCTCGGCTGGAAATTAAAGTGGCGCATTAGGAGCGGCTGGAGTACGAGTTACTAAACCAGAATTGGGACGTACAGGAGTCGCCACTGGTGGCAAATTCGTCTAACGTGCAGCTTCCTAGAACGCCTCTTTCCTTGTACCAGAGTCAGCTTAGGAAGGCTTGACCCAACACTGAAAGCAAGACGGGGTTGGAGAAGGTGGTGAGAATTCGAGTGCTAGCGCAGAACTAGCGCAGAAAAATGCCATCATGGGTCCATACGACGTGGCTTTGCAATACTGGTTAAGTATTCATTTCAACCAATAACACAGCGTTACGCAGGATTATAATTGGACGCAGCAACAGCTATCAGTGGGCTGCTCGCTCCCCCCTGTTGATCGAAACTTCTCGCCATTCGCTGACTGGGCCACTCACGCTCTGACACGCTAGCCCTGACTTGACACGCTGGCCGTTGCGTGACGGGCCGGGAAGTACGACCCAAACTGCTGGATATTTCGCGCGAGATTTTGTTGGGCGGCGCGAGCCAACCAAAGTTGGGCTGTGCTGTGGCGGGCAGCGCACTGTCAATATAACGCACAGAACACTGCAGAATGCAACAACAAAAACCCGTCACTATATACAACAACAAGAAAATTACGTTGCCATAAAAGACTCACCAAAATAAGGAAAACCTCTACAAGACTTACAATAACAAATAGATACGTCTTGAAACGCCGTTATGCGTTACAGAAATTTAAACTATTCCAAACAACTTAGAACGCATGTCGAATTACATTTGTAAAAAATATTCAAAACAATTTTTTCCGATTTAGCACATAAAATTATTCGACGAATGACGGAAATAGGTTGTAATATAGAGCGCAATAATGCATGACGTAATGAAGCTGTTCATACATCCTTTTAAAAACGAATGTAGAGTCAGGTCACTCTGTGGCGATGTACCCGCCTCAAGGTTAGGCTTCTCGCAAACGTGTTACTAAAGAATTTTTAACGACCAGCGGAAAAGGGCAGGTTGCCCCCCTTGCGAAAACGTATTGTGAACCTCTCGCCAATCAGAGCAACTCGCGTGCATCCAGTCCACCGTGTCAAGATTCCACCAATGACGACCTACCTAGAAATCGCAAACAACTGGCCAGGAAGTTCCGAGGATCTCACCCCAAAATGGCGAGACCCCGGCAACACAAAAGCAAGTACCAAAACTCGCCCCCCTCTTCTCCGATGCTATCTCGACTACCATCACGAGCTCAGCTGGACGAAGCGCGAGCACAGAAGGCGGCGTCTATTCGGCCTTGGAGAGGGTGAGGAGGGGCGATCCGCCCCACAGCACGGTGCGGTTGGCAAGCGTGTTGAACATCGAGGCCGCCGACATGTAGAGCGCTGGGGAGGGGGGAGGGACGGGAGGGGGAACTAATTTAGGTAGTAGGAAGGAGGGGGAAGGCAGATGTCGAAGAACGAAGTTAAGAAGCGCAACGGTGAACATGCGAAGCATTTTGCAGCACGTTTTCGCCCGCGATGTCTATTTCGTGGGCGTAGAGAATTCACCTGCGATGGAGGTGAGGAGCAGCGCGTAGCCGGAGGCGGCGGTCCAGCCGTGGCCGGGGGCGTCGTTGCGGAAGCAGCCGATGACGAGGAAGACGAAGAAGAGCTCGAGGAGGAAGAAGGTGAGGAACGCCACCTTGGACAGCAGCAGCGTCAGGAACGTCATGTACGTGTTGAACACCAGAAACGCCGACAGAAACCACCCCAGCGCCTTCATCGAATCGAACCCCGCGGGCGCCTGCACGCGCGGAAGCACACAAACGACGTCATTAAAAGAGGCAATGCGAAATGCGGGAGCCTGATTTGGCAAGGAAATGTCGCGACGACAAGCGAAGCCGAGAACACGCGGAACGGCGAAAGAGGGCGCGGGGGCTTACGAGGCCGAGCTTGTCGAGCAGCATGAGCATGGCGACGCCCATCCAGTAGCAGCCGTAGGAGGAGTAGGAGGTGGCGACGAAGACGTTGCCGCGCTTGAACTCCCACATGCCCGCCACGAACTGCCCCACGCCGCCGTAAAACACGGCCAGCCCGATCCAAATCACGTCCGGCGCCCAGTCTGCCAGGAAAACGGAAAGCGGTCAGTCTATAAAATTTCGAGCTTCTGAAATAAGAAGAAGAAAAAATGTCTACAAAATTCTCTGCCGCGGTGCGTACTTGTGAGGTGCACGGCGAGCACGAATGTGGTGACGAAGAAGGAGGAGAGCCCATGCGGGCCGACCTCCGCCACGAGCTCCTTCTCCACCGCCACG
Organism: Closterium sp. NIES-67; assembly: GCA_027943415.1. Lineage (NCBI taxonomy): Eukaryota > Viridiplantae > Streptophyta > Zygnematophyceae > Desmidiales > Closteriaceae > Closterium > Closterium sp. NIES-67. The sequence continues at coordinate 337,484 of BQMB01002223.1, read as the reverse complement.
CGCACCCCCGCGTCCACGCTGCCCAGACCCATGCTGGCGACCACGAACGACGAGCGACGAGTGAAGAGCGACGAAAAGAGATGGACGAGCGACGAGCGACGAGAGGCGAACGGCGAGCGGAGGACGGAGGAGAGTTTGGCTGAAGCGACGAAGGGGAACGTCCACGAGTGAAGCGCGAATGTAGAAGCTGATTTTGCAGCTGAAGATGATAGTTCATGCGAGGGAGGCAAGTGAGCAGAAAGACAAGTGTGGTGTGGGGGGAAGAAGGAAGTGACGCGTTTATAGTTGAACGACGGATGCAGTGGCGACGAGAAGAGAGCAAGGAAGTTGAGGGGAGGACGACGAGGAAAAGTGTTCTCGGCGCGCGGGGAGAAGCGGAAGCCAATTTGAGATCCCCCCATTACTCCCCCTTCCAGTATCCGTGCAGGTTTGGGAAGGCTTTCGAGGCGCGTGTGAGGTCCAGCTAGACGAAATTTCGAGGCGCGCTGGTCATCAGATAAGCACTGGTGTCTCCAGCGAGGCAGGACGTGCGGCGCATTAGATATTCAAGAGTCATCACGTGGCCAATCACGTGTTGATCGTCTGCAGCTATCACGATGAGCCGCCTTGCTGAGTCATGAAGAGCCAAGCAAAGGACCAATTAAAACAAAATCTGCCTTACCCAGATCCGCTTTTGGTGGGTCACGTGAAGATAAGCCCTTCCCATGTGGGTCCTTTCTGCAGAAAGATCGGTCTCTTTTGTGCTGACGGGGCTGCCACCTCGACGAGCCGCAAATCGCAGGTCAGCAAAGTTTTGATCTTTCGGCACGAGTTCCACGCACCGCAATGTCAGCTCCGCGCACATTTTGCTCGTTCCGCGACACCAATGCCCAGCTGCGACCATCACCTCACTGCGGAGACCCTCGGCGCACGGAAACCCGCACAACGAAAAATTGCCCCTCACCCGTCTCCCAGTCCCAGTCCTTCGACCATCGGCCCATCGCCCACTCCACACCAGCCACGAGCAACACTACTTATCCCCGTGCATTTGCCCCATATCTCCCATTCCTCGATCTCGAGTCTCCTAAGCTTTCTTCCTCGTTCCCCCTTCAACCACCCGCCTTTCCAACGCGCAAGGCTTCTTCTTCTCCCACGTGATCAGCATTCTTGGAGCAGCGTTCTTCTGACCCTTCACTTGCTACTACTTGGACGATCTCTCCCCGTGCCAGCATGGGCATCGAGGACGGCCTTCCCGACGACGTGCGCGTGGTGGTCGAGAAGTCGCTGCCAGCCGACGCGTCGGCATTCGGGCTCGGAGCATTCGCGGGCACCATGTTCATCCTCTCGTCCTACCTTGCTGGTACGCCCCACTTCCCTGCCAACTAACATTCATTTCCCCTAGATTCGCGACTGTTGGAGGAGGTTTGTTCGCTCATTCTCTGACATTTCTTCGTCTGCCTGCAGGGTGGGCGCCGGACGTGACGTGGGTGACGGTGGCGCTGTTCTACGGCGGGTTGGGGCAGTTCGTGGCGGGCATGTGGCAGTACAAGCGCAACTGCGTCTTCTCCTCCACCTCCTTCTCCACCTACGGCTGCTTCTGGCTCTCGCTCGGCCTCTTCTACTGTTTCAAGCTCTGGGGATGGGTACGGAATCTTTGCACTCCACTCCCATGCTCTCCTTATCACGCAAAATGCTTGTGAATTTTGGTGCAAAAGGGTTTCTCTCGGGCATTTCCATCAGCTTTCTCCCTAACGCATGACTCGGCTAATCCTTTTCCTCCGCCGTGCGCGCAGTTGCCGGCAGACTACGACGTGTCGGGCGCGGAGGCGTGGTTCCTGGTGGCGTTCTTGCTCTTCAACACGTACATGCTGGCGGCGGCCTTCACGCTGTCCGTGGTGAACGTGGTGGTCTTCGGCCTCTACGAGCTCACGCTCGTGCTGCTCATCATCGGCGACTTCAAGGGCCAACCCGTCGACGGCGGCGCCTCCTGGATCACGGCTGGTGGATACGTCGGCGTCTTCACCTCCGTCTCTGGTAAACCAACTTTCAGCGCGAGTTTTGCTTTGAGCTGAATGGTGGGAGTTTTTTTCTTGAAATATGGGCCCCTTGCTGACTTCGTTTCGTTTCGTTCGTCCATTCGTATTCCTGCAGCTTGGTATGCGTCCTTCGCGGTGCTGTTCAACGGCATGGTCAATCGTGAGATCATGTATCTCGGGAAACCGCTTTTCTCTCTCAAGCAGGAATAGCTTCCGCTGCCAGCGGTCGCTTAGCTTATACCTTGTGGTAGGACGAGGTTTGCAGATAACAGCCCCAAATATGGCAACAACCCATATTTAGGCTCGACTGGCTGCAGGGTGCTCCCTACAATAGAAATGTTTTGTACGTATGTATTATTGCATCTGAGTGATGTAGTGCTTTCAATAAATATTGCGTTTCCTACTGTACCAGATGTACAAATTGGAGAACATTTGCTCAGTACTGCAGTTCTAGATGCATGGGAAGTTGTGGGCGTTATAGCAACAAAAATTTCTGTGGCAAGGGAGACAAGCATATGTCACCTCTTTGGGGTAGGAGCATATGTCAACTTATACATATTATCTATGTAGAAGTTATAGGCTAGACTGAGGTATGCTTCTAGTGAGTACAACCAACTAGTATTTGTTCTAGGTTTCCACCTCTAGTAATCATTCGTTTCTACGTTAACATGGTATCACGCTTAGGTTAGGATCCCCCCGCCTACCGCTTCCGCCCGTCGCGCCTCCTAGGCCCCGTCGCGCCCCCTAGGCCCCGTCGCGCCCCCCCTGGGCCCCGTCGCGCTCGTTAGGCCCCGTCGCGCTCGTTAGGCCCCGTCGCGCCCCCCCTGGGCCCCGTCGTGCCCGCTGGGCCCCGTCGCGCCTCCTAGGCCCCGTCGCGCTCCCCCTAGGCCCCGTCGCGCCCGCTGGGTCCCGTCGCGACCCCTAGGCCCTAACGCGCCCCCGCTGGGCCCCGTTGCGCCTCCTAGGCCCCGTCGCGCCCCCCATGGGCCCCGTCGAGCCCGCTGAGCCCCGTCGTGCCTCCTAGGCATCGTCGCGCCTCCTAAGCCCCGTCGCGTCCCCCCCCTCTGGGCCCCGTCGCGCCCGTTCGGCCCCGTCGCGCCCCTCCTAGGCCCCGTCGCGCCCGCTGGGCCCCTTCGCGCTTCCTAGGCCCCGTCGCGCCCCCCCTGGGCCCCGTCGCGCCCGTTAGGCCCCGTCGCGGCCCCCCCTGGGCCCCGTCGTGCCCGCTGGTCCCCGTCGCGCCTCCTCGGCCCCGTCGCGCCCCCCCTGGGCCCCGTCGTGCCCGCTGGGCCCCGTCGCGCCCCTTAGGCCCCGTCGCGCCCGCTGGCCCCTGTCGCGCCTGCTGTTAGCGCTCGCCCGCCTGGCCTCCTCCTAGTGCCGCTCGGCCTCCTCCTAGTGCCGCCCGGCCTCCTCCTAGTGCCGCCCGGCCCCTTCCTAGCGCCGCCCGGCCTCTCCTCAGCGCTGCCCGGCCCCTCCTCGTGCCCGACCGGCCCCAGCAGCACCAGCCTGGCCCCTCCCAGCACCAGCCCGGCCCCAGAGCACCTGCCCGCCTCCCCTGCTCGGCCTGCCGTGTCCTCTCGGGCCCTGTGTCTTCTGCTTGCCTGCGCTGGGACGCCTAGCTGCTGCCCTACTGGAGAGTGCTGCCGCCGTGTCCCCGCGCCGCTGTGCTCCTGTGCCGCTGAGGAGCTGTGCTGCTGTGCCGCTGTGTCGCTGAGGAGCTGTGCCGCTGACCCTGCACGATGGCTGACTTTGTGCTCCGCCTGGACGCTGAGGGCCACGCGGTTGACTTCGCCGCCTGGCTCTCCGATCTTCGCCGCCAGCTTACAGGTCAGCGCCAGGATGGCCACTCTCTGGTTGTCCATGCTGATGGCTTGCTCCCCCGTCCCCCTGCACCTACTCCCCTCCCTGCTGACCCCTCCTCTGATGACCGTGAGGCTTTCTCTACTGCTGCGCTGGCCTGTGCGATCTGGGACTCACGCGATGCAGTAGCTCAGGTTGCTATTAGTCACGCCCTCCCTGTGTCTGAGCGCTCGCGTTTTGCTACTGTTGAAACGGCCAAAGCTTATTTAGACGCCGTTATTGCTCGCTATTCCACCCCTGCCTCCGCTTCTGCTGGCCGCTTGCTCTTTCCGATGCTGTTCCCAGACCTGGCTGCCTTCCCTACTGTCGCAGATTTTGCCACTCATTTGCGTGCCCTAGAGACTCGCTATCGCACTGCCAGCACTGCTGCCCAGCTCACTGCGCTCCCCCCTCCTTTCTGCATGACGCTCTATTTTATCGCTATGCGCCTGCCAGACCGCCTCGCTAGTGCTCGCGACCACTTTCTTAGCCAGCACCCGGGTGACCTCACCCTGACCGCCTTTGTCGACACCCTCACTGAGATCGAGACTCGCCAGCGCACTATCGCTCAGTCGAGCGGTGCGCCGCCAGTCTCTATCTTTCACGGCTGTGCCCCATCCCCGTGCACGTTCACTGACGTTTCGGCTGCGGTCGCCACGGCGACCCCTCTTACCGAGACGGCTGCTGCTGTCCACCCGCAGCAGCGCTCGCGTCGCGGTGGCCGTGGCCGCCAGGGAGGTAGGGGTGGTGACGCAGGTGGTAGTGGTCGTGGTGGTGGTGACGGTAGTCCGCCTGAGGGGACTACCACCGGTGGGCAGGAGCAGCAGTCCCAGCAGCAGCAGGACCAGCCCCAGCCGCAGCCGCCGTCCCAGCAGCACCCGCCGCAGCCGTGGGCTCGTCTCCCGCCTGGTTGGCCCGGCACCTCCGGAGGCGGTGGCCGTGGTGGCGGCCCGCGCAGCTTGGCGTCTACCAGCGGCTCCAGTGCTGTGACCTGCCAGTACCAGCTTCAGACCGGGCCTCTCCGCGGCACTCTGTGCCGCCGCCCGCACCCGACCGCCCGCTGTTTCCGCCGCCTCGACGATCTTTTTCGTCGTCGCTTTGGCCCGGCCCCGGACCTCCCTGACTGGCACAGCCTGCTCCGCCAGGGCGTGCCGATCTTTGAGTTAGACATGGATCAGATAGGTGCTGCTTTGCATGCTTTGTATGCTGACGCTTCTAGTGTTGATGGATCTTACTACCCTGTGTACTCTAGTTTAGGTGTTTCACCCTTGTGTAGCTTAGCTTCCCCTGCTGCGACAGGCGTAGGACTGCCTAGGTTGCCTAGTCTAGTCGCTGCACCGGCTCCGTCCCCGGCCCCCGCCACTGCGTCGCTGTCCTTCACTCTCGACTCTGGTGCTTCTGCCTGCTTCTTCCGCGACCGTTCCACGCTCACGCCGCTTGCTGCACCTGCTGTTGTCTCTCTCGCTGACCCCTCTGCGGGTCCGGTCGTCGCGCGCAGTTCTACGTCCCTTCCCTGTCCGGCAGTTCCCTCGGGCTCCCTTACTGGCCTCCACGTTCCCTCGTTCTCCAGGAACCTGGTTGGTGTCGGCTGTCTCCAGGACCTCGGCGTCACCACCACGTTCCCCGGGCACGAGCGGTTCGCTGTCTGTTCTGAGGCTGTCTCAGGTTCCCCCCTTGCGACGTTCCCCCGGGACCCGGTGTCCGGTCTGTTTACCCTACACACCGCTTCCCCCCCGGTTGGTGCGTCCTCCCAGGTCGCTGCAGCTTGCTCGTGTCGGTCCCTCACTCACCCCTCCCTTCTCTGGCACCACCGCTTAGGTCACCCTGCTCTCCCGCGTCTGCGTCACATGTCCCAGCACGGTCTTGTCTTAGGTCTCCCCGCGTCGCTCCCTGCCCTTCCTCCCTCGACTGCGCCACCGTGCACGCCTTGCGTCGAGGGTCGGCTCCGCCGTGCTCCTCACTCCTCCTCGCTGCGTCCTGCTACTGCCCCCCTTCAGACCCTGCACTTGGACGTTTGGGGCCCTGCCCCCGTCCCCGGACCGCGCGGTGAGCGCTACTTCCTTGTGCTTGTCGACGACTACACGCGCTACACCACGGTGTTTCCCCTGGAGCGGAAGGCCGACGTGCCCGACGTTCTTCTCCCGTGGGTTGTGGCTGCGCGTCTCCACCGCGGTCTCCCCGTGTTGTGTCTCCACTCCGACCGTGGCGGCGAGTTCGCCTCTGGTCGGCTTGGACAGTTCTGTCGTGCGGAGGGCATCACCCAGTCGTACACGTTGCCGGACTCGCCACAGCAGAATGGGGTTGCTGAGCGCCGCATCGGCTTGGTCATGGAGGTCGCCCGTACCTCCATGATCCATGCCGATGCCCCCCATTTTCTGTGGCCGTTCGCTGTTCGCTACGCGGCTCACCAGCTTAACCTGTGGCCACGCTCCCAGCGGCCGCAGGTTTCGCCGACCCTCCTTTGGACCGGGTCCCCCGGTGACGCGTCTGCGTTCCACGTCTGGGGCTGCCTTGCTCACGTTCGTGCCTCTGGCACAGACAAGCTCACTGCCCGCACTGTCCCCAGTGTCTTCCTCGGTTTCCCCCTGGACTCGTCTGACTGGCTTTTCTACCATCCGCCGTCTCACCGCTTCCTCCACTCTCGTGACGTCACCTTTGATGAGTCCATCTCCTTCTACCGCCGCTTCCCTCACCGAGGTCTCCCAGTTGCCCCCCCCCTTTTCCTTGCTCCCTCTCCCCCGGTAGCCCCTGCCCCTCTCCCGCCTCGTCCTGCCCCGTCTGGTGTCTCCCACGTCACTCCCCTCCCGTCGGTTGTCCCCGTTGAGGAGTCTGCTGACTCTGGTGGTACCCCCGGTCCGTCCTTGCCGCGTCCCCCTTCCCCGGTGCCTCCGCCCCCACTGTCGCAGTCGCCGACCCCGCTGCCGCCGCCGTCGCCGTCGCCGCCGCAGCCGTCGCCGCTGTCGTCGCCGCCGCCGCCGCTGTCGCTGCCGCAGCCGTCGCCGCTGTCGCCGCCGCCGCAGCCGTTGCCGCCACTGCCGCCGCTGCTCTCGGCCCCTGGGGGTGCTGGTGTGGAGGAGGGTGTTCGTCCTGCGGCTTCTGGGGGTGCCGCTGGTGTTGGAGGGGGTTCTCGCTCTGGGGGTGTTGGTTCTGGGGGTGCTGCTGTTGAGTGTTCTGCCGACGGTCGTTCTGCCTCTGCTGGTCCGAGAGTTCCGGCCCAGCCGTCGTCGCCGCCGCAGCAGCCGTCGCCGCCGGTTTCCGCTCTCCGCCTGCTCGGCCTTCCCTCCCCGGACCGCGCGCCGGTGTCTCCCCCACCGCCTCCTGACCTCCCTGTCTACGGTCCTGTGTTCCCGCCGCCAGACTCGTCTCCGGCCCGTCTTCCTCCTCGTTCCCCTCCTGTGTCTCCTCCGCTGTCCCCTGACCCTACCCCTCCGTCTCACGTTTGGGCTCGCCGTCCCTCCCGTGCTCGTCCCGTCTCTCCTGTCCTGCCCACCCACCCTATGTTGCTCCGTTCCCACTCGTCTCGTCCTCCCCTCCTCCCGTCCCCTCCTCCCTCGTCCCTTGCTGTTGCACCTCCTCCGTTCTCTGACTACCTCCGTGCTGCTCGTCCCCTTGTCCCTCGGGTCCTTGCCTCTCTTGTTACCGACCCTGCTGTTCCTGTCTCGCGCCTTGACGCGCTTGTCGCTGCTGTCGCTGACTTCGCTTCTACCCGCCGCCTTGACTACGCTACCGCTCTGGTCTCTGACCCTGCCCGTCCTCTGTCCGTCGGGGGTGCTCCTGCCCTTGGCAGTGACGTCCTAGAGGACAGGCAGTACGAGCTGGCTTTCCTTTCCGAGGCTGCTCCCCATCTCTGCTCCATGCTGTTAGTCCCTGAGGGTGACCCAGACGCCTTCGACATCCCGACCCCTCGCACCTACGCTGAGGCCACCTCGGGACCTTGGGCCTCTCAGTGGATAGCTGCCATGGAGCAGGAGATGGCATCTTGGAGATCCACCGGCACTTACGTCGACGCAGTTCCCCCGCCTGGGGTGAACGTAGTCGATGGTCGGTGGCTCTTCAAGGTGAAGCGCCCCCCTGGAGAGCCGCCTGTCTTCAAGGCGCGCTACGTGGCCAGAGGTTTCAGTCAGCGCGAGGGGGTTGACTTCTTCCAGACCTTCGCCCCGACCCCGAAGATGACCACTCTTCGGGCGCTGCTACACGTAGCAGCACAGCGTGACTACGAGCTTCACTCCCTCGACTTCTCTACTGCCTTTCTTCAGGGCAGCCTACACGAGCAGGTCTACCTGCGCCGACCACAGGGCTTCACTGGTACCTTCCCTCCTGGGACCCAGTGGCTTCTCAGGCGCCCGGTCTACGGCCTGCGTCAGGCTCCCCGCGAGTGGCACGACACGCTACGTGCCACGTTAGCAGACCTGCAGTTCTTTCCGTCCTCTGCTGACCCTTCACTGTTTGTGCGTTCCGGCCAGACTCCGTTCTACATCCTTGTCTACGTAGACGACCTGGTCTTCGCTACTCCTGACAGGGACGCACTGGCCTCTGTGAAGGCTGAGCTGCTGAAGAGACACACCTGCACTGACCTTGGAGAGCTGCGTCGCTATCTTGGCCTGCAGATCTCTAGGGACAGAGCAGCACGCACCATCACTCTGACCCAGTCACACTTGGTGCGTCAGGTCCTTCAGAGGTTCGGTCTTCAGTTCTCCTCCGCACAGCCCACACCTCTACCCGTAGACCATGGGCTCTCTGCTCCCGTTCCTGAGGAGCCAGTAGAGCCCAGTGGCCCCTACGCAGAGCTGGTGGGTTGCCTCATGTACCTGATGACTTGCACTCGCCCAGATCTCGCATACCCTCTCAGCATCCTGGCTCGCTTTGTGGCTACAGGCAGACACCGACCTCAGCACTGGTCTGCCGCTAAGAGGGTTTTGCGTTATCTTGCTAGTACATCAGGCATGGGGTTAGTGCTAGGAGGACGCAGGCCAGTGGTCCTTACTGGGCACACAGACGCTTCTTGGGCAGACGACGCTGAGACGCTCAGGTCGTCGCAGGGCTACTGTTTCAGCCTTGGTTCGGGTGCTATCTCTTGGAGATCCACTCGCTCGTCGTCTGTGGCTCAGTCTAGCTGTGAGGCTGAGATCTACGCTGGTGCCATGGCGGCACAGGAGCTCCGCTGGCTGACCTTCTTGCTCACAGACTTAGGTGAGCGGCCTAGCTCTGCCCCGGTCCTGTACGCTGACAACAGGGCCATGATACTCCTGTGTCAGGAGCCTCGGCTTGAGGGCAGAGCGAAGCATATCCAGCTGCGGTACTTCCTCCTGCGCGAGCTACAGCAGCGCCGCCAGGCCCGCGTAGTTCACTTGGCCTCAGGTGCCAACACAGCTGATATCTTTACTAAGGCGCTTGCGCCTAAAGATCATCAGCGGCACTGTGTACAGCTTGGTCTTGTTCCTATAGCTGCTCCCCTGTTAGGATCCTGATTGTGTACTCTCTATTATATATGCTTGTCAGACTGGCCTTGTGGCCTTACCTCCAGTGGCTGGACTAGTAGTGCCACCCTGGCTTGCTTCAGTTTTGGTTGTATTCTTGCTGACTGGTCTCCAGACCCCTGCCTCAGTGGTTGGACTAGTAGTGCCGCCCTGAGCTGTTTGCTTCTTGTTTAGTTTCACCCCTTGTCTAGCCTAGGGGGTGTGTCAACTTATACATATTATCTATGTAGAAGTTATAGGCTAGACTGAGGTATGCTTCTAGTGAGTACAACCAACTAGTATTTGTTCTAGGTTTCCACCTCTAGTAATCATTCGTTTCTACGTTAACAGCATAGTGTTAGGTTATCGAGAGAACCAATGGACTAAGAGAATCAATGAGCTAATCTATACAAGTTTATTTGTTGACACACCCCCTAGCCTAGATAGTGGAAGTTCATACCAAGGCAGAGTACACCAGGGCAGTACTACTAGTCTGACAACAAGTACAAACAAGTATAGTAGAATTACAAACAGATAAAATATGACTCAGGATACAAGGAGTGGTGCTGCTACAGAGACTAGACCAAGCTGAGAACAGAACCACTGATGGTCACGAGGTGCAAGTGCCATGGTGAAGATGTCAGCGGTGTTGGCCTCTGAGGCCAACTGTACCACACGAGCCAGACCGTGCTGATGCAACTCACGCAGCAGGAAGTACCGCAGCTGGATGTGCTTCGCCCTGCCCTCAAGTCGAGCCTCCTGACACAGGAAGATCATGGTCTTGTTGTCAGCAAATAGGACCGGGGCAGACCCAGGCTACTCACCTGCCTCCGTGAGCAAGAACGTCAACCAGCGGAGCTCCTGAGCGGCCATGGCCCCAGCGTAGATCTCTGCCTCACAACTGGAGTGAGCTATAGACGACGCCTTGGTGGACCTCCACGAGACTGCACCAGCACCAAGACTAAAACAGTAGCCCTGAGACCACCTGAGCGTCTCCACGTCGTCAGCCCACTACTACGCGTCTGTGAGTCCAGTGAGCACCACTGGCTCCCGTCCTCCTAGCACAAGCCCCAGTCCTGATGTACTCGCCAGATACCGTATTCCCCCGTACATAACACCCTATGGTATTGGCAAAAAATCATAAAAAAAAGGCGTGTGGGTGTTAACAGTACGCTGGAAAAATATAAAGCCCATGTCTTATGTAAAATGCAAAATGATTTTGGGTTGTAACGGGCTCTATGAGAAGCATGAAATACAATGTAGCTTTTAGCGAGGTTTGGATGACAGCCACTCACCTCCACTAGGACCTGCCTGGCAATTATGTGTTGGCATTCTGTATTTGTGGCCAATCGGAGTCAGCCGCACTTGCAAACACGCTAGGGAAGCAGTCTCATGCTGATGACACAGTTTCATCGACGGCCAGGGGGGCATTATAGTGCCAGCCTGACATCGACGTGCCAAAGTGCTTGACTAGATTCCTTTAGGGATTTTGGTAGATGGGACCAGCATGCATGGTCCCAAGACCGTACACGACTCGGCTTTGGGGGTCGGCCACGGTTCTTCTCCAACCTCTTCAAGTCGCATCGTCATTCTTGCTCTTCGATCGGCTCGCTCATTCTCAAAACCTGTCGCATTGCCCGGACTCTCTAACAGAGGCTCGGGCATTGCTCTATCTCGCCTAGTTAGCACCGACACCTTTTCGTCTGGCATTCGATCCATGGCCGCTCAAGCAGTTAGTGTTGTTGCCTTGTTGCAACCTCATCGCCCTCAGTTTGGGGACCAGACTTTGCTTAGGCCGTTCCCACCAGTTCCCCCGGCTCCAAGAACTTCTACGGCAGCTCCCGCACGTCCTGCTCCACCTGCCCTGCCCGCACCACCTGCGCCACCTGCTCCTCCTGCCCCACCGGCGCTGCCCACTCCTCTTGCTCCACCTAGTCATTGGTCACCAATAGCCACTCGTCCCCCGGAGTGGGACAACGCTTGGCAAGATGATGATAACGAGCTCTACTGGGAGGAGGCCGCCGATGGCGAGCCTGGACCTCCCCGCCCGCTTCCTCGCATTGTCGTTCCCCATTTCCCGCAAGCACAACGTCGTCCTACCATGCCTAGGGTTAACCGTGATGCTGCATCTCCCTCCCCTAGGGTTTGCAGGACGAATCGAAAGCGTTCGCACGGACGGCAACCGAGAAGCTCTACTAGCTGGTGAAGATGGAGGCTGATCTGGATTTGTCCAAGCGCTCTTTCGCTCGCATGGCTAGAGTGCAGCCATGTCAAATTCGTGACTGGAAGAAAAACAAGGCTCGCCTCACTGCTGCTGGTTGCAGGCGTCGTCTCATCGGCTCTGGAAGAAAGTCGAAGTACCCGACGATGGAGCGAGATATTTACAAGAAGTTCCTTGGACACCGCGCATGTGGGCTAGCTGTCTCAATCAGCATGCTGCATAAATGGCGCAGGAAGCACCACCTCGGCGTCGACTGGCATGCCTCATCGCGCTGGATGTTCCGGTTCCGCGCCCGCTGGGGATTGACGAAGCGCGTGAAGACAAAGATGGGCCAACGCATGACCGCCGGTAAGCCGTCGTCCCATCTCGTGGTCTTTCCCCTCTTGCCACTCTGTTTCCATGTTGCGTTCATGCGACACCTGTTACAGTCGACTGAGTTGCTTCCTGGCTGTAGTACTCTATTGGCAGCCGACCTGTGGATTGGTCGGTGCATGCGTATCGCAACAAAGCGAGCCAGGAGACTGAGAGGGTATGCTAGATCTGGTGGAGTGCAGGTCATCAGGTACATAAGGCACCCCACCAGCTCTACGTATGGACCACTAGCCTCGACCGGCTCAGCCGGAACGGGAGCAGAGAGCTTGTGATCGACAGACAGAGGGGTGGGCTGTGCTGAGGAGAACTGGAGACAAACCTCTGGAGGATCTGCTGTACCATATGGGAGTGGGAGACTGTGACCGCGTGAGTGGCACGGTCACGAAAGATTTTCAAGCCCAGATAGCGCCTCATCTCCCCCAAGTCTGTACAAGTGTGTCTCCTAAGTAAATCGGCCTTCACTGAGGTTAGTGCGACTCTGTCAGGAGTGGCAAATATAAGATCTTCTATATACGCTAGGATGTAGTGGTGGCTGACCCGTGCGAACAAAGAGAGAGGGGTCAGTAGAGGACGGAACGAACAGCAGCTCAACAAGAGTGGTGGAAGCTTGACGTGCCACTTACGGGGTGCCTGACGAAGGCCGTAGAAAGGACGGCGTAGGCTCCAGCCGGTCCCAGGTGGGAAGGACCCAGAGAAGCCTAGAGGGCGCCGGAGGTAGATCTGCTTATGCAGACTACCCTGCAGGAACGCTGTAGAGAATTCGAGTGAGTGAAGAGCGTAGTCACGCTGCGTAGGTATGTGGAGAAGGACCCGAAGAGTAGTCATCTTCGGGGTCGGGGAGAAATTCTGGAAGAAGTCCACACCCTCACGCTGACTGAAGCCTCTAGCCACATAACGCGCCTTGAAATTCGGCGGCTCTCTAGGTACTCGCTTCACCCTGTAGATCCACATGACATCGATTATGTTCGCCCCAGGCTGGGGAACTGCGTCGACATAAGTGCCTGTGGATTTGTAGGATGCCGTCTCAACCTCCATGGCCTGTATCCACTGGGCTGCCCATAGCCCCGACACTGCCTCAGCATAAGAGCGCGGAACAGAAATGTCGAGAGCGTCTGGGTCGCCCTTTGGGGATACAAGCATTGTGCAGAGATGGGGAACGGCGGCAACAAGGTAGGCCAACTCGTACTGCCTGTCCTCTAGCACGTCACTGCCAAGGGCAGGTGCACCCCCGACGGACGAAGTACAGGCAGTACCACAAACCAGAGCGGCAACGTAGTCAAGGTGGTGGCTAGCAACAAAGTTAGGGACAGCAGCGACAAGTGCAAAGACAGACTCAGGAGGAGCAGTAGGGTCAGTGACAAGCGATGCAAGCAAGCGCGAGAGGGTGGGAGGAGCAATACGAGCAACATCGGAGAGAGGAGGGGGGGACTGCGGGAGCGACAACGGAGGAGGTAACGGAAGCATAGGGACTGGAGAAGCACGAGAACGGAGGACCATAGGGTGGACAATACGACGGGGAGAGACTAGATGAGCACCAGAGGGTCGGCGGACCCAGTCGAGAAGAACTGGGGATTGGGGACGAGGGGGGACACGGGACAAGTCATGGGATAGAGGGGAGCGCGGGGGAAAACGAGGCGGAGAGGAGTACGAAGGAAGGAACAACGTGTCGTAAACAGGGTCACGCATAGGAGGGGGAACGGGCGGGCGGACAGGGGAACCTAGAGCAAGACCAAGGAGACGAAGGGCAGACTGCGGCTGCTCCTGCAGCAGCAGCTGCGCCTACAACTGCGGCTGCTGCTGCGGCTTTGGCTGCTCCCTGTCCTCTCCACGACCTCCAGCGGTACCGCGGTTGCCACCGGCACTGCTCGAAACAGCACCCCCAAGACTAGCACCCTCCGACGCACCACCTACAGAACTAGCATCCCCAGAGGCAGCACCCCCAGAACTCGTACCCCTAGAACCAGCATCCCCAGAGTCAGCACCCACAGAACTCGCACTCCTAGAACCAGCACAAACTCCACAAACACCAGCACTCCGAACACCAACACCGCCAACACCAGCACCCAGAATCAGCACCCCCAGAGCCCACTGCTCCCTGCTAATGCTGCAGCTACTGTGACAGCTGATTCTGCTGCGGCGACGGCTGCTGCTGCTAAGGCAAGGCGGGAGGCGGCTGAGGTGCCTGTGTTACCGAGGCTCTTGAAGGCGCCATAGAGACAGCAAGCGTCCCCCCAGGAGCTGGACCCTTAGAGTCAGCTAACTCCCTCACGGGCCCAACCGAGGGGAACTGAGTGGCGTGGGAGACACCAGACTAGGCCGGACAGGGAGGGAGGGGTGTGGTAGGCGGGTCAGGGACAAGGAAGAGAGGAAGAGGAGGCATGGGAGCGCTGCGGTGCGGGAAGCACCGGTAGTAGGGGAGCTTCTCGTCGAACATAACGTTACAAAAGCGGTGGAAGTGGTGGTGTGTCGGGTGGTAGAACAGCCAGTCAGGGGCGTCAATCGAAAACCCAAGGAAGACACAAGGAAGGGCATGGGGTGAGAGCTTGTTCGTGCCAGTGTCGCGGACGTGAGCAAGGCTGCCCCAGACGTGGAACGCAGACGCGTCACCAGGAGACCCGGTCCAGAGAAGGGTCGGCGAAACCTGTGGTTGCTGGGAGCGGGGCCACAAGTTAACCTGGTGAGCAGTGTAGCACACGACAAACGGCCACAGAAAATGGGGTGCACCGGTGTGGACCATAGAGGTATGGGCTATCACTATGACCAGGCCGATGCGTCGCTCAGCGACCCCATTCTTCTGTGGGCAGTGTGTACGTCTGGCGAATGCCCTCCGCGCGACAGAACAGTCATAGAGTGCCAGAGGCGAACTCGCCACTACGGTCAGAGTGCAGGCAACCTACAGGCAGGCGGTGGTGGGTGCAAATAGCAAGAAGCCACGGGAGGAGAACGGTAGGCACGTCGGCCATCCGCTCCAACGAGAACACTGTTGTGAAGCGCGAGGAGTCGACAACAACAACTAGGAAGTAGCACTCCCGACTAAGACCATGGACCGGGGTAGGGCCCCTCACGTCCATGTGCAGTGTCTGTAGCGGCACTGTGGTAGGAGGAAACGAGGACGAGTGACGGGCGGCGCGCTGCCGGCCCTCGACGCAGGAGGTGCACATTGGCGCTACCGACGAAGGTAGGGCGGGGAGAGATGCAGAAAGGCCAATGACTAGACCGTGCTGGGACATGTGCCTAAAACGCGAGAGTGCAGGGTGACCTAAGCGGTTGTACCACAAGAGCAGGGACTCATTATGCACTGTAAAGAGGCTTGACCTGGGTTCCGCTCAAAAGTGGCTAAGTGTTGATCGGTGGCTGTGTCTGTGCACGTTGCGTGTCTCTCGCGGCCAGGGAACGTAGAGGTGACGCCTCGGTCCTGGAGGTAACCGACACTCACTAGATTCCTAGCAAACGAGGGGATGTGCAGGCATGAGAGGGAGTCGGGGAAGACAATTGGACAGGGGAGTGTGGTGGTACTATGTGCGATAGCTGTGGTGAGGAGTCTGCTAGTGCGGCGCGGACAGGCAAAAGAAGCAGGGTGAGAGCAGTATTGTCTTGAAAAAAGCACCGAGACACGTCAGAGTCTAGGACAAACGAGAGGGCCGAAATGGCGGGGCCCAGTGAATAGTCTCTAACAAGTCCTACGCCTGACACAGCAGGGGATCCTAGACTACACACATCAGTAGCTCCAAGGCTACAAATAACAGGATATTAATAACTAGCAAAACTAGAAGCATCAAAATACAGAGAATACAAGACACAATCGATCTGAATCATATCCATACCAAATATTGGAACTCCACAATGAAGCAACACACGCCAAAGGGGTACCTGCTCCAGCGGGCCGAATTGACGACGGTAGAGGTCTTCCAGGCGGCGGAAGCAGCGAGCGATGGTGTGCCCTACCCGGACGCGGCAGTCTCAGCAACAGCGGCAGAGACGTCAGAGTAAGTGTACTATAAGGGAGCACAACCCTGAAAAATAGGGACCGGCGCAGTACCACTAGACTGAGCGATAGTGTGCTGGCGTGTCTCTATCGCGGATAGGGCAATGACAAATGTGGTGAGGGTGAGGTTACCGGGGTGCTGACGAAGGAAGTGGTCGTGGGCAGTGGCTAGGCGATCAGGAAGGCGCGTGGCAATGAGGTAAAGGGTAGCGCAAAGCGGCGGCGGAAAGGCAGTCAGCTGAGCCTCAATATTAGCGGCGCGGTAGCTAGACTCTAGTGCGCGGAGGTGAGTGGCAAGATCGGCAACAGTGGGGAAGGAAGCAAGATTAGGGAACAGCATGGAGAGGATCAGGCGGCCAGCTAAGGCTGGGGTAGAATAGCGCGCGATGACGACATCTAAGAATTCTTTGGCGTCCATTACGGTGGTAAAGCAGGACGCTCAGACAGGGGAAGTGCACGATTGATAGCAAGTTGTGCAACTGCATCGCGCGAGTCCCAGACAGCGCGAGCAAGCGCAGCAGCGGAAAAGGCCTCACGCTCAGCAATGGTGGGGGTGTTAGGGAGGGCAACAGGCGCAGCAGGGCGGGGAAGCAGGCCATCAACATGAACAGCCAGGGAGTGACCGTTCTGGCGCTGACCTGTAAGGTGACGGCGCAGGTCGACGAGCCACGCCTGGAAGTCGATCACCCGGCCCTCCGCGTCCAGGCGAAGTAGTGAGTCCGTCATCACCCCGACTGCAGCAGCTGACTGCCGCTGACAGGGAGAGGAGGAAAGGCGAAAGAAGGCAGCTGAGAGCGATGGAGAGTGGTGGAGAGTGGTGGAGAGCGGTGCAGTACGGTGGAGTACAGTAGGGAGTGGTGGAGTACGGTGGAGTGCTGTGGAGTGCGGTGTAGACAGCTGGCAGATGTGCCAGCTCAGAAGGGAGCCAAGGCCGGTAGGTCCGGGGGCGGCAGAGCATCACGGCGGCGCAGCTACTTGGCGGCTCGGCGGTACGGCGACGCGGCAGAAGGACGGCGCGGAGCCGGTGCGGGCTGTGGCCCGCGGAGCAGGGGTCGGCGAGTGAGGGGCCGGCGGGGCGCACAAGGCTAGCGGGGCGCACGGGGCTAGCGGGGCACACGGGGCTAGCGGGGCGCACGGGGCTAGCGGGGCACTCGGGGCTAGTGGGGTGCTAACGGGGCCAGCAGGGCAAACGGAGCTAGAGGGGCGCACGGGACTGCCGAAATAGGTCGTGAGGTTGCTAGAAGGTAGCTAGGTGGGATGCCATGAAAATGGTGAGAGGTTTAGCTAGGGGGAGTGAGTTACGAGAGGGAGGAGAAGTTGGCAAGAGAAAAGAGAGGTGGATTAGAAGAGAAGGAGATACGAGAGGGGGGGTTATCCCCTCTATAGTAGGATTCAGTCAGTAGCTCAACTACCAAGCCTACACAAACATACATATTTAAATATATATACATTGACACACCCCCTATGCTTGGTAGTGACAAGCCCATCCCACCCGCAGAACCCCCACATCCTTGCACCCCCATTCCCTGCAGCAGCAATGGCGTCGACCAGCCGGTCGACTCCTCAGCAAGCGAGGTGGCGACGTGGGCATCGAAGGCAGCGGCAGCGGCGGCGGCAGCGATGACAGCGGCGGCGGCTGCAAGGCCAGCAGCACCAGCTGTGGCAGCGGCGGCTTCGACGACAGCGGCGGCGGCGGCGGAGCTCGCAGCACTTGGCGGCGTGGCCCAACCTGCGACGACGAGGGGGAGGACGGCACGAGGTCGCCAGCAGCTACGACGGGGAGGAGGGGAAAGACAAAGGAGGGGAATGGGGAAGGGGCGGGGGGTGGATCTTTAGCAGGGCGCCATGGCTGGCGCAGCGCTTACTGGCGTGCGGGCGGGCTGGACGCAGCTAACACGGTGCGCGGCCCACTGCCGCTCGCGTGGTGGCGCATCGACGCCGCCATGGCAGCACGACGAGGCTGCCACGGCAGCGCGTCGAGACCGCCGCGGCAGCACGACGCGGCTGGCGGCACGACGACGCCGCCACAGCAGCACGACGTGGCCGCCATGGCAGCGAGAGAGAGAGAGAGAGAGAGAGAGAGAGAGAGAGAGAGAGAGAGAGAGAGAGAGAGAGAGAGAGAGAGAGAGAGAGAGAGAGAGAGAGAGAGAGAGAGGAGTGCACAGCAGAAGCGAGAGAAGAAGGTCCAGCAGGTTGAGCCTACGCTGATACCATGTCGAAATAGGTCATGAGGTTGCTAGAAGGTATTTAGGTGGGACACTATGAAAATAGCGAGAGGTTTAGCTAGGGGGCGTGAGTTACGAGAGGGAGGAGAAGTTGGCGAGAGAAAAGAGAGGTGGACTAGAAGAGAAGGAGATACAAGAAGGGGGGGTTGTCCTCTCTACAGTAGGATTCAGTAAGTAGCACAACTACCAAGCCTACACAAAGATATATACTTTGACAGGGACCAGCGGTGCGCATGGGGCAAGTTGGGCGCGAGGGGGCTAGCGGGGCGCGAACGGGGCCAGCGGGGCGCACGGGGCCAGCGGGGCTCATGGGGCTAGTGGGGCTCGACGGGGCCAGCGGGGCGCTAACGGGGCCAACGGGGCGAACCAGGCCAGCGGGGCGTACGGGACCGGCGGGGCGCACGGGGTTAGCAGGGCTTGACGGGGCCAGCGGGGCGCTGATGGGGCCAGCGAGGCGTACCTACAAAGCGCGAAATTCGAGAGCTGGAGGTGCTGAAAAAACAAAAATTCTACACCAGCGGAAGTGTGAGATGCGGAAACTACTTAGCTCTTTAGCATGTTAGGTTATCGAAAGAATCAATGGACTAAGAGAAAATGTCGAGAGATACAAAACTAGGGTTGTACTCACTAAGAACTAATCTGGCTAGGCTATAAACAAATATGACCTAGCTAGTCTATACAAATAGATTGGTTGACACATAATACTCTGATATGATTAGAGGTGGATCTGATAAGAGGCATAGGAACACAATCTTTGAGGAACTACGTAACCCATTGTATCATTCTGGAGCCACTAGAGCAAAGGGCTGGGTTGCATCAAATATGTAAGTACGTGGTGCATGTTGGTTTAATGTAGGTCAGGCGCTAGAACGAGCAAGAGATTTGTTTTATATCTATTCTTTCTAATACGCATAAGTCGTCTCATCCGCGATCCACTCACAACCCAACAGCAAGCATTGTCGGTGTGGCGGGAAGCTACAAACCCGCGGCTCGGAAGCCATCAGCACCATGCCACGACCAAGCGCGGAGGGACATTGGCTGGGGTGATTTGAATTGGGCATCGTGGGTGTGGGCGACGCTTGATTTGATAGACCTTGGGATGGGAAGGGACTAGGGAGTTCATTCCAAGCTTTGTGTCGAGGGAGAGATGTTCGCCCCAAAAATCTCTCTGCCGGAGCACATTCGCTCATGCCCTGCCGTTAGTCCACACGCTCCCGCACCCTATCACTAGAAACGACCTCGAAGCCGGCTTACAGCTATATCCGTAGAGATGTGTCCTTAGGGCGTCGCGCATCGAGGTTATAAGCACTGAATCATCACACTCGACTACTCCTCGCGCCTCGTTGTGCCATGCGGTCCCCCAACCCGACCTCCCATCCCCGCCTGCGCACCACGCTCCGCGCACTGCGACCGCACGTCGCAGTCCTCGCCGCACTCTCACTCGCCTTACTCTCACTACTCGCCGCTCTAGTCACCGCAGAGGACTACGAGATTTCCCTCACGGACATAGCCGCCATTCACGAAGCCAACCTCCGCCACCGGGCGGTGAGGAGTCGCCTCAGCGGATTGTCAGGTCACCATTCGACTCGAGTCTTCGCGTCCATTCAGCAGGTCGGCGCCGGCACTGGCAGCGGCACCGGCGCCAGCGGTGGGAGCGGAGCGGGGGTTGGCGGGAATGCGTCGAAGGCGGTGGTGGTGGGGAAGGCGAACGGCAACTTCGCGTACACGTTCAACCCCGGCGTGAACTACGCCGCGTGGAGCGCGCTCCAGTCCGTGTACCCCGGCGACGCTCTCGGTGAGTAGCGTGGCGCGCGCAAACAGTCATGGTAACTTCTCGTCGACTCCAAAGACCGTCTCCCAGTCGGTGAGTAGCGCGCGCGAACCGTTGTGGCAGTCCCAGGCACCAGCGCGGCAGAGGCTTCTTGAGATTAGGGCACAACAGAGACTCACGGACTGTCAACCGCAAGGCTGGACTCTCGACCTTTCTCCCGACGCGAAATCTTCCAAGCAGTTGAGCAGCTCGTCTACCGCGCGTCTCTCCCAAGGCTTGTACCCCCCGGTCTTTCCCTTCCCTCGTTCGTGCGCTGGCCACCCCCTTCCCTTCTGCCATCTTTTCCCCAGCTGCTCTCCCGCACTCTTGCCCTCATATCGTCCCGGCGCTGCTGTCCCTCGTATCCCCTCCCTCCCCCCCTCCTCGCATCCTCCCATCCCGGCGTCCAGTGTTCAAGTACCCGTTCGGTTCGGACGAGATCTACCGCTTCGCCTCGCAGGCCGACTACGACACGTGCAGCTACGCCAGCGCGCGCCGGCTGTGCCGCGACGGCGAGGGCGTGCGCGGATGCCGCGTGGCGGCGGAGCTGGGCACCATGTACTTCGCGTCGGGCATGCTGGGGCGCTGCCAGCGCATGCACAAGGTGCGCGTGTGGGGGGGTGGGGGGGAGGGGAAGGGAGGAGGAGGGGGGCAGTGTGGGTGTGTAGTCGTGATCGTGTGTGCGCGCCCATCTTTTCTTTTCACCCGCGCCCCCGTCGTCCTCAGCCATCCCTCACCTCTCATTTCGCCCCTCCGCCCTTCCCGCAAACATGTCACCACTTTCGCCCCCATCGGCATGCGTCTTCCCCGCCCTGCTCTCTCCGCAGGTGTCGATCCGCGTGAAGGCGCGGCCGTACGTGCCTCGGCGCGTGGTGGTGGGGCGGGCCACAGCGGCGTTCAAGTGGCCGTGGAACCCCGCCGTCGACTACGCCGCGTGGGCGCGCGACAACAAGGTCTACGTCGGCGACGTGCTCGGTGCGTTCACGCGCTTGCCGTGGTGTGGCGGTGGGGAGTTTATGGGCCAGTTGGTGTTCTGTGGTCGCATGGACAGGAGTGTGCACCTTCTCTCTCTCCCCATGCTCATGGAGAACGGGGTTTTTACTGGGAAGCACGGTGGTCAAGAAGCCTTGAAAGCTCCTTCATCCGCCGTACGCTGTTTCCTTTGCACCCTCGTCCTTCCTCAACACCTTCCTTTGCCCTTCCTCAACACCTTCCTTTGCCCTTCCACCCTCATCAAACCCTACACATACCCCACAAATTGCCCCACACGTCCATGCCACCCCCGTCCCTGCCACTCCCCCCCCCCCAATAGTGTTCAAGTACGAGGCGTACATGGACGAGGTGTACATAGTTCCCACGCTGGCGGACTACACGGCGTGCAACTACGAGAACTACATCGCGTACTGCAACGCCACGGACGGCATGGCGCAGGGCTGCAGCAGCGCGCCGCTCACCGCCTCCACCATGTACTTCCTCTCCGGCTCCTTCTCCCACTGCTCCAGCAACAACCACCGGGTGAGGGGTCAGGGGGGAGGTGAAGGGGGGTGAGGGGTGAGGTTGAGGGGGGTGGGTGAGCATGGGGAAGTGCGGCAGCGCGCCCCTCACCGCCTCCACCATGTACTTCCCCTACGGCTCCTTCTCCCACTGCTCCAGCAACAACCACCGGGTGAGGGGTCAGGGGGGAGGGGGGAGGGTCAGGGGTCAGGGGTGAGTGCGGGATGAGGGGTGAGGGGTGAGGGGTGAGGGGTGAGGGGTGAGGGGTGGAGGGCGGCTGGGTGCGGAAGGCATGGGGAGGTGCAGCAACTGGGACCAGATTTTCAACCACCAGCTGAAGCATCAAGGTTGACCCAATGTGGGAAGAGGTGGTGCAATGTGGTGCAATCTGAGAAGAGGTGGTACAAGCCGAAAAGAGGTGGTGGCAAAGGGGGTGAGGCAGAGTCCGGTGCGTCTGGGTACCATGCACAGCAAGCAGTGGTATGGTAGTCTTGGGCAGATTTTCAGCTTCTCTTGTCCATCCCTCCCCTTACCCGCCTCCCCTCTCCCCTTCTCTTCCTCTCTATCTTACACCCCCTCGCCTCCCTTTCTCAGACCCGCTGCGCTTCCCATTTTCTCACTCCCCACTTTCTTCTCGCCTCTCCTTGTTGTGCCATGGTGTGTGCATGTAACAGGTTGCCATCACCGCCTCTCCACCACCTTCATAGCCACAAATCACCATGCAACTAGCTCCATGCGTTATCTGACTCGCACGGATCATGTGGATCCAGACCATTTGGTCTTCTGACTCCTACACATGTAACATACTAGAGCCCAATTAATAGAAACCGAGGTGAAATGTAGACCTGTGAACTTCGAACAAAGCGTAAGGACAAGCTCTCGTGTCGTGTTATCCGTGAGTGTCATAAAACATTGGCCCGTCTGTAGAAGATGTTGTGGAATGCGTATATCTGGTCGGGTATTTGATGAAAGAATAACCTATTCTTTGCGTAATTTATGGATTTATACAAGTTTCTGTCCCAATTTCCAGAAAGTAACTATCAGGAACCGACAACGGCCATAACCATAACGCGGAAAGTACTACCATTCCTCAAACGCGTTCCCTGCGCGTTCTGTTATTGCAACTGGGGCTATGTGGGAACACCAATAACTCCTCCCTTGACCGCGCTTAGCACCTCGTTTTGCGACTAAATGACCGAGGTCGCCGCATCACACCACCTTTTTTTCCGTCGCAACTCACTCTAAAACCAACTAGGAGTCGCCCGAAGCCATGGCCTTGCGTTGCGACGCGTGCTTCCGTCTTATGGATCACAAACGCGTTCTGTGCGACGACTCGATGTCGTCAGCCACGGTCGAACGCGTTCCCTCGCCTCTACGGCCCTCGGCTCTCTGCGTCCCCCTCCGAGAAGGGTCGCCGCTTTCCCCGCTCGCCGCGGGGAATCCCCGCGAATGGCGCCATCTGCAGGAGTAGCTGAAGGGCGCGAAACCCTCCCCCCACGCGCGATGTGGTGGGTGCCGTGGTTAGATTGAGATTTCAGCAATGACCGCCAGTCGCCTGTCGCCAGTCGTTTTCGAGCTCCTTCCAATGGCCGCCCGGTCACCTTCGATGTGCTTCGCTGCGTCGACGTGCCTGCCAGCAGGGGGGGCCGTGCGGGGAAGAAGGTGGTGCAGGTGCGGTGGCAGCAGGCGGGCCGGCCCGCTTGCAAGAAGATCCAGCTCTTCAGGGGTCGTGGCTACGCAGGAAAGGCGCTTCAGACTCTTGTGCCCGGCAAGAAGGGGTGCGTTGGCAAGAAGGGGTGCGTTGGCAAGAAGGGGTGCGTTGGCAAGAAGGGGTGCGTTGGCAAGAAGGGGAGGGTGGGGCGTGCAGGGGTGGGTGGGCATGCAGGGGGAGGCTGCTTTCTTCCAGTCGCTACTTGTATGCTCTCAACTTGCAGCACAGCTCACCACTGGCCCTTGTTCCCTCGCGTGGCCCTTGCTCCCTCGCGTGGCCCTTGCGCGTGGCCCTTGCTCCCTCGCATGGCCCCTTGCTCCCTCGCGTGGCCCTTGTGCGCAGGTCTAAGAAGGTGTCTGCATCAGTGAGGTCGGTCCGCTGCATCATAGGTGCGTGCCCTGCTGCTCTTTTGTACGCCACATTACTCCACTCACTCCTCCACCTGCCCTCTCTCCTCGTCTCCTCTCCTCCTCCTCATGTGTCAGCGCAAAGCCTGCCTCATTCCCCCTTCTCGTCCTCTCCCCCGTCCCCCTCCCCTTCCCCCTACCCCTCCTCTCCCCACTCCCCCTCCCCCTCCCCCTCTCCGTCCCCATTCCCGTCCCCCCCCACCCCCGTTCCATTGCCCATTCTCCAGAGCAAATCTGATCTTGTGCACGCCACTTAAGCCTGCTCATACCCCCACCTGCCCTTTACTCCTCTTCCCGGCATCTTTCCAACCACAAGTATCTTCTCTCTTGTGTCTGTGCCTACCTCATTCCCCCTCCCCCTCCCCCTCCCCCGCCCTCTCCCCCTTCCATGTGCCAGACAACATCTGCCGGCTAGTGGTGTGCCCCATCAACTCCTCGTGCGTCGCAACCACTGACCGCAAGGGAGTGGCGTGCCGCTGCTCTGACGGCTACACCACTGCTGCCAATGGCGCATGCCAGCTTGCAGCACCGTCGCAGCAGCCAGACGTGCTTTCCCACCCCTTGTCGGACACACCCACCACCTGTAAGCTCGACTGTTCTCTCTCTGCCACTCCCCTCTCTTCCATTCTACTTTCTCTCTCGCCCCCCCATGCTCTGCCGCTGTCCCACCCTCACAATCTTCCTCCCTCCCCCAACCCCACTTTCCCTCCCCATCCCTTATCTCTCCGTCGCGGTCCCATTCCCCCCGATCCTTGATGTCACGCCACCACCACACGCTCGAGAGCCTCTAGGGCCCGCATTCGCCTAGCATGTTCCACTCACTCCCCACATCCGCTGTCATGCCACCGTATGTGCATCATCTCTCCCTATTCTCCTCCACGCCCTCCTTTTCAGCTAAACCTCTCCCTCTGCTCCAACCAACAACTGTGCCTTACTCTTCCCCCCCCACGCACACATCTGCCGCTCTCACCTTGCTGTGTAAAGGTGCTTCCCCCCGTCCCCCCTCCGCCAGTGGATGTGTGTGGCAGTGGGACGAGCAACCCCTGCGCCGTGGGCTCATGCATCAACGATGGCAGCGGCTCGTACACCTGCATCTGCCCTCCCACGCACACCGCTGCCACCACATCCAACGGCCTCCCCACCTGCCGCTTCACTATCGAGACTGGTGAGTTTGGAAGGGGTAGGTATGGAAGAGGTAGGTCATTTACAAGGGGTGCTAGATGTGACCTAGTGCCTGCCTTGACGTATCAACCCCACTGAACGATCTCAGCACCTCCAGGCTTCAACTGCTGCATGATTATGCTTTCTAACCTACCCATAGCTCTTCTAACCCCTAGCCATTGGTTTTTTTCGTCTTCGTCTTGTTTTCTTCACTTTAGCTATCTCGTTCTCTCTCTGTGCTGTCACATTGCATGGCTTTTGTCACCCGAGGCAGCAATACCCTTTTGCATGCTTTGCTGCTTTGTTGTTTTGCTCTCCTTTGTAGGGATGAACTGGACGCTTGCCTCAACGCTGGTGGTCCAAGCTGACAACTGGTCGTGTGAGGACGTCTATCTTCCTTAAGCCCACCCCATATGCAACACCTCTAAGCCTAGCACCCCCATACCCTGCAGCAGAGGTGACTGCAGGGAAGGAAGGCGCTAGGCATCCTTGAGCTGCAGCGGGGCGGAGCCGGCTGGCGTGGCGAGCAGGGACCGACGCTGCGAGCTGGGACCGACGCGGCGAGCTGGGTCCGCTGGGACCGACGCGGCGAGCTGGGTCCGACGCAGCGAGCTGGGTCCGACGCGGCGAGCAGGGTCCGACACGACGAGCTGGGAGGCGCGGCGAGCTGGAGTGCGGGCTTGCTGCCTGGTGCCTAAACCAGTGCGTGGCCCACTGCCGCCCGTGGGCTGACGTCGACGACGCCGTCACGCCGCCACGGCTCGACGTCGACGACGACGCCACGGCTTGACGTCGGCGCCACGACAGCGCGTCGAGACGGCCGCGGCGAGGCTGCCACGGCAGCACGACAAAGCTGCCATGGCAGCATGACACGGCCGCCACGGCGGCGCGGAAGTACCTAGAAGTGGGGGGGTACGCGGCGGAAGCGTGAGGAGGCGGCCCAGCAGGGCGGACCGCCGGCTTTGAAACCATTTTGAGATGTACTAGCTAAGGGGGGGAAGCCATGAATGGCGAGAGGGGTTTTAGGCTAGGAGAGTAATGTCGAGAGAGAAGAGTGTATGACACGAAAAGAGAGATACAAGAAGGGGGATTGACCTCTCTACAAGAGGATTCAGTAACACACATGCCAAGCCTACAATTATATATTTAAAATATATAACTTAACCCTGTATTCTGGTGAAATATTTTACAGAGCTCGAAGAGCCCATCCCAAGCTTCCAAACACACTGAGTTTGGACAAATTGGGCTACGGGATTTAACTCCGGCCTCTCAAAAGCCTAAACATTCTAACCTCTTATTCCACTAATGGTGTTTTCTTGGCTGCAGATTTGTGTGATTCCTCTTGAATCCCATGATTTTGGGGAATGCACCTCAGGAAGGTCAAAGCCGTACTCCGCGTATGCGAAATGCAGCTACGTTTACGCTAACTCGTTTGACGGAAGCAGGTCCCTGTTTGAGCAGTACAACAACCCATGTGTAGGCTGTCAACTTATACATATAGAGTTATGTAGAAGTTATATCCTACATAGGGTATGTACTTAGTAGGTACAACCCAAATGCTATATCTCACCTGTTCTCTCTTCTTCTATTCATACTTTCTAGTGTTAACATGGTATCACAAGTAGGTAGGTCCACCCACCCGCTTCCGCCCCGTGCCGCAACCTACCGGACCCTCGCGCCCCTAGCTGGCCCCGCGCGCCCCTACGGCCGCGTCGCGCCACTACGGCCCCGTCACGCCCCTAGCAGGCCCCGTCGCGCCCCTACGGCCCCGTCACGCCCATAAGACCACGTCGCGCCCCTACGGCCCGTCGCGCCCCTACGGCCTCGTCGCGCCCCAACGGCCCCTCGCGCTCTTAGCCGGCCCCGTCGCGCCCCTAGCTAGCCCCGTCGCGCCCCTACGGCTCCGTTGCGCCCCTACGGCCCCTCGCGCTCCTAGCCGGTCCCGTCGCACCCCTAGCTAGCCCCGTCGCGCTCCTACGGTCTCGTCACGCCCCTACCGGCCCCGTCGTGCCCCTACCGGCCCCTCGCGCCCCTACGGTCCCTCGTGCTGCTACCGGCCCCCCCGCGTCCCTAGCCGGCCCCACGCGCCCTTGCCGGCCCCGCTCGCCCTAGCCAGCCCCTTGTGCCCTAGCCGGCCCCTTGCGCCCTAGCCGGCCTCGTCGCCTGCGCCGCAGAGCCGTCGTGTCCCCGAGCCACCGTACCGCCGTGCCGCCGAGCCACCGAACCGCCGTGCCGCCGTGTCAATGAGCCGCCGAGTTGCTGCGCCGCTGGGTCGCTGTGCCGCTATCACACTGTGCGATGGCGGACGTCGTTCTTCGCTTGGACGCTGAGGGGCACGCGATCGACTTCGCCGCCTGGCTCGTCGACCTCCGCCGGCACCTGACACGTCAGCGCCAGGATGGGCACTCCCTAGCTATGCATGTTGATGATTTGCTTCCCCGCCCCCCTGCGCCTGATCCCCTCCCTGCTGACCCTACCACTTCGGAGAGCGAGGCTTTTGCTGCTGCTGCGCTTGCTCGTGCTGTTTGGGATTCTCGCAACGCAGTAGCCCAGCTTGCCATTTGCGCCGCCTGTCCCTCCCCCGGTGTCTCCTCCTTCCTCGTCGCAGTCGCCGCCGCAGCCGCAGCTGTCGTCGCAAACGCAGCCGTTCGTGGACTCTAGGGGTGCTGGTGTTGGAGAGGGTGCTAGTCCTGGGGCTCTTGTCGTGGCTTGTCCCTGCGGGCTCGTCAGTGGCACCGGCGCTGGAGACGTTTCTCGTTCTAGGGGTGCTGGCGCGGAGTGTACTGGAGGTAGCAGTGGTGCAGCTGGTGGTCCAGGTGTCGGCATTCAGCCGCAGCAGCAGCAGCCGCCGCCGGTGTCCGCCCTTTGCCTGCTTGACCTTCCCTCCCCTGACCGCTCGCCAGCGCCTCCCTCGCCGTTGTCCCCTCTTCCTGTTCACGGTCCTGTGTTTCCTCCGTCGAACTTGTCCTCGGCTCGTTTCCCCTCTTGTTCTCCTCCTGTTACTCCTTCTCTGTCTCCTGACCCGACGCATCCGTCTCTCGTCTGGTCTCGCCGTCCCTCTCGTGCTCGTCCTGTCTCTCCTGTTCAACGTTCTCACCCTATATTGCTTCGTTCCGTCTCGTCCTTCCCGTTTGCCTTCGCCTCCTCCGTCGTCGCTCGCTGTCGCGCCTCCCCCTCTGTTTGACTACCTTCGTGCTGTTCGTCCTCTTGTTACTCGGGTCCTTGCCTCCTTTGTTACTGATCCGTCTGTTCATGTCTCCAGTCTTGACGTTCTTGTCGCTGCTGTCGGTACTTTGCCTCTACTCGCTGCCTTGATTTCGCTACCGCTCTGGTCTCTGACCCTGTCTGTCCTCCGTCCGTCGGGGGTGCTCCTGCCCTCTGCAGTATCGCCCTGGAGGATCGACAGTACGAGCTTGCTTTCCTGTCAGAGGCTGCTCCCCATCTCTGTTCCATGCTGCTAGTCCCTGAGGGTGACCCCGATGTCTTTGACATCCCGACCCCTCGCACCTACGCCGAGGCGACCTCGGGACTCTGGGCCTCTCAGTGGATAGATGCCATGGAGTAGGAGATGGCATCTTGGAGGGCTACCGGCACCTACGTCGACACAGTTCTTTCCGTCCTCTGCCGACCCTTCGCTCTTCGTTCGTGCTAGCTAGACTCCGTTCTACATCTTGGTCTACGTAGGCGACGTGGTCTTTGCTACAGCAAACACAGACGCGCTGGCCTCTCTGAAGGCTGAGCTGCTGAGGCGACACACCTGCACTGACCTGGGAGAGCTGCGTCGCTACCTTGGCCTGCAGATCTCCAGGGACAGAGTAGCGCGCACCATCACTATTTTTCAGTCACACTTGGTACGCCAGGTCCTTTTAGACGTTCGGTCTTCAGTTCTCCTCTGCACAGCCCACACCTCTGCCGGTAGACCTCAGGCTCTCAGCTCCATTTCCCGAGGAGTCAGCAGAGCCTAGTGGTCCTTATAAAGAGTTGGTGGGTTGCCTCATGTACCTGATAACTTGTACTCGCCCAGATCTCGCATACCCTCTCAACATCATGGCACGCTTTGTGGCCACAGGCAGACACCGACCACAGCACTCGTCCGCCGCTAAGAGGGTTTTGTGTTATCTTGCAAGTACGTCGGGCATGGGGCTAGTGCTGGGAGGACGCAGGCCAGTGGTCCTTACTAGGCACACAGACCCCCCTTGGGCAGACGACGCTGAGACCCTCCGGTCCTCCCAGGGCTACTGCTTCAGCCTTGGCTCTGGTGCCATCTCGTGGAGGTCCACTCGCTCCTCGTCTGTTGCTCAGTCTAGCTGCGAGGCAGAGATCTACGCCGATGCCATTGCGGCACAGGAGCTCCGCTAGCTGACCTTCTTGCTTGCTGACTTAGGTGAGCGGCCTAGCTCTGCCCTATACGCTGATAACATGGCCATTATCCTCCTGTGTCAAGAGCCTCGACTTGAGGGCAGAGCGAAGCACATCCAACTACGGTACTTCCTCCTTCGCGAGCTACAGCAGTGTCGTTAGGCCCGCATAGTACACTTGGCCTCGGGTGCCAACACAGCTGATATCTTTACTAAGGCGCTTCCGCCTAGAGATCATCAGCGGCACTGCTTGCTGTTAGGTCTAGTCCCTGTTGGCTCTCACTTGCTAGGCCCTTGATTGTGTACTGTTTTCTATTTATACCTTGCAGACTAGCCTTGTGGTTTTTCCTCCAGTTGTTGGACTAGTAGTGCTGCCCTGGTTTGCTCTGTCTTGCTTGTACTCTTGCTGACTGGTCTTCGGGCCCCTGCCTCAGAGGTTGGACTAGTAGTGCCACTTTAAGCTGCGTGTTTCTTGCTCTGCACTACCCCTTATCTAGCCTACGGGGTGTGTCAACTTATACATAGATTGTTATATAGAAGTTATAGGCTAGATAGGGTATGTTCTTAGTGGGCACAACCCAAACGCTATATCTCCCATGTTCTCCCTCCTTCTATTCATACTTTGTAGTCTCAACACAGGCACCATTGGCGGATCTTATGGTGGGGCTTTGTCAATTTGTTTGCCATCGTAGGTCCCCCCAGCAACCATGTGTGAGAGGGAGAATGATCAATTAGCTAGCGGACGTCTGGAAGAATGTTAGTTTGCGTGAGTGGATGGATGTCTTTTGCAGCACGAGCTGTAGAGAAACTTCTGGATGTCTCTATTGGGTTTTGAAGTCTGCATTGCTCTTCTAAGCTCTAGTCATGCTAGAACCCACAGCGACATGTGGCGCGCGTGCAATGAGGTGTAACTTCTTTCCACAAGTGATGTACATAACTTGCCAATGACCAGCCTTGTTTGCCACTAAATCTGTTCCCTACAAAATTATCGAGGAAAACCTTTTTACAGTGGTTGTTCCAGCACCTCCAAGCGCGTACAAATTTATGCTGACGTGGTGCCTTCACACGGGACGAGAGGGGAAGGTGACATCCGCCCTGCCTTGCCGCCTTCCGCCCTGTCCTCAATTCTCGGAAAGGGTTCAGGGCATTCCGTACCGCATTCTGCCGAATAGGACCTTCCTCATTTCCTCCCCGCACATCAAAGCTTGCCATCTCCTGGTGCCTCCGTTCCTCAGCGAAATCGTCATTCGCGCCGGAATTCCCCACTCGATCTGATTTATCAGTGCTGTCTCACATAACATTCGTTCCGTGTCGCCTCTGCGACCCGTCGCGATGAACGAGGCGGAGCGAGGCGAGTCGGAGTCGAAGACGGAGATGGAGAAGATGCTGTCGGGGGAGCCCTACAACTCATGGTGGGTGCCGCCCAGTGGGTGCCGCCCAGTGGGTGACACCCAGTGGGCCCACGCCGCCGCATGCAGCTCTCCGTTTGACAAGGGTCGCGGAATCAGTGGAATGATGACGGCGCGACGGCCGCCTGAATATAACATCTTCTCCCCCCCCCAACCCCCCGCTCCTGCAACTGCTATTGGTGCTTCTCGCTCTGCGCGCTTTCGCCGTTGAATCTCTCTTGACGTGGCCGGGCTTTCTGATTCGGCATGACGCGGCAGGGACCCGCCATTGGTGGAGCTGCGACAGCTGGCGACGCAGCGGACGGCGGCGCTGAATGCGACGCCGGCGGGCGAGGTGGAGAAGCGACGGCAGCTGTCGTACGAGCTGCTGGGCGACGCGGGCGACAACCTCTTCATCACGTCGCCCTTCCTGTGCGACTACGGCTGCCATATCTCCGTGGGTATGTGGCGCCATGTCGCCCTGTCGCGCCCGCCATGGGCGCGTCAGCTCGCTGCGATTGGATCGCACGTCACAGTCCACGCTTTGGCCATCATCCCCCTCGTGTCTCCCCTCCCTCGTGTCTCCCGGCCCTCGTGTGTCCCCGCCCTTCACAGTCCAACCGCAGTCTCCTGCCTTCCACCGGCCTGTCTTCCTCCTTATATCCTGCTTTCCCTCTCCAACCTCTCCCCCATTCTTGCCCCTTCCTCCAATACCTCCAAATCCCTCCACTTGCCCTCACTCCCTGCCACCGGCCCTCATCCACACACCCCCCCCCCCCCCCGCCCCCACCCTCCCCTGCACACCGCCCTTAGGCCGCAACGTGTACATGAACTTTGGGTGTGTGCTGCTGGACTGCAACCGCATCACCATCGGCGACGACGTGCTCTTCGGCCCGTACGTGCAGCTGTACACCGCCGCGCACCCCACGCACCCCGCCACGCGCCTCACGGGCGTGGAGACCGCGCACGCCATCTCCATCGGCTCCAACGTGTGGCTGGGCGGGGGGGTCATTGTGTGCCCAGGGGTGAGCATTGGCTCGCACACGACCATCGGAGCGGGGAGTGTGGTGACCAGGGATATTCCCGACTGCTGTGTGGCCGTGGGCAACCCGTGCCGGGTGATAAAGACGGTGCCTGCCCCTGAGCCCACAGCAGAGCTGTTGCCTCCTGCTAATGGTGAGGGCGGCTCAGAAGTGGAAGGGGAGTAGCTGGTTGTTACATGAGGGTGGGAGGGAGTGTGGTTGGTTGCTGCTTTCTCTGCTAACCATTGTATATTAAGCTTATAAGGGCGGGCTCGAGACGGGGAATGGTGTTGGGCTGAGAAAAAGCCCTTAGGATCTTTTGCAGAGACTAAGTCCCAGCTTGTAGAGACTTGAGACTTGGAGTAGTGCAGCGGAAGTTGAGGCAGTTGAACCCTTGTACTAGTATGTGAGAACAAGTGATTGATTAAAGAAACAAGCATACAGCAATATATAGAAGATAAGAAAGCAGTTGTAGAATACAGTTACAGAAACGGTTTATCGAGTCGCACAGCGACTCGATTGCCGCTTCGGTTACCATCCGTGATGTTGTAACGGTCAGTCGCAACCTCCAGTTGCGACCTTTCGAGTCCTTTCGCATTCTTTGTCCGCCCCCTCGTGTAACCTCCGTTGACTCGCGTGCTCCCCTGTAATCTTCCTCGAGTACAGTGTTACACTTCAGAAACGCTTAAGTCCTTGAGATATTTCCAACACTCCCCTTCGTTTCTGGAGTGCTGGAGTGTTCAGATCCGGTGACGTTTGTTTGCCCGGTTAGGAGCATGCAGTAGTCGAATTTTGCTTTCGCCAATTTCTTCGTCAGATAATCTGCGGCCATTTCTGTCGTCGGGCAGTAACTGAGTTGAAGTCTCCCCTTCGCGATTTCATCCTTGACGAAGAAGTACCGCAGGGCGATGTGCTTGGTTCGGTTGGCGAAGCCGTCCTTGTTCGCGATTTTGATCGCAGATTGGTTGTCGCAGAGGAGTGAGAAGGCGGGCAGGGTCGCGATCTTCGCTTCTTCGAGTAACTCTCGTAGGTAGAGTCCTTCCTTGGTCGCAGTACAAAGGGCGATATACTCTGCTTCAGCCGAGGATAGTGCGATTAACTCCTGCTTGCTCGACTGCCAGGAGATAGTTCCGATAGGTTCTAGTCGGTAGATGTAGCCCGTCCTAGACCGTCGATTTTCGCTGTCTCCCGCGTGGTCGGCGTCGACGTATCCGAGTAGTTGTACGGACGGTGTTGTTGTCTTGCTGTAGGTGAGCCCGATCGTCGGCGTGGAGACGAAGTAGAGTAGCGCTCGATTGAGTTCTTCGAGATCTTCCTGTTGCGGCTGCTTCAGATGTGTCGCCAGCTGACTCGCACTATAGGATAGGTCGGGTCGGCAGGTTACTGCTGCGAATAGTAGGCAGCCGAGCTTCTGTTGATACTCCTGGATTTGTTTCGCGGGGAGTTTTGTGGAGGCGCTACTGTTGTTCCCGTAGCGGTAGGGAGTTGGGACCGCAGTCGGTGCTAGACCGAATTTCTTCGCGACGGTGCTTGAGTACTTTCCAGCATGTAGGTAGAACGCCGTGTCGTCTTCGACGATGTTCAGTCCTAGGTACTGAGTAACTTCGTCGGACACCGTGAGAGTTAAATCTTCTTTCAGCTCCCCTTCGAACCAGGTGGCGATGTCGATAGTGGAGCCGATGTAGAGCAGGTCGTCGACGTAGACGATGAGCAGAACATAATCTCTTCCCTTCTGCAGTCGGTACATCCCTTGGTCATGCGGTAATTGTAGGAAGCCGATCTTTGCGAGACGGCCGTGGAGATGCTGCTGCCAGAGCCGCGGGGCTTGCTTGATCCCGTATAGGGATTTTGTCAGTCGGCATATTTTCGTGGGATCGTTGATGAATCCGTGGGGTTGTTCGACGAAGATCTCAGCGTCCACAGGTGCGTATAGGAATGCATTCGCGACATCGATTTGGCGTAGTGGCAGTTTTTTCGTGGCCGCGACGGCGAGTAGGATGCGTAATGAGGTGTGACGGGAGACTGGAGCGAAGGTTTCTGTGTAGTCGGCTCCGTATCGTTGGTCGAAGCCTCGTACGACCCATCGAGCTTTGAATCGTTCGATGGAACCGTCTGAGTTGGTCTTGATGCGGTACACCCATTTCCCCGAGAGAACGTTTTTTCCGTTGATGCTCGTTGCAGGTACCAGTTTCCATGTTTCTCGGTCTTGCAGAGCTTTTAACTCCTTTTCCATTGCTTCCTTCCATCTTGCCTTATGTTCCCCCCCCAGAGCCTGCGACAACGTTGAAGGCTCTCGCGGAGAAGGCGGCGGCGGATTCTGGACGGAGACCCAGAGGCCTAGAATCTGGAGTCCCGTGGGCGTGTGTCGAGGGGAATTTTCATTCCCGGAATAAGCTGCTTCGTCACCGTCTTCGGGGTCAGGTAAGAAATTGGGGCCGATGCGTTCCGAAATATTCGTGTCGACGGGGTGAGGTGTAGCGTAACCTTGGTCGGCGAAGTGGTAAAAGGTGTCGAGGTTGTTGCTATCGAGGGGATTTTCTTCATCGAGTGGAACAGGTACGGAACAGAATGGGAGTGGTCCGGCAGCTTCCGAGGCTCCAGGTACGTCTTCTTCTGCTGCGTCAGCCTCGGCAGTATGGTCAGCGAAGGAGCGAAGGCCCGCGAAGCCGTCGGTGGGGTCTTGTGTGTTGGCATGGTTGTCCAGGTAATGCTGCAGCGTCAGTCGTTCGTAGAAGATAACATCGCGTGATGCCACCGTGTTTTTGTCTTGTATGTCGAGAATTTTCCACGCGTGAAAATGTTTTGCGATGCCGAGGTGTAGTCCCCATCGAGCTCTTTGTGAGAAGCGTCCTGCTCGGGCTGTGTGGGGTCTGTACTGTACCATGCAGCCGAAAACGCGGAGTAATTTTGTGCTGCCCCTTTTTCTTGTCCACAACAGGTGCGGTGATGCGTTGTTGGGAAGTGATGACGAGGACAGCAGGTTGTGCAGGTGAACAGCATGTGTCATCGCGTCTGGCCACAGTGCGTTGGGCAGCCTCATCCCCAGAAGCAGTTTTCGCATCGTCGTCTGCAAGGTCCGGTTCATGCGTTCTGCTACCCCCTGCTGCTGGTGAGCATAGGGCAGAGACACCAGGCGTCGGATTCCCCTTTCCGCGAGATAGGTCCTGAAGCGTTGTGACTGGTATTCCAGTGCACCGTCTGACTGGAAACTCTTGAGTTTGGTTCCTGACTCTCGTTCGGCGATTGGAAGCCATGTGGTGAAGGCCTCGAAGGCTTGATCGCGCGTTTTGAGATTGAAGTGCCAGACGTATCTGGTTGCGGCGTCGATGAACGTGATGACGTAGTTGAAGTCGGCTTCGGTGTCGTCTCGAGGCATGTTTAGAATATCGCTGTAGACTTTTTCCATCGGAGCGTAAGTGGGTGCGCTTGGATTGTGATGGGCTTGGAAAGGTTGATGAGGAAGATCTGCTTCGGGGCATGTGAAACACCGTGCGCGTGGTCGTCGGAGTTCCTGGCCGTTCGTCGTCAGAAGGGCGTTGCGTTCTAACACCTCTGCTTGGATTGTTTGAAGTATCGTGCTGTTTGCAGGATGTCCGAGACGTTGGTGCCAGATGTCGTCGGGAGCGCGGTGGCCGGGCGAGCGGTGGTAGATGTCGGCGTTGGAGAAGAACGCGACGACTGAGGCGGGACTTCGACAAGCTTCTCGTGTGGCGGGCATAAGTTGGTCTGCTTCCGTTGGCGGTCCTCGTGTTGATGGTGGTGGTACTCGGCTGGGTCCTGCTGCTGATACTGCAGGTGATGGTTTTGTTGGGACACTTGCGGGTACTTGTCTTTCTTGTCTGATAACTGCTAATGCTCGTGTTCTCTCTGCTGCAGGTATGGTGTTGGAGTGCCAGAAGCCGTCACTGTCGAAGTCGGGGTCAAGATCCGGCGGGTGAGTCCAGGCGGCGAACGATACGATGCCATCGCTGTCGGCAGTTCCGCGGTCGGGGACGAAGTCCAACACGAAGACACCGGACTTCAGGAGGGCACGACCGATGAAGAGGCCGCCCTTCCCGTGGTAAAGCCGGAACTCGTTGGAGTAAGAGTCGCACTCCAGGTGAATCCCCTTGGCCATTAGTTGGCTTACGCTTAGTAGGTTGTATCCCAGATTGTCGACAATGAGCACCTTGTTGAGTTGAAGTATGACATTCGTCTCCATTGATTGTAACTGAACCACGCCCTGTCTGTTTGTCTTCAGGTTTTCGTTGTTGGCGACGGTGATGACGACGTCGCGGTTGAGTCGTTTCTCCTGTTGTACGAAGCGTCCCGAGGAGCACATGTGTTGACCGCAGCAGCTGTCCAAGAACCAGGTGTTTCGCCCGGTGGGTTCGGCGTTGGCGACCGCAGCGTATGTCGGGTTGACCTGAAGTCCTTGTGAGCGCGGCGGCGGGAATTCCTCTTCGTCTGGTGCGTAAGTGGGTGGTGATCTGGGTGCGCAGTTGTCGATGTGTACCATGCAGTTGATGATATTTGGTGTCCCTTGTGCAGATGTTGAAGAGCGCCTTGGGGAACTTGCTTGAGTGGAAGCAACTTGTGGGTCTGCTGCTCGGTAAACGCGAGGGCGGTTGCAGTTGACTTTGGAGTGTCCGGAAGTCTGGCAGTTGTGGCAGAACGGCGGCACGATGGTGAGTCCTCGGTTGTCGCGTTGATCTTGCTTGCTGCGTCGGTTGTAGTTTATGTCATTTCTTCTTTGAGTGTAGAAGACTAACTGCTGTTGCTTCCTTGGTTGTCTTTCCTCGAACAGATCCATCTCCTGTTGTTCAGCGTGAAGCTCGGCGCAGAGGTGCATCTCCGAGATCCTTCCGTGGGCGCGAAGAAGCGATCGTGTGGTTCTCCATTCTGGTCCGAGCCCGGCGAGGACAAGTGTCACGAAGCTTTCTTCAGTGATCGTTCCTCCGCACCGAAGCAGGCGGTCGCGCAGGGTCTGGCAGCGACTCATATACTGCATCGCCTTTTCCCCGGTCTTCATCTGTATTGTTGTCAGCTGTTGCATGAGTCTGCTTTGTGTCACGCTGTCGTTTGCTTGGTAGAGGCATTTGAGATGATGCCATGCGAGTTCCGCGGAGTTTCCATAACTCCGATACGTTCTGATGCTCTGCTGCTCTTGTGGTGACAGGTTCCGCAGGAGGACTGTATACGCCAGTAGCGACTGATACGTGAAGATCTCTTGTTCCTTTCCAGTGCCGTTGCTTGGGAATGGCAGGGACCCGTTGAAGTATCCCAGAAGATGCGCGGCCTCCATCAGCAGCTCGAACTCGAAGCTCCAGGTAAAGAAGTCGTGTCCGTTGAACGGTGAGGATGTTTGTAACTTGATGACGTGTGAGAATTGAGCCTGAAGACTGAGAATCTCGTTTGGTGTTTGTTGTGATGCAGCTGCTGTTGGTTGGGCGCGGGGCGGCATGAACTCGAACGTCCCCGGTGAAGAATGATAAGGCGCAAAGGTAGGTGCTTGGTTGTGTCGCCCGAAGGATGAGTTGTCGAGGCTCATCGGCGCTAATCCCATGTTTCCTCCATTGCTCTGTGTTGAATGCGCAGGTGTCCTTGTCTGCTGTTGCTGGTCGAAGTGTGACATGAAGCTGAAGAATCTCTCCATGAGATTCGGGTCCACACTTGAAGAGGGAGACGGAGTCACCATCTCTGGTACTCTTCCTGTTGTTTCTTGAGCAGTCCCGGTCTCTGTCTGCAATCCTGAGGTGTGCAGACCAGAGTTGCCGTGTTGAGTTTCTTGGCCGCTGGGTGAGCCCGTAGAGACTTTCTTGCCCTTGCTGTCCATGTCTTGTAATCAATGAAGTCGTTGAATTGAGTTGAGTTGCAGTTTGTTGATGGAGCGTAGTTGCTGGGAGTTTGATCTCTGACCAGCTCTCATACCATGTTGGGCTGAGAAAAAGCCCTTAGGATCTTTTGCAGAGACTAAGTCCCAGCTGTTAAAATTATATAAGTTATAATTTAATATAGGCTTGGTAGGTTGTTACTGAACCTTTCTGTAGGGGGTACAAACCCCTCCTTGTACTCCCCTCTCTTCCTAATCCAACCACCTTTCTTCTCGACATCCTCTCACCTCCTAGATCCGTTTTTCCTCACGCCATTCCATGGCGGTCTTCTTTCTAGTATCCTAGCCAACCTAGCCTCCTAAGTTTAAGAACCTTTAGTCCTAAGTTCCTAAGATGGTATCAGAGCAGGAGATCCTCCCTGTTGGATCGCCTCCTCACGCTTCCGCAATTTACTCCTCACTCTCATTAGCTCGAGCGGCCATGGCGGCCGCGTTTTGCTGCAGTGGCGACGTCGCGCTGCCACTGGCCGCGTCGTGCCGCGACCGGCTCGACGCTCTGCCGTGGCGTCGGACCGTCGTTCTGCAGTCGCAGCGTCGACGTCCCGCTGCGGCATCGACGCTGCCTCTGCCGTCGCGACGTCGACGTCCTGCTGCAGCGTCGACGGCGCCGTCGGGCCGCAGCCGGTTGCGTCGACGCTTTGCCGTGGCAGCGTCACCTTGCTGCCGTTGCAGCGTCGGCGTGCCGCCACAGCGTCGACGCCGCGCCCTGGCGGCGTCGTCATGCTGCCGCGGCAGCGTGGATGGGCGGCAGCGGGCAGCACGCCGTCGTAACCGCCACCTGCCCGCCCTCCTGCCAGTAAGCGCCGCGCCACTTATGGCGCGTCGCTGAAGACTCGCCTCGCCCCGCCCCCTCCCCTCCCCCCCCACCTGCACCTGCTTCCCCTGCATCCCCCCCTTTCTTGCTGCAGCCGATGACTGCCATGTGAGGGACCTCTCCACCGCCGAGGAGACAGGACATGCCGCCGAGAGGGCGGGGGCCGCCGCACCAGCCTCTGTCGTTCGAGCCGCCGGCGCCGCCGCTGTTGCCGCAGGCCTGGAGCCGCCGCACACCGCCGCCGCCGCCGCCGTCGTCACTGTCGCTGCTGCCGCCATTGCCGTCTCAAGGGGCCGTGAGACCTACCCTCTTCCGGAGTCGTTGCGGCTCCTGCTGGGAATGGGGGTGCTGGGCTAGGGGGTGTGGGTGTGGGTGTGGGTGTGGGGGTGTGCGTGGGCTTGACACTACCAAGCCTAGGGGGTGTGTTAAAATTATATAAGTTATAATTTAATATAGGCTTGGTAGGTTGTTACTGAACCTTTCTGTAGGGGGTACAAACCCCTCCTTGTACTCCCCTCTCTTCCTAATCCAACCACCTTTCTTCTCGACATCCTCTCACCTCCTAGATCCGTTTTTCCTCACGCCATTCCATGGCGGTCTTCTTTCTAGTATCCTAGCCAACCTAGCCTCCTAAGTTTAAGAACCTTTAGTCCTAAGTTCCTAAGACCAGCTTGTAGAGACTTGAGACTTGGAGTAGTGCAGCGGAAGTTGAGGCAGTTGAACCCTTGTACTAGTATGTGAGAACAAGTGATTGATTAAAGAAACAAGCATACAGCAATATATAGAAGATAAGAAAGCAGTTGTAGAATACAGTTACAGAAACGGTTTATCGAGTCGCACAGCGACTCGATTGCCGCTTCGGTTACCATCCGTGATGTTGTAACGGTCAGTCGCAACCTCCAGTTGCGACCTTTCGAGTCCTTTCGCATTCTTTGTCCGCCCCCTCGTGTAACCTCCGTTGACTCGCGTGCTCCCCTGTAATCTTCCTCGAGTACAGTGTTACACTTCAGAAACGCTTAAGTCCTTGAGATATTTCCAACAAATGGGAACGAAATAAATGGGATGCGAGTACTGGAAAAGAGGGCTGTCAAGTTATATATCCCAGGTGTTGTATTCTTTATCTTAACTTTAGTAGTCTTCTACAAGTGCAATTCGGCGACAGCAGAAGGCAAGAACATACTGTACAACGTGAATCGAAGTTGCCACACGGCAATCCTCAATTTGGACATCATAGCCGAACCTCGAAAACAGAATGTCGCGCGTGCTGGAGTAGGGTCGGCTCTCATGGCTCCTCGTGGCGCTTTTCACATCGCTCATCCACAACCGTCGATTGATCTTCTCTGCTCCATCCACCGCCAATTCGCATCCGACGGCTCAAGTTGCTCCCACGACCGCCCACCGCTGCCTCCCCGCGCGCCAGCTTCTTTCCGCCGCGGCGCGCTTCCCCACCTCACGTCCGTCTCCGCTCCTCACCGCGCGCTCAGCCAAGCCCCGGACGGCTTCCTTGCGGGTCTTGCAGCGCAATGCCCGCTCCTGACTAGGCTGCGGCTCGGACGGTGCGCTGACTCGTCTGATTGGCGGAGAAGGGAAGAGGTTGGCGAGGGCGAGGGGGCGGAGAAGAAAAGGGGTGGTTTGGACGGTGAGAGAGGCAAAAAAAGGGATGGGAAAGAGCAAGCGGAGGTGGAGGATGCGGGGAAGGGGGATGCGGAAGAGGGGGATGCGGGGGAGGTGCGGAAGAGGGGGATGCGGAGGAGGAAGCGGGCTCAAGGATCAGGGAGATCAACGGGGAGGTGGCAACGCAGGCGTGCATGGATGGCGCGGGACTGGCGTCGCTCCTTGAGGGGTGCTGGCGGTTGAGAGAGCTCGACCTGGACGACTGCCTGCACCACGCCGTCCAGTGGGTGCCGCCCGCCATGGGCCACCATGGATGCTTGCAGCGACTGCTGCTCCACACCTCCGCTCTGACCTCCCTCTCCCTCGCTCCCGCTCCTGCTTCCCCTGACTCTCCCGCTTCCGCTACCGCTCCGTTGGACTCTAACGCCAGAGTAACACTTGACGCAGCGACCAGCATGGGCAATCCAAGCGACCTCGTTTATCTTCCTCTCTCGCTCCGTCACCTGCACCTGCAGTGCCCTTCGTTACAGTCACTCCCGGAATCGATCACCTCCTCTCTCACTCACCTCAGCCTCGTCTCCTGCTCCTCCCTCCCCCTCCTCCCCCCCTCCATCAGCCTCCTCTCCTCCCTCACCTCCCTCACTCTCGACAACTGCCCCCTCCTCTCCTCCCTCCCTCACTCTCTCGGCTCCCTCTCCTCCGTCCACTCCCTCCGCCTCGTCTCCCTCTCCTCCTGCGCCGAGCTCCCACACACCTTTGGCGACCTACAGTCACTGCGGCTCCTCTCTCTGCACCACTGCGGCCACCTACAGCACCTTCCTCCCTCCCTGCCCTACCTCTCCTCCCTCCGCCGCCTCACCATTATGCACTGTGACCGTTTGGTTTCCCTGCCCGCCGATTTCGGGCAGCTGGAAAGTCTCCAGGAGCTGACGGTCCAGCACTGTCACGGGCTGGAGTCCCTTCCCCCCTGCGCCGCCTCACTCTCCTCCCTCACTCGCCTCCTTGTCACCCACTGCAACCGCCTCTCACACCTCCCTGCCTCTCTCGGCCTCCTCCCCTCTTTCAAACACCTCGAGATCTCCCACCTCCGCCTCCTCTCCTCTCTTCCCGCCTCACTCTCCAACATGGAGCTCCTCACCCTCCTCTCTCTTGATTGCTGCAACTCCCTCACTCTCCTCCCCCCCTCTCTCTTCCACCAGCCGTCCCTGGAGCACCTCTCAATCACCAACATGCAGCACCCTGTTCTCTCCTCCCTCCCTCCTGACTTCGGCCTGCATCTGCCCCGTTTGAAGGAGCTCCATTTAAAGGAGCACGACATGGCTGGGCATCCACGCGCCCTTTCCCTGCCTGCCTCCCTCCCTC
This sequence comes from Closterium sp. NIES-67, assembly GCA_027943415.1. Taxonomy (NCBI): domain Eukaryota; kingdom Viridiplantae; phylum Streptophyta; class Zygnematophyceae; order Desmidiales; family Closteriaceae; genus Closterium; species Closterium sp. NIES-67. Next base: position 296,361 of record BQMB01002223.1, on the reverse strand, counting down.
TCCTCCCCTCCCCCCAGCATCCCTCCCTCGTTGCCTTCTCATCCCTCCCTTCTCTTCCTCACGACATCTCCGCCCTCACCTCCCTCCTCTCCTTGCACGTCGACGGCTGCTACGCCCTCACGCATCTCCCACCCTAGCTCTCCGCCCTCTCCTCCCTCACGCGCCTTCACATAGAGCACTCGCCCCACCTCTCCTCGCTCCCTCCTCTTGGTCCCCTCACCTGCCGACAGGAGCTCCGAATCAGGAGGTGCATTAGCCTCAGGGCCCTTCCCCCTTCGCTCTCCCTCTTCTCTGCCCTCCACACGCTCGAGATCTCCCGCTGCCTCTCCCTCTCCTCCCTTCCGCCTGCCCTCTCCCTGCTCGCCTCTCTGCGCACTCTCTCCCTCTCAGACTGTGGCATGCTCACGCACCTGCCCCCCTCCCTCCCCTCCCTTCGTACTCTCACACTTGCCTGTGACAGACTCGTCCACATGCCATTTGAGTGCAGTGGTGGGGGTGGGGGCGAGAGGAGGCAAGAGGCCGAAACAGGTAGAGAGGAAGATGGAGGGGATGCGTCTGGAAGGGAGGTGGTGGCATTGGCAGCAGCGGGGAGGGGCGAAGGGCGAAGCAGAGTGGGGAAAAGCATGATTCCGCTGCTGCACGGGAAACATGTGTCTGATGCTGCAAGCAGTGAGATAGAGACTTTAAGGACTGTCGCGTCAACAAATACTGCCACAAGTGCTGCCACAAGTGCTGCCACAAGTGCCGCCACAAGAGGTGTAGCCATTGCTCTGTGCAATGCTGGGCTCCTGCGGTCGCTGCAGCACTTGGTGCTATCCCGCAGCCAGCACCTGCGCCGCCTCCCTTCCTCCATCACCCTCCTCCTCCACCTCTCCCATTTCACGCTCAAGGGCTTACCTCACCTGTCCTCCGTTCCCTCCTGCATACACCGCCTCTCCCGCCTCCAGGAGCTCACCATTCACAACTGCGATTCCGTCTCCTCCCTCCCTTCCACGCTCCTCCTCCTCCCGTCTCTCAGAAGCCTTCGCTTGGAAATTCTCCACTCTCTCACTTCACTACCTGCGCCCCCTCTCTCTCCGTTCTCCCCATCTCTCTCACCTCCTTTCTCCTCTCGTGCACCCTCTCTGCCCTCCCCCTTGCCTCCCCCTTCTTTCCCTTATGCCATAATTTTGAGAGTTTTGAGGGTTTGAGCTCAGCAAACAATGGAGGTCAAAAGTGACCTCACGAATCAGACCCACATGACTCCGCAAGTTCGTTTGGTATGGTGGAGTGCGGTTATCAGGTTCCGTTGCAGTGCGCCATTGTTGCGCAGCATGGTTTCCAATCATCGCTGGGGATCAGAGACGACACGTGGCTCTTGCAACACAAGCACCGTAGCGCTCAATAATCGTACACTACGACTTTCCGTTCCGCACTAGTCATTCCCTCACTGCCTCCTACGACATCGTACCATTCGTCTGTTCGTAGCACGTGATGCATCTACTTGGGGGTTGGCCTTAGGCGTTTCTCCCACAGTCGCCCCTCTCGCCGTTGTCCAATCGCCATTCGCATGGTTCGTGAGGCTTAGATTCTCACGTAGCGTCCTGCCCCGTCGTGCGTGCGGGCGTGCGTGCTGCGCGCCATGCGGTACGGCGACGCGCTGCGGTCGCTGGGACTCGCGCACGGCGCGCACAGGGACGAGGTGAGTGACACGGCGCTTGTACTACGTACTAAGTACTAAGTATTACCACTTGCCGTTTGCCAACGCACGTGCCGGCCCTCCTCTCGTGCACCCACTGCCCGCCTCGCCGCCCCGCGCCCACGAATCCTGCCGTCCCATTCGCTGCCCGCGCTGCCTCTCTCCTCGTCGCTCCCCCGCCATGCTCTCCCAGACACCTCGGCCCGCGCGTCTCCCTCCCTTCAACTGCCACCGTGAGCCCGCCTCGCCCCTTTAGTACCAGCGCGCTGCCATCACCCTCCCGCCCGCCCGCCCGCCTGCCCGCCCGCCTGCCCGCCCGCCTGCCCGCCCGCCCGCCCGCGCCACCTTTCTCCTCCGTCGCCCGCCCGCAGGTGCGGTCCGCCTTCCACCGGCGGGCCAAGCGCACCCTCCACCACCTTTCCTGCACCCCCCTGTCCGCTCCCCCTCGCCCTCCCTGCGCCCTTCCCCCCACCTGTCCCCAATCCCCATGCGCCCCCCTGTCCGCGCACAGGTGCGGTCCGCCTTCCACCAGCTGGCCAAGCGCACGCACCCAGATGTGGTGCCTCCTGGCATGCGTGGCAAGGCCGAGGCGGAGTTCAAAAAGGTCGGGGGGGAAAAGGGGGGAGGGGGGAATGGTTGTAGAGGAAGGGGGGAGGAAGGGGGGAGGAAGAGGTGGAGGAAGGCGAAATGGGGGGTTGGGTTGGGGTAGTTTGCTGCTGCTCACGTCGGGGCCTGATTGCCAATTTCTTGCTCTCTCTCCTCTCTTCTCTGATTCTCACAACCTTATTCTGTGCATGTGCGTGTGTGTCTGGCCTCGCAATCGGGCATCCCTGTGTGCTGCGCCTCTGGGTGCTGCAGATTCTAGAGGCCTACCACTTGTTGTCTTCCCGTGAGTGCGATGCTCTTCCCACAACGACACACTGCATGCCCTTCCCTTTCTCTTCCACCTCTTTTCTCTCCTCCCATCCTCCCTTGTATCTCCTCCTCCTGCATCTGCTTTACGCTGCATCCACTCAAGCAACTTCCTGCCACGATTAACTAACCCTCCTTCCATGTCCCTCCCCCCCCCCCCCTACTCGCCTCCTCGCAGGGCCAGCCAAATATCACCCCATGAGAAGGCGCCCCTCTCCCTCCTCGCCCTCTTCCATGCACACTACCACAAGTACCGCTGCCGCTGCTGGAGCAGCAGGAATGGCAGCACGAATGGCAGCAGGAATGGGGGGGGGACCGGGAAGTGTGGTGCCGCGCGGCAGCCTGTCGCACCACGGGCTGGTGGCGTTGCCCTTCGTGCTCCTCGTGCTCGGCACTGTCTCTCTCGGCACCTCCTGCCTCGTATAGTAAGCCCCACCCCACACCCCCTCACGTTGCCGCCCCCTGGCTCCTCTGTCTCATCTCTCATTCGCAGTCACTCGTTGTCGACGGTCTTGATGGCTGTTAGCGCTCCAGAAAATATTGTCCCACCTTTCTTCCTTGCAACGTGAGCGCAGCTCGTACAAGAAAGCTACCAAGGACAGCAAGTCCAGGAACCCGTTTCTTCCATAGCAGACACGCCGCTCTCGTGCCACAAACTGGGAGGGCGGACACTGCGCACTGCATGCTGCACACTGAGCACTGCGCAGCCTCACCACAGTTTGGACACACGTCTGCCCTGGTAGGGAGCTTTTGGCTGAACCCGTGCAGGTTCTGGGATCACATACTGCAGAATGTCATATCGAATGGAGGCAAAAAGCAGCTGACGGCTGTTCATCGAGCATGCCACGGTCTTTGTATGTAGTTCTGGTACTGACATGTACAGGTCGTGATTCAAGATGTTGGCAGGTGGTATCAGAATTGAAAATTGAATGATGGATAGAGTGAGAGTACACAAAGATATACCTAAGTGTTGTACTCTCTAAGAGGCGACCCTATACAGTCTATACAAACATGACAAATACACATGTTTGACACACCCCCTAGACTGCATAGGAGAATGCCCTAAACAAACAGCTCAGGGCGGCACTACTAGTCCAACCTCTGAGACAAGGGTCTAAGAGACCAGTCAGAAGGAGTACAAACAAGGCAAGAACAAGAGCAGGGCGGCACTACTAGTCCAGCCACTGCGAGAGGACACAAGTCCAGTCTGAGTATACGTATAAAGGACAGTACAAAGTCAAGGTCCTAGCAAGTGAGAGGCTACAGGAACTAGACCAAGCTGTACACAGTGCCGCTGATGATCTTTAGGCGCAAGCGCCTTCGTAAAGATATCAGCCGTGTTGGCACCTGAGGCCAAGTGTACTACGCGAGCCTGACGTCGCTGCTGTAGCTCACGCAGGAGGAAGTACCGCAGCTGAATGTGCTTCGCTCTGCCCTCGAGTCGAGGCTCCTGACACAGGAGGATCATGGCCCTGTTGTCAGCGAACAGGACCGGGGCAGAGCTAGGCCGCTCACCTAAGTCAGTGAGCAAGAAGGTCAGCCAGCGGAGCTCCTGTGCCGCCATGGCACCAGCGTAGATCTCGGCCTCACAGCTGGACTGAGCAACAGACGAGGAGCGGGTAGCTCTCCAAGAGACGGCACCTGAACCAAGGCTGAAGCAGTAGCCCTGGGAAGACCTGAGTGTCTCGGCGTCGTCTGCCCACGAAGCGTCTGTGTGTCCAGTAAGGACCACTGGCCTGCGTCCTCCTAGCACTAACCCCATGCCCGATGTACTAGCAAGATAACGCAGAACCCTCTTAGCGGCAGACCAGTGCTGCGGTCGGTGTCTGCCTGTGGCCACAAAGCGAGCCAGGATGCTGAGAGGGTATGCGAGATCTGGGCGAGTGCAAGTCATCAGGTACATGAGGCAACCCACCAGCTCTGCGTAGGGGCCGCTGGGCTCTACCAACTCCTCAGACACTGGAGCGGAGAGCCTGTGGTCTACAGGCAGAGGGGTGGGCTGTGCAGAGGAGAACTGAAGGCTGAACCTCTGAAGGACCTGGCGCACCAAGTGTGACTGAGTCAGGGTGATGGTGCGCGCAGCTCTGTCCCTGGAGATCTGCAAGCCAAGGTAACGGCGCAGTTCTCCAAGGTCAGTGCACGTATGTCTCTTCAGAAGCTCTGCCTTCACGGAGGCCAGTGCGTCCCTGTCTGCTGTGGCAAAGACCAGGTCGTCGACGTAAACAAGGATGTAGAACGGAGTCTGGCCAGCACGAACGAAGAGTGAAGGGTCTGCGGAAGACGGAAAGAACTGCAGGTCAGCAAGGGTAGCACAAAGAGTGTCGTGCCACTCACGAGGAGCCTGGCGCAGGCCGTAGACGGGGCGCCGCAGGAGCCACTGGGTACCAGGAGGGAAGGTGCCAGTAAAGCCCGGAGGGCGACGCAGGTAGACCTGCTCGTGTAGGCTGCCCTGAAGGAAGGCAGTGGAGAAGTCGAGGGAGTGAAGCTCGTAGTCACGCTGAGCCGCTAGGTGTAACAGAACCCGAAGAGTAGTCATCTTCGGGGTCGGAGCGAAGGTCTGGAAGAAGTCCACCCCCTCGCGCTGACTGAAGCCTCTAGCCACATAGCGCGCCTTGAAGACCGGCGGCTCTCCAGGAGGGCGCTTCACCTTGAAGAGCCAGCGGCCATCGACTACGTTCACCCCAGGTGGGGGAACTGCGTCGACGAAGGTGCCGGTGGATCTCCAAGATGCCATCTCCTGCTCCATGGCAGCTATCCACTGCGAGGCCCAGGGTCCCGAGGTCGCCTCAGCGTAAGTGCGAGGGGTCGGGATATCGAAAGCGTCTGGGTCACCCTTAGGGACTAGCAGCATGGAACAGAGATGGGGAGCAGCCTCGGAGAGGAAAGCAAGCTCGAACTGGCGGTCCTCCAGGACGTCACTGCCAAGGGCAGAAGCACCTCCGACAGACGGAGGACAGGCAGGGTCAGAGACCAGAGCGGTGGCGTAGTCAAGGCGGCGGGTAGAGGCGAAGTCAGCGACAGCAGCGACAAGAGTGTCAAGGCACGGGACCGGAACAGACGGGTCGGTAACGAGAGAGGCAAGGACGCGAGGAACGAGAGGACAAGCGGCACGAAGGTAGTCAGACAGCGGGGGGGGTGCAACAACAAGGGAGGACGGAGGAGGCGACGGCAGAAGGGGAGGGCGAGACGCGTGGGAACGAAGCAACATAGGGTGGGAGCGCAAGACAGGCGAGGCAGGACGAGCACGGGAGGGGCGGTGAGACCATACGTGCGACGGAGTAGTCGGGTCAGGAGACAGGGGAGGGGACACAGGAGGGGAACGAGGGGGGAGACGAGCCGGGGACGAGTCCGGCGGAGGAAAAACAGGGCCGTAGATAGGAAGAGGAGGAGACGGTCGGGGAGGAACCGACGCAGGGTCGGGGGACGGAAGGCCGAGCAGGCGAAGGGCGGACACCGGCAACGACTGCTGCTGCGGCGGCACAACGGCGACACCTGGACCGCAAGCTGCTCCTCGGCTACCACCAGCACTCTCCACACTCGCACCCCCAGAGGGACCACCCCCAGGGCTACCGGGACGAGCACCCCCAGAGTCAGCGAACGAGTGCTGCGACGGCGGCGGCGGCGGCGGCGGCGGCGGCAGCGACAACGACGGCTCCAACGGCGGCAGAGGCGGTGGAGGAGGGGACTGGGAAGGGGACGCCAGGGGAGGGGCGGCCGGCGAGGACTGCACAGGAGGGCCACCAGAGTCAGAAGACTCCCCAGCCGGGTCCACCGACGGAAGGGGGGTGACGTGGGACACACCAGAGGGGGCGGGACGGGGAGGAGGAGGAGGAGGGGCGGGGACTACCTGGGAAGGAGTGACCAGGAACAGGGGGGGGGTAACCGGGGGACCACGGTGGGGGAAGCGACGGTAGTAGGAGACGGACTCGTCAAAGGTGACGTCACGAGAGTGAAAGAAGCGGTGAGACGGCGGGTGGTAAAAGTGCCAGTCGGACGCGTCAAGGGGAAAACTGAGGAAGACGCAGGGAAGGGTGCGGGCAGTGAGCTTGTCCGTGCCGGAGGCACGGACGTGAGCAAGGCAGCCCCAGACGTGGAACGCAGACGCGTCACCAGGAGACCTAGTCCAAAGACGGGTCGGCGAAACCTGCGACTGCTGAGGGTGCGGCCACAAGTTAAGCTGGTGAGAAGCGTAGCGCACAGCGAACGGCCACAGAAAATGGGGTGCACCGGCATGGATCATGGAGGTGCGAGCCACCTCCATGACCAAACCGATGCGTCGCTCAGTGACCCCATTCTGCTGTGGGGAGTCCGGTAGGGTGAACGTCTGGGTGATGCCCTCCGCACGACAGAAGCGACCAAGGACACCTGAGGCAAACTCGCCACCACGGTCTGAGTGAAGACGCAGGACAGGGAGACCGCGGTGGACACGCGCAGAGACAAGCCAGCGGATGAGAGCGCCAGACACGTCGGCCTTGCGCTCCAGGGGAAAGACTGTGGTGTAACGAGTGAAGTCGTCGACGAGCACAAGGAAGTAGCGCTCTCGACGCGGCCCAGGGACAGGGGCGGGGCCCCAGACGTCCAGGTGCAGGGTCTGCAGCGGCGCGGAGGTAGGGGGAAACGAGGAGGAGTGAGGGGCACGGCGAAGCCGACCCTCGACACAAGGCGTGCAAGGGGGGGCTGGGGAGGAGGGAAACGCAGGGAGAGAACCTGGGAGACCAAGGACAAGACCGTGCTGGGACATGTGACGCAGACGCGGGAGCGCAGGGTGACCTAGGCGGTGGTGCCAGAGGAGCGTCGGGTGAGTGAGGGACCGACAGGAGTAGGCAGCAGCAACCTGAGTAGACACAGCCACCTGAGGGAGCGCCCCAGCCGGGGGGGTCACGGTGTCCAGAGTGAACAGGCCAGACACCGGGTCCCGGGGGAACGTGGACAGGGGGGCACCAGTGGCGGCCTCGGTACAGACAGCATACCGCTCGTGACCAGGGAACGTAGTGGTGACGCCAAGGTCCTGGAGGTAGCCGACACCAACTAGGTTCCTGGAGAACGAGGGGATATGCAGACCTGTAAGAGAGCCCGAAGGAACCACCGGGCAGGGAAGGGTGGTGGAACTGCGGGCGACTACCGGACCGCCGGAGGGGTCAGCAAGAGAAACGGCAGCAGGAACAGGAAGCGGCGTCAGGGTGGTGGAGTCGCGGAAGAAACACCGAGAAGCGCTTGAGTTCAAGGTGAAGGAAAGCGAAGCAGAGGCGGCTGGCGACGGAACGACGGCGGAAGCACCAAGACTACACAAAGCAGAGGATCCTAGGCCTGACGCAGCAGGGGAGGCTACTCTAGGCACACCTACACTAGGCAACAGTGAGTAATAAGCTAGAAGCACACTAGAGTCATCAGCATACATCACATGCAGAGCAGAAACAATGGCATCCATGTCCATATCAAAGATCTGAATCTTACGACTAAGCAAACTGTGCCAGTCCGGGAGGTCGGGCGACGGGCCGAAGCGCTGACGAAAGAGGTCGTCCAGGCGACGAAAACAGCGGGGAGTGGAGTGACCGATCTTACCGCAAACAAAGCCGCGGCGAGGACCGGTCTGGATCTGGTACTGACAGCGCCCGCCGCCAGAGCTACCACTCGACACACCACCACGCGCCCGGCCACCGCCAGCGCCAAGCCACCCGGGCAGGAGGACACTCGGCTGCCGCGTCTGCGACGGCTGCTGCGGCTGCGGCGAAGGTTGCGACTGCGGCGGCTGCTGCGGCTGCTGCAACTGCAGGGGCGGCGGCTCAGCCAGACTGGGCAGGGTCCCCTCGTCCGCTCCAGCACCAGACGACCCGACCCCACCACTACCCCCTCCCGCACCCCCGCCTCCGCCGCGCCCAACCTTGGGGCGGCGGCCCTTCACCGAACGAGACTGCGCTGCAGCAGCGGTCTCAGCCACTGCGACAGAGCCGTCGGAGAAGGTACACTGGGCGGGGGCACAACCCTGAAAGATAGGGACCGGCACGACACCGCTCGCCTGGGCGATGGAGCGGTGACATGTCTCTATCACAGTCAGGGTGTCTACAAAGTCAGTGAGGGTGAGATCGGCGGGGTGAATGCTAAGGAAATGGTCGCGGGCGACAGCAAGGCGGTCAAGGAGGCGGGTGGCAAGCAGGTAGAGGGTAGAGGTAATGGGCGGCTGGTGGGCTCTAAGCTGTGCGTCAGTGCAGGCGGCGCGCCAGGTCACCTCTATCGAGCGCAGGTGGGTAGCGAGGTCAGAGACAGTGGGGAAAAATGCAAGGTCAGGAAAGAGCATCGGGAGGATTAGGCGACCCACCGAGGCAGCCGGAGGGGTGGAATAGCGCTGGATGACAGCATCTAAGTATGCCTGAGCAGTAGTGAGGGACCTAAAGCGAGGACGCTCGGATGGGGGGAGGGCGGTACTAATGGCAAGCTGGGCGACAGCATCGCGAGAAAGCCAGACAGAGCGCGCACGGGCAGTGGCAGCAGTAGACTCACGCTCAGTGGGTGTGGGGTCAGCGGGCAGAATAGCAGAGGGTTCTGGGCAGGGGAGCGTACCGTCAAGGTGTGCGGAGAGCGGTTCACCATCCTGCCGCTGGCCAGTGAGTTGGCGGCGGAGGTCGGCAAGCCACGCCTCGAACTCTAGGGGCTGACCTTCAGCGTCGAAGCGAAGCTCCGCCGCCATCAGGAACAGTCCATTGCGGTGCAGGGCAGTGCAGCTAGGTGGGGTGCGGTGCAGTGCGGTACCGTGCGGTGCAGTGCGGTACAGTGCGGTGAAGTGCGGTGCAGTGCGGTGCAGTGCGGTGCAGTGCGGTACAGTGCGGTGCAGTGCGGTGCAGTGCGGTACAGTGCGGTGCAGTGCGGTGCAGTGCGGTGTAGTGCGATGCCAGGCAGTACAGTGTGATGCGAGGCGGCACGGAGCAGGGCGGGGTGGGGGGGAACCGTACCAGTAAGGTGGACGGGGCCGGGGCTGGCCCGACGGGCCGAGCGGGCGCGACGGGGCCGGGCTGGGGCGACGGGGCCGGGCAAGTGCGGCAGGGCCGGGCCGGTGCGACGGGGCCGGGCGAGCGGGACGGCGGTCGGGCGGGTGCGACGGGGCCGGGCGGCTGCGACGGGGCCGGGCAGGGTGCGACGGGGCCGGGCGGGTGCGACGGGGCCGGGCGGCTGCGGCGGGGCCGAGCAGGGTGCGACGGGGCCAGGCGGCTGCGACGGGGCCGGGCGGGCGCGACGGGGCCGGGCGGGTGCGACGGCGCCGGGCGGGCGCGACGGGGCCGGGCGGCTGCGACGTGGTCGGGCAGGGGTGACGGGACCGGGGGGGGGTACGACGCGGCCCAGGAGGGGCGCTACGGGGCCCAGGAGGGGCACGACGGGGGGGGCCCAGGAGAGGCACTACAGGGGCCCAGGAGGGGCGCAACGGGGCCCAAGAGGAGCGCTACGAAGCCCAGGAGGGGCGCGACGAGGCCCAGGAGGGGCGCTAAGGGGCCTAGGAGGGGCGCGACGGGGCCCAGGAGGGGCGCTACAGGGCCCAGGGAGGGCGCGACGGGGCCCAGGAGGGGAGCTACGGGGCCCAGGAGGGGCGCGACGGGGCCCAGTAGGGGCGCTACGGAGCCCAGGAGGGACGCGACGGGGCCTGGGAGGGGCGCGACGAGGCCCAGGAGGGGCGCTACGGGGCCCAGGAGGGGCGCTACGGGGCCTGGGAGGAGCGCGACGGGGCCCAGGAGGGGCGCTAGGGGGCCCAGGAGGGGCGCTACAGGGCACAGGGAGGGCGCGACGGGGCCCAGGAGGGGCGCTACGAAGCCCAGGAGGGGCGCGACGAGGCCCAGGAGGGGCGCTAAGGGGCCTAGGAGGGGCGCGACGGGGCCCAGGAGGGGCGCTACAGGGCCCAGGGAGGGCGCGACGGGGCCCAGTAGGGGAGATACGGGGCCCAGGAGGGGCGCGACGGGGCCCAGTAGGGGCGCTACGGAGCCCAGGAGGGGCGCGACGGGGCCTGGGAGGGGCGCGACGAGGCCCAGGAGGGGCGCTATGGGGCCCAGGAGGGGCGCTACGGGGCCTGGGAGGAGCGCGACGGGGCCCAGGAGGGGCGCTAGGGGGCCTGGGAGGGGCGCGACGGGGCCTGGGAGGGGTGCTACGGGGCCCAGGAGGGGCGCTACGAAGCCCAGGAGGGGCGCGACGAGGCCCAGGAGGGGCGCTACGGAGCCCAGGAGGAGCTCTACGAAGCCCAGGAGGGGCGCGACGAGGCCCAGGGAGGACGCGACGGGGCCCAGGAGGGGCGCTACAGGGGCCCAGGAGGGGCGCTACAGGGCCTAGGATGGGCGCGACGGGGCCTGGGTGGAGCGCGACGGGGCCCAGTGAGGGGCGCGACGGGGCTAGGGGGGGTCGCGACTGGGCTAGGGGCTAGAGGGGTGAGCGGAAGCGGTAGGTGGGGGGGGATCCTACCTACGCGTGATACCATATCAGAATTGAAAATTGAATGATGGATAGAGTGAGAGAACACAAAGATATACCTAAGTGTTGTACTCTCTAAGAGGCGACCCTATACAGTCTATACAAACATGACAAATACACATGTTTGACAGGTGGCTGGCACATTCAAGTAGCTTTCGGTTCGATGTCAAGTTGGTTGCTCTATTCACAACAATCCTCGATGTGGCAACTCTTTGCGTAAAACACAAGACAATATTTTCTCTCCTACTGGCTCTGACTAGATAGAGATGCAGTCCAAGGTACCCAAAGTTTATCTCAACTTCATTGCTGATTTTCTTGCTGCTTGTGGCTGGCTGGGTTTCTCCTGCATAGTGTTTGAGAAGCAGGGTGATTTATTCCCACTAATACACCAATTGTAGGATCTGTGCTGGGCCTTCCGCAAAATCTGTATTTGACAGACCTTGCTCTTAGAACTGAATGAATGATTGAGTAGGGAGAGAGTACAAGTGAATACACCCTCTAAGAGGTGACCCTATACAGTCTATGCAAACATGAGAGATACACATGTTTGACACACCCCCTAGACTGCATAGGGGCAGGTCATGAACAAGCAGCTCACGGCGGCACTACTAGTCCAGCCACTGAGACAAGGGTCTAAAGACCAGTCAAAAGGAGTACAGGCAAGGCAAGAACAAGACCAGGGCGGCCCTACTAGTCCAGCCACTGGGAGAGGACACAAGTCCAGTCTGAGTACGTATAGATATATAGGACAGTACAAATTCAAGGCCCTAGCAAGTGAGAGGCTACAGGAACTAGACCGGGCTGTACACAGTGCCGCTGATGATCTTTAGGCGCAAGCGCCTTCGTAAAGATATCAGCTGTGTTGGTACCGGAGGCCAAGTGTACTACGCGAGCCTAGCGGCGCTGCTGTAGCTCGCGCAGGAGGAAGTACCGCAGCAGGATATGCTTCGCTCTGCTCTCGAGTCGAGGCTCCTGACACAGGAGGATCATGGCCCTGTTGTCAGCGTACAGGACCGGGGCAGAGCTAGGCCGCTCACCTAAGTCAGTGAGCAAGAAGGTCAGCCAGCGGAGCTCCTGAGCCGCCATGGCACCGGCGTAGATCTCGGCCTCACAGCTAGACTGGGCAACAGACGAGGAGCGGGTAGCTCTCCACGAGACGGCACCTGAACCAAGGTTGAAGCAGTAGCCCTGGGAAGACCCGAGTGTCTCAACGTCGTCTGCCCAAGAAGCGTCTGTGTGTCCAGTAAGGACCACTGACCTGCGTCCTCCTAGCACTAACCCCATGCCTGATGTACTTGCAAGGTAACGCAAAACCATCTTAGCGGCAGACCAGTGCTGCGGTCGATGTCTACCTGTGGCCACAAAGCGAGCCAGGATGCAGAGAGGGTATGCGAGATCTGGGCGAGTGCAAGTCATCAGGTACATGAGGCAACCCACCAGCTCAACGTAAGGACTACTGGGCTCTACTGACTGCTCAGGAACTGGAGCGGAGAGTCTGTGGTCTACAGGCAGAGGGGTGGGCTGTGCAGAGGAGAACTGAAGGCCGAACCTCTGAAGGGCCTGGCGCACCAAGTGTGACTGAGTCAAGGTAATGGTGCGCGCTGCTATGTCCCTGGAGATCTGCAAGCCAAGGTAACGGCGCAGTTCTCCAAGGTCAGTGCAAGTGTGTCTCTTCAGCAGCTCTGCCTTCACGGAGGCCTGTGCGTCCCTGTCTGCTGTGGCGAAGACCAGATCCTCCATGTACACAAGGATGTAGAACGGGGTTTGGCCAGCACGAACGAAGAGTGAGGGGTCTGCCGAGGACGGAAAGAACTGGAGGTCAGCAAGGGTAGCATGCAGCATGTCGTGCGACTTACGAGTAGCCTGCCGCAGGCCGTAGACGGGACGCCGCAGACGCGTCACCAGGAGACCCGGTCCAAAGAAGGGTTGGCGAAACCTGTGGCTGCTGGGGGTGCGGCCACAGGTTGAGCTGGTGAGCAGCGTAGCGCACAGCGAACGGCCACAGAAAATGGGGTGCACCGGCATGGATCATGGAGGTGCGAGCCACCTCCATGATCAAACCGATGCATCGCTCAGCGACCCCATTCTGCTGTGGGGAGTCCGGCAGGGTGAACGTCTGGGTGATGCCCTCCGCACGACAGAAGCGACCAAGGACACCTGAGGCAAACTCGCCACCACGGCCGGAGTGAAGACGCAAGACAGGGAGACCTCGGTAGACACGGGCAGAGACAAGCCAGGGGATGAGAGCGTCAGGCACGTCGGCCTTGCGCTCCAGGGGAAAGACAGTGGTGTAGCGAGTGAAGTCATCGACAAGCACGAGGAAGTAGCGCTCTCGACGCGGCCCATGGACGAGGGCGGGGCCCCAGACGTCCATGTGCAAGGTCTGCAGCGGCGCGGCGGTAGGGGGAAATGAGGAGGAGTGAGGGGCACGGCGAAGCCGACCCTCGACACAAGGCGTGCAAGGTGGGGCGGGGGAGGAGGGAAAAGCGGGGAACGAATTAGGGAGACCAAGGACGAGACCGTGCTGGGACATGTGACGCAGACGCGGGAGCGTAGGGTGACCTAGGTGGTGGTGCCAAAGGAGAGTCGGGTGAGTGAGGGACCGACAGGAGCAGGCAGCAGCAACCTGGGTAGACGCAGCCAACTGAAGGGGCGCCCCAGCCGGGGGGGTCACGGTGTCCAGAGTGAACAGGCCGGACACCGGGTCCCGGGGGAACGTGGACAGGGGGGCACCAGTGGCGGCCTCGGTACAGACAGCATACCGCTCGTGACCAGGGAACGTAATGGTGACGCCAAGGTCCTGGAGGCAGCCAACACCAACTAGGTTCCTGAAGAACGAGGGGATATGCAGAGCTGTAAGAGAGCCCGAAGGAACCGCCGGACAGGGAAGGGTGGTGGAACTGCGGGCGACTACTGGACAGCCGGAGGGGTCAGCAAGAGAAACTGCAGCAAGAACAAGACGCGGCGTTAGCGTAATGGAGTCGCGGAAGAAACACCAGGAAGCGCCAGAGTCCAAGGTGAAGGAAAGCGAAGTAGTGGCGTCTGGCGACCGGGCGACGGTAGAAGCACCAAGGCTAAACAAAGCAGGAGCTCCTATGCCTGACGCAGCAGGGGAGGCTAAGCTAGGCACACCTACACTAGGCGACAAGGAGTAATAAGAGGGGAGCACACTAGAGTCATCAGCATACATCACATGCAGGGCAGAAACAATAGCATCCATGTCTATGTGAAAAATCTGAACTCTACGACTAAGCAAACTGTGCCAGTCCGGGAGGTCGGGCGACGGGCCGAAGCGCTGACGAAACAGGTCGTCCAGGCGACGAAAACAACGGGCAGTGGCGTGACCGATCTTACCGCAAACGAAGCCGCGGCGAGGACCGATCTGGATCTGGTACTGACAGCGCACGCCTCCTGAACCGCCAGCCGGAACACCACCACGCGCACGACCACCACCAGCGCCAGGCCATCCGGGAGGAAGGGCACTCGCATGCCTCGTCTGCGGCGGCTGCTGCGGCTGTTGCGGCTGCTGCTGCTGCTGCTGCTGCTGGGGCGGCTGCTCAGCTGGACCTAGAAGGGTTCGCTCCACCACCAGACGACCCGACTTCACCACCACCTCCACCTGCACCCCCACCTCCTCCGCCGCGCCCAGCCTTGGGGCGGCGGCCCTTCCCCGGACGGAACTGCGCTACAGCGGCGGTCTCAGCCACAGCCGCAGAACCATCGGAGAAGGTGCACTGAGCGGGAGCACAACCTTGAAAGATAGGGACCGGCACAGTACCGCTCGCCTGGGCGATAGAGCTGTGGCGGGTCTCAATAACAGTCAGGGTGTCTACAAAGTCTGTGAGGGTGAGGTCACATGGGTGAATGCTAAGGAAGCGGTCACGAGCAGCGGCAAGGCGGTCAGGGAGGCGGGTGGCAAATAGGTAGAGGGTAGAGGTAAGGGGTGGCTGGTGGGCTGTAAGCTGTGCGTCAGTGCAGGAAGCGCGCCAGGTCTCATCTATCGTGCGCAGGCGAGCAGCCAGGTCAGCGACAGTGGGGAAAGACGCAAGGTCAGGAAAGAGCATTGGTAGGATCAGGCGACCCACCGAGGCAGCAGGCGGGGCGGAATAGCGCCGGATAACAGCATCTAAGAAAGCCTGGGCGGTGGTGATAGACCTAAAGCGAGGGCGCTCAGAAGGGGGGAGGGCATTGCTAATGGCAAGCTGTGCGACAGCGTCAGGGGAAAGCCAGATAGAGCGAGCGAGGGCAGCGGCCGCAGTATACTCGCGCTCAGCAGGTGTGGGGTCAGCGGGCAGCACAGCAAGGGGGTCTGGGCAGGGAAGCGTACCGTCAAGGTGTGCCGAGAGCGAGTGGCCATCCTGCCGCTGACCAGTGAGGTGGCGGCGGAGGTCGGCTAGCCACGCCTCGAACTCCAGAGGCTGGCCTCCAGCGTCGAAGCGAAGCTCCGCCGCCATCAGGAACAGTGCAGGGCAGGGCCAGGTGAGGCAGTGCAGCGCGGTACAGTGCAGTGCGATACAGCACGATGCAGTGCGGTACAGGGCGATGCAGTGCGGTGCAGTGCGGTACAGTGCGGTGCAATGCGGTACAGTGCGGTGCAGCGCGGTACAGTGCGGTGCATTGCGGTGCTGTGCGGTGCAGTGGGGTGCAGTGGAGTGAAAGGTGATGGAGAACCGTACCAGGGAGGGTGCAGTGCAGTAGCAGGCACGAAGAGCGGGCCGCACGCAGATCGGCGGCAGTCCGGCGGGAAGGTGAGCACGGGGCCGGAGGTCGACGGGCAGGGCGCGCGCAGGGGTTGGCAGAACGGGCGCGGGGGCCAGTAGCGGCGGGCGCCAGGCCGGCGAGGACGGGCGCGGGGGCCAGGTAGGACGGGCGTGGGGCCGGCTAGGACGGGTGACCCTATACAGTCTATGCAAACATTAGAGATACACATGTTTGACACTTGCTACTAAAGAAACTGGAGGAACGAAGGTTTGTTTTGGGGCGAATTGGAGCTCATCATCAGAGATACCGGAAATCGTGACACGACCTCAGAGGAGTGTGCAGTGCAATCGTCATAGCATATCATAGCTCCATAATACAGCACACTAGATAGGGCAAATACATGGCAATGGAACAAGGGTGAGCGAGCGGTCATAGTTATCAAAGCGAGGGAGGGAAGGGTGGGCAAGTTGGAACAGAAAAATGCAAATGAGATTAGGTGGCAGGTCTGAAAGACCTGCCGATAGATGAAGGGGTTTGTCTCCTTTACAGCAAACTCCTCTTCTAGTCGAATCACAATCAGTAAATGGTTTATTATTAAAAATTTCTCATATTAATTTTGTTCTTATAGGTTTACCGGAATATGACACTTTAGACCCGTCCGAGTTCGGCCTTCAGGCAGGTCCGTCTATGCTTGCACCTGTCATCCGAACTTACACCACACTGGAACACGCGATTATTTAATTGCGTTACACCAGAACCGCTTTTAAAATCGCTATACCACCCTGGCCGTGCGGACTTTCAGAAGTCCGAAACCGTAGGCACCACGTGAATAGCGAACCGCTAGTCTTTCTTTGCCAGTTGTTTCGGACTAGCGCGAATCCCGGACCCCAAATTCATGCTCACGTTCTTTCCCCCCCCCTTCCCTCTCGCCAACACCCCCGTTCCTGCCGTCCCGCGCCTCTCCATTCGATCCCTACCTTGCGGTCCGGTGCGTATTACACACTTTTCACGCCATGGATCTCTGTGTAGCGATTGGTGCTCACAAGACTCCTCCCCTTCGTCCCCGTTTCCCCGTCTCGTGTTTCAACCCGCTCACCACTCTCCGCGGCTCCCTGCACCCCGCGAACCCGCTGCTGAGCTCGTTATCTAGGGACACCTCTCATGCAGTGAGCCATCCGCTGTTCTGCAGTCTCCAGTGTCTATCCCTCGCCGCTACTGCTCGTAGTACGGCCAGAAATAGGGCTCACCGACGGTCTTTCAATACCCCTCACTGGTTTGTCAGCCCTGATCAGTTGAATCTTACGACGCAAAGATCGCTGATAGATAGTGATCACCCTCCCCCCGTAGCATCTCGCCTTAGCAGATCATGGAGCCTCTTACGCACATCCACGACCTGCCAGACGACATCCTCACGAGGATCTTTTGGCACTACGAGCAGCGCGTGCCTAAAAAAGCGGCCAGCGACGCCTTGTGGGAGTCCCTTTCCTTGAGTCCCGCCCCGAAGCACATCTCTTTAAACTTTTCAGTCGAAACCGCCATTCGTCCGGAGAAGAAGACGCCATTGCCGACGCCTCCTCCCTCTGCCAGCGCGCACCGCGTCCTCCTCATCTCTGCCGTCTGCCATCACTGGCGCCGCCTCTCCCGCCGTTACATCTCCACACTTCTCGTCGAAAACAATCTCGCCGTTTCTCGCCAAGCTCTCGCAAGTGCCGTCGCTTCTCTACCGAACCTCACCCATCTGCACCTGTGTGACGGCAGCGTGGAGACTCTAGACGACGCCTTCCTCGCGCACCTGGCGTCGTCATGCCCTAGGCTGGCGATTCTCCACGTGGGAAGCAGAATCGCGCCGGGGCATAGTCGTTCTTATGTCGAGGCGCCCAGGAAGGGCGAGCACCCTATCACAGACGCTGGCCTGGAGCGATTCTTTCTGCGGAGTACTCAACTGGAGCAGCTCTCGCTGTTCTGCCTCCATGAAGATGCTGAGCTCCCCGCATCCTTCTTCGCCCTCGCGCATCTGCACACTCTCGCCCTCACAAACGCCTCACCGCTCGGAGATTCGAGAATTGCCAACCTGACCTCGCTTACCAGCCTCCATGTTGTCTCCAAATACATGCCTTCCCAGCAAGTGGCTGGCCTCGCTCGCCTCCCAAACCTTGCTCTCTTTTCAATTTCTGATGAAACCTACGTTGGCCGTGGCCATGAGTCCTCTGCGGAGCTTGGCGTCGCACAGCTGCCTCTGCTCAAGTCGCTGAGGTTCGATCGCATGCTGCCTGCTGCGTCGGCATGCACCAGCCTGGAGCAGCTGGACATTGTAAAGACGTACCTGTCTCAAATCCCTGATGACTTCGGCGAGCGCCTGCCGTGCCTACGCGAGCTGACCTTTCGCCAATACGTATCTTCCCATTCCCTTCGTGATCACGTCACGTCGCTGCCTCTCGCTTCTCTACCTCTCCTGGAGAGCTTAACCCTATCCGAGTGCAACCACCTGTTCACCCTGCCTGAGGATCTGGGCTGTCTGCTGGCGCTGAAAACGCTGGTGCTGCACAAGCTGCCTCTCGAGGGCCTCCCTGACTCGCTCTGCCAGCTCGCCGCCCTGGAAACGTTCCTCCTCATTGAGTGCGCCAGCCACCCAAACGACCTCCAGCTGCCCGCCGCTTTCTGCTCCCTCACAGCGCTCGAAACGCTTGGCATTGTGAAGATGCCCCGAGTGACGCTTCCGGAGAACATTGGCGAGCTGCCCCGGCTGCGGACCGTTTTCCTGAACGGGCTGTACCAGCAGCGCCGACTGCCGCCCTCGTTCACCCAGCTGCCGTCCTTGACGCGGCTTGAACTGGGCATGTGCATGCTTCGCGAGCTTCCCGAGGACATGGGGGCCCTGACTAGCCTGCAGGAGCTGCACATCCATTCCTGTCCTCTGCTCCAGAAGCTTCCGGAATCCCTGACGAACCTCTCGAGCCTTGAAACCCTCATGGTGGATGACTGTGTCAAGCTCTCGTCAGTCCCCAGGAAGCTGGACAGCCTTGGGAAGCTCAAATGGCTGGAGCTGACTGGATGCATGGATCAGACGGAGCCGCCTACGTTTCTGCCGCCCTCTCTCGAGATCCTCAGCCTGGGGAACAGCTACCATGTGGCCGATCTGCTGGACGTGTCCTTGCTGCCGAAGCTGAGGAAGCTGTGCCTGAAGCTGGTTGGCGCAGAGGAGAGAATGGCTGTTACCAGCAGCTTTCCTCAGCTGAAGCACCTGGAGCTGCACCTGCAGGATGATGCGGAGGAGCTGCCCTTCCCCCTGGCGCTGCTCCCACGGCTGCACTCCCTGGTCATCTGGAGCGCAGCGAAGCTCCAGAGGCTCCCAGGCGACATGGGGTGGGCGCTGCAGCAGCTGAGGAAGCTGCAGGTACACTGCGCGGGGGAGCTGAGAGAGTTGCCTGAGAGCATTGGCGCGCTGTCCAGGCTGCGCCAGCTGTACTTGTTTGACTGCCCGGCCCTGCAGCATCTGCCTGGTTCTCTCACCCAGCTCGCCTGCCTGCGTGAGCTGCAGGTTGAACGGACCGCCCTTCGCTGTCTCCCTCCAGCGTTTGCGCAATTGGGCAGGCTGAGGAGTCTTAGACTGGATGGCAGTCTGCAGCTGCAGGTACTGCCAGAGGATCTGGCTGACCTGAAAATGCTGCAGTTTTTGAGCCTTAGAGACTGCCCGCGAAGTAGGCTCTTGGGGTGGATATGATGTACGGATTGAGGGTAGTAGACTGTGGCGTTGTATGGAGTGACTAGATGGTCTTATCCGCTTCAAGTTTGGTGGTTGGGGTGAAGGATGGTGCTGGGGTGTAAGCAGTTGCTGGTGTGAAGGCAGTTGATGCTGGCTGTGGTGAAGCGGTGGTGGTGAAGTGGTGGCTGGTGGTGGTGAAGTGGTCGTGGTGTTAACGCTGGCTGTGGTGCAGCAGGAGAGACGCCAGCGACAGCAAGAGAAGCAGGCACTGTACTAGCAGCGCATGCAGCAAGCGCATCAACGGCTGCTGCCTGCAGTGCGTCTCAAATTCCCAAGCCTAGGCGGGCAAGCAGTGCAGGGAAGGGTGGCGTGGCGTGGGTAAGGCGGTGGGAGTGGAGTGGAGTGAGTGAGGCAGGCAGAAAAGGCAAGCAGCAGCATTCCCAGGCCGGTGGTGAAAAGAACATGTGGTGGAATGGCATGGATGGTGGGGGCTAGTGAGAGGTGCATGGCGGATCTCACCCCTTTTTCCACGCTGCTTGCAGGGTGTTGTGGGAGAGATGGGAGGAGAGGGGGATGAATGTGTTGAGGGAATGTGGCAGTGGTGAGACTGATGGAAGTGCATTGTACCTGCTGCGGTATCCCTAGTGCTGTAGCGTTAGGTTTACAGGTGTATCCATGTGTAGCTTATTCTATCATTAGCAACTTAGTGTTATTGACACATGTGGCATGATTTCGTCGTAGTATCATGGGGCTGGAGCTCAGGAGGAATGCGCCTCTGCCATGAAATCAACTACAACGCTACCATACCCCCTCTTTCTCTTGCCATCTTGACCCACCAACTCAGACTCCAGTTTACTTCAATAGACTCCCCCAGCTCTGGCCACCACCACTGCCATCCAAACCTCTACACAACACTGCTACCTCCTCCGCCTCTTGCCATGGCGGCCCGGCACCTCAGACCCAGCCAGTTCTCTCACAAGGCCCTCAAACTGACCGCGCGCGTTCTCAGCCAGTCGGGTGGAGAGTTGCTCGACTTGAGTGCAGGCATCCTCCAGAAGCTTTCCCCGGAGCCTCTCCAGCTGCGCACACACGTTTCGAGCCACCTCTGGGGAGTGCTGCTCCACCTGAAAGCATGCGTTTCTCACAGCAGCGCCCATTGCAGCAGTTAGCCTCTCACCCATGCTCACTGCAAGGAAGTTCCGTGCATTCTCCCCGCTTGTACCTGTCAATACCTGTCCCATACGCACCCCCCCCATCCCCCCCAACCCCCCCATCCCACCCATCTCTGTGCCTCCTCCTGCTGACCCCCTCTCTCTCCTCACCCCTGCATGCGCCATCCCACCAGCTGTTGCCGCCCACAATCTTTGAGCCACCTCAGATACAGACTCCCCCATCACTGTTCCTCCTCTCCCCGCCAACCCTCTCTCTCTGCTTCCCCCCCCATGTGCCATCAGCTCACCGGGTGCTGCCGCCCTCACCCTAACCTCTGTAAGACCTTGAGCAGGAGCTGTGGTAACAGGAGCAACCCTGTTACGAAGGGATAAGAGATAATTGTCGGATCCCCTTGCTGCAAGTGGAGAGGCAGTTGGCAGCACAGGGATCGTCAAAGGTACAAGTGGTGATGGCGCTGGAACCGCTGCTGCTGCTGCTGCTGCTGCTGCTGGATCCGGTGCTATAATTGGTGCTGCAGCGCCTGCAGCCTCCCGCCCACTTCCTCGTGCACCATCCCACACGTCCTCTGCTGCATCATCCCATTCATCCCACACACCATCACCACCATCACCATCCCCACCATGGTCAACGGCATGCGCGTCAGGTGTGTTTCGCTCCAAACAGTAGAGTCTCACATACTCATACCACTCTGGTTTTACCCCTTCCTTTCCCCCTGCTTTTACCCCTGCCTTCCTCCCTGGCCTCCCCCCTGCCCTGCCCCCAGCCAACCCTCCTGCCCTCCCCTCTGCCTGCCCGCCTGCCTCCACCTCAGCCACCATCACGCCATTACCACACCCTTTCTCCCCCTGCTCGCACTCCTTCTCTGCATCTCTCTCCTGCCTGTCGGCGTCCCTCAGGGCGCGGTACCTGGCCTTCAAGCGGTGCCACTGCTGCGACATGGCGGACGGCAGGCGGTTCCACCCCGGGTTCCCCCTCCGGATCACGTGCCGGATCTCCCGCCAGTAGTTCCTGCCCTTCTTCCCTTTCCTCTGCACCACCACCCAGCGCCGTGCAGACCACACCGCCGCTGCCAGCTCGGTCAACTCCGCCTCTTTCCACGGCCTGCTCGTCCGCATCCTCCCTGCCCCTGCACCACCACCCCCACCAGCAGCAGCAGCTTCACGTTCATCCAATGAGTCCGAGGAGGTATGGCCTGCACCTGACTCTTCCTCCTCCTCCTCTGAATCCGTTTCTTCTTCACCCTCTTCCTGCCCCCATCTTGCCCCTCGCCCCCTTACCACGAGCTCTGGCTCTCGGCTGTGCTTCTGTTGGACTTGGCCGGCTGCGATACATTGTCGTTCAGAGCCGTTCCCCAACTCTGCAACAGCAACTGCGGTAACAGGAGTAACAGGAGTAACAGGAGTAACAGGAGTAACGGGAGCAACAGGAGTAACGGGAGTGACCATGCTGCGCAGGGACATCAGATAGCTGTCGGGGCCACCAGTTGCGAATGCGGAAGTCCTGCAAGGTGCTGCAGCCATCAAAGGTAGCAACGGCAACGGCGCTGCTGCTGGTACCATTGCTGTGGGCGGTAGGAGCGATGGTGGAAAAAGTGGTGCTGGGATCTCTGGAAACGCGTATGCTGGTGTCTCCCTTTGTCCCTCTGCTGCTGCTGCTGCTGCTGCTGCGTGCGGCTCTCCTGCTCCCCCTGCTGCTGTAGCGTCTGCCTCGTCTTCCCACTCATCCACACCATCACCACCACCACCGTCAGGCGAGTTTTGCTCCGCCAAGTAATAGAGCCTCACATACTCATGCCATTCCGGCTTCCCCTCTTCCTCCCCCCATTCCTCCCCGCCTTCCTTCCCCCCATCCCTTCCCCCCTCCTCCCCCACCGGCGCGTTACCAAACAGCCTATCCGCGGCATCAGCCGCTCTCCCCTCCCCCTGCTGCTGCTGCTGCTGCCGGCGCCGCTCAGCGTGCCTGGCCCCATCGTACCTCTTCTTCATCCGCTTCCACTGCCGCGCCATCGCCGCCGGCAGGCGCGACCACGCGGGGTTCCCCTGCCGGATCAAGCAGCGGATCTTCCGCCAATAGTGGCTGCTTATGCCTCCGCGCATGGGGACGATCTCCCCGCGCGTGATCCACATGGCGGCCGCTAGCTCCGCCATCTCGCCATCGCTCCACTGGCGCTGCTTCTTAAGAGTAAACTCAAGAACCATGTCTGCGTCGCTGCACAGGCGGTTTTTCCCTGCGCCGCCTGTAGCATTACGACCAGCGCCAGTAGCATTGCAACCAGCGTCTGTAGCATTGCAACCAGCGTCTGTAGCATTGCAACCAGCGTCTGTAGCATTGCAACCAGCGCCTGTAGCATTGCAGCGAGAGCCTGTAGCATTGCAGCGAGCGCCTGTAGCATTGCAGCGAGCCGTGTGCGCGCTACTGCCGGAGGAGGTCCCCGCTGCCAGCTCCGCCATCTCCGCGTCGCTCCACACGCGATTCGCCTTCACTGCGCCGACTTTACAGAGAGTACTGTTACTACCTGCATTTCGTTCACCTGCTTCCGCTCCACCGCGCTCTATATCCGTTCCTGCTCCTTCGTTGAAGCCACCCAAGTTGTCGTCTGCAGACTCGAGGTCCACATCGCCGTCCAACTCGTCGTCGCCGTCCTCGTCGCCGTCTTCGTTGTCGTCCGCGTCGCAACGAGTCGCAGCCGTCCTTGCCGTCGTCGATCGTCGAGCGCACTTACCAGGTACTACCACCTCCCAACGGTCACTGACCCCGATCTCCCGGTCGGTTCTAACCCCGATAAGTCGGTCAAGAGTAACTGCTGGCTCCCGGTCAGTACTATCATCAGCAAGCCACCTGCGGGTGACGTCAGCAGCTCGATTTTCCTTCAACCACCGGATAAACGGGGGTTCCGGTTTCGGGGTCGTGGGATCGTCGTCCACGCGCCGGCGTTTGCGCGTAACCACACGATTGTTAGAAGCCATGGTTAAGGCTGAAAAGAGTTCGACTCGGAGAGAGTGTCGTGGGAGCCATGGCGAGGAGGAACTTCGAGGTTCATTGGAGATAGGACGGAAAGGTGTGGAGTTCTGCTGTCTGGTTACAGGCAACCGACGATATTTTCACTGCAAGACTCCCCTCCACGCAATCCTGCCAGTGGACATCGCGAATGAGCTTGCGAGCGACTCTGGTGTTTTTTCCAACCTGAGCGACAGTTCAGTTCAGTTTCGCGGTTGTGGATTGTCGAATAAACGAGCGCATGGCGACCGTTTGCACATCCCTCCTATTCCCGCCAATTCCGAAGGAGATGTCTTTCTGGTAACTCTATTACCAACATTACGAACGTCCGCACCAGCTGAAACCCCTGCTTCGGCCTGGTCTGCCTTGGGCACGAAGCGAACTTAAACTGTGGAAACGACCATTCACAAGGAAGTCACCACCCCTGCTGGTCAGGGAAACGACCCACCCACAGGCGTCCAGCCAGACGCTGAGTATTTTGGAGCAAGCTCCAGTTCAAGAGACCGAAATGGGTCCCAGACGTTGAAGCGGCTTACAGAACGTTTTAAAACGTTAGAGATCGGTTCAGTCGCCCAATCAGGTGCTGCAAACTTTTTGAAACCAGAACTCACTGGCACTGACGCCCACCGTTGTAGATCCCGTTGGGGTTTGCAACTAGAAACGCTCCTCATAGGTTTCCCGGTTGGTTGTACGTACTCGATAGCAACGCTCGGCTAGCTCTGAAGATTGCAACGAGGAACGCTTTTCCTGACGTTGAAGATCGGGTAGTTCGAGTCCCTTCTGGTTCGGGCAGCAACAGCAATCACACTCGGAACGAAAGCATGCAATCCGAGTATGAGTCCCGCTCACCCAGCCTAGATCTCCCAACAGAAAACCAGGACGTTCCTATCTTAGTCTCGCGCTATCATGATGCTGCAGCTGACGACGACGATCTCGATGGCACGGACATCGTTAATTCAACCAGAACGGTTGCCGACGAAGCTCGAGCGGTTAACGGAGTGCGACCGCACTGGTCCGACACCGAGGTCATGCAGCTCGTTCGGGCTTTCGTGGAGCTGGACCGCGAGATCGACCTCAGACGAGTCATCCATGGGTCCAACTACTACAGGGAATTGCACTCCCTGATTGTACATAAGCATCCCGATTTCCGGCACTCGCAGGGTGCAGTCAAATCGAAGCTCCTTCGAATGAAGAATAATTACTACCGGCTGCAGAACCGGCTGGAACGGTCGGCCGTTAGTCGGACTGACCCATTGCCGGAGTGGTATGTGATGATGGATTCGGTGATGGAAAGGGATACGTACAACTGGAGGGAGGCCATTCCGATGGGCCCGGCGAGGGAGAACCGACTAGAAGCTCGTCATGCTTTGCCGTCGAGGTCAAGAGGTACGAGGGCTTGCCTGGTGTGCGCAAAAATCCGTTGTGACCTTGAGAGAATTTTCATTTAGCGGGGCTGTAGTAATGTCTTCTCCGCGTTGTCTATTCAGTTTATTGGGTTTATGAGTGCTGGTGGGGACACCTTTTTGTTGTGCAATAGTGTTGAAATCTTTTGTTGTCTTAATGCGTTTCTTAAAACTTCTAGTTGTATTCTTGACATGTGATGGGAGAGCTCATTTCATCTGCCCCCTTCTCCGTATCTTTCGTTCACAGGTGTTGTAGCAGCAGCAGCAGCAGCAGTAGCAAAGGAAGAGAGTGCAAAAGGTGATTCAAGTGGCAAAGACTTGGCTCCATCCAATGACACTCCAGCGTATGCGTTCCCAGCTCTTCCGAGCTTGCCAACTGCAGCAGGCGCGAACTCGCTGCGGTATGCATCTCCAACCGCTCGAGGGTCATCAGCAACCTATGCAGCGACTACAGCTGCTGCGCCAGCGACTGTTGCTGCACCATCTTCAGTTTCTGCACCAACCACAGCAGTTGCGACGTCAGTTGCAGCACGATCCGTGGCTGCTTTGCCAACCACTCCCGCTCCAGCAGCATCGAAAGCTCTGGCTCCAGCAACAGTTATGGCACCAGCAACAGCGACAGCTCCTTCACCAGCAGCTGGCGAATCAGGAGGAAGCTACTTGCAGTCCCTGCGAGCCGCCACCATCCCACCTGCTGCCCAAGGTGGTAGGCTCGTGTCTCCCCCGTCTAATCAGAATGAGAGACGCATGTCCCCCTCTTCTGCCCGAGATGGTATGCGCATGTCTCCCCCCTCTGCTGGTAGGCTGGTCACTCCTTCCTCTGCCCGAAACGCTGGACGGATGCCTCCCTCTTCTGCCCAAGAAGGGAGGCGGGTGGCGGCAGCAGGTGGGCCCGCAGGGTGGAGGGGCAGGCGGGGATGGGCATGGCGAGAGAGGGACGATGCTGAGACTGGCAATGCAGACTACATGACAGCTGCTGAGAGCTTGGGTGCTGCGATGGACGAGGCAGTGGAGAACGCGTTTGCTGATTTCCAAGGGATGACCCAGGAGTGGGTGGAGAGTGCGTGTGCTGAGTTTGAGGGCCTTGTGGCTGAGATGGCGGAAAAGGCATGCTTCCAGTTTAGGAGTGCCGCGAGAGAGTTTTCAGAGGCATGGAAGGCTGGACAGGATCACAAGAGGCGCAGGAGGTACTGAAAGACTGGAGTGGAGGTCTCACTGTGAAATAAGTGGTTATAGGACTCCTCTGTCCATGTTTTGTACTGGACCAGTGTAGATTTCCTGATTGGGCAAAGGTCTTGCTTTCTTAGTCAGATAGGCAGTTTCTGGGGTGATCTCATGTGAATGAACGGCATGAAGTGGAAGGTACATGATTTCTACTCATCAACTGTAACAAAGACAAAAGGCAATTACGATCAGCTAGGCAGGCCACTGGGAAATGGTCAGCATGCAATAGCACAGCCATCAACAGACATCAACAACTCTCAGGTTTGCTTGCTTGCATCCTCCCCATTTCATTTACCCCACGATCGCCGTCCAACAAACTAAGTCGCTACCTCCTACGTCGCTTGGTTTCTTGCCCAGCCACAAACGACCCAGCCAGCTCTCTTGCGAGGTCTTCAAACTGCGCACAGGCATTTTCAGCCAATTGACCGGAAAGCTCCTCAAACTGAGAGCATGCATTCTCGAGCACCTCTCGAGTAAGCTCTTCAAACTGGAAGCATGCGTTTCTCACAGCAGCACCCATGGCAGCAGTGAACTTTTCACTCATAGCTGCTGCAATGGAAGCCTCAGCACCTCCTGTTAACTTATCCATCCCTCTTCCCCCCGATCCCCGCCTTTTCCGTGCATCACCCAACCCACCAGGTCCCATCCTCAGCCTGCTATTGTCGCGCATGGGAACAGGAGTGGTGGTGTTACGCAAGGACGCCAGATAATTCCCTGATACGCCAGCTGAAAATGGAGAAATTGTTGCTGGGGCTGTGAACGGTTGAAGTGGTGATGGCCCTCCTGGAACTGCTGTCGGTGTTGAAGCCACATTTTGAAACATGGTGTTCCTCATGGAGCCGCTTTGGCCTACTGGGTCTGGCCATGTTGGCGTGACGGGAAACGCGTACGCTGGCGTCTCGGCTGAGAGAAGCTTCTTCCCTTCTCCAGCACTTGTCAAGAGGGCCGTCATACGACCTGCACACGAGGATTCAAACATTGGGCTTACTGAAACAGACTAATGGGAAGAACGAAACAAGAAATTTCCTATTTCACATAACGTAAATCGTCTGAAGAGTATAAATGAACTTGCGGTGTTTCAAACAAGGCCTTGTCAGACGCTGGCGATTTAATTCCAAAAAGGGTCGTACCTGGGCTTGCCGACGGATTCGTGAAACGAGATCCTGGTTGGCTCGCCGCCATCGCATTCTGGCGACTGCCAGACTCTTTCACCATGACAGTATCCAGGAGGACGAACCATTCCGGAAGATTTCGGGGAGCCGAAGCCGACCGTTCAAGCCGGTCTCGTAACTGCAGGTATTGTCCTTTCAGACGGAAGAGCTTCGTCTTCACGGACCCCTCCGTGTGGCGGAACGCGGGAAATTTCGCTCGCAGAATTCGGTACAATTCGCCGTAGTAATTCGAGCCTTGGACTCCCCGCATGATGTGGTACTCGGGATCCAGCTCGACGTGGGCTTTAACAAGCTCCACGACCTCATCCTCTCTCCAATGTCCGCGATTGGCGTTAGCTGTCCCTTCGTCTCCTGCTGTCCCGACGGAATCGCCTCTAGGAGTATTGGAAGGAGCGCCTTCTGTGCCTTCAATAGCCGCTGAGCCTTCAATGGCTGCTGTGTTTTCAACAGCAGCAACTGCTCCTTTTTCAAGACCAGCAGTGTCTTCAGTATCAGCAGCGACTTCACCTGGTTCGGCTGCTTCGGCGGCCTGTTCCACTGGTTGTGGTGCAGCTGATTCAGGGCTGGGGGTGTTGGACTCTGGCTGGGGTTCCATGTTGCAAATTTCTTCAATAATCTTCACGAAGCAGGCTGTGTCACTCAGCAAATTTCTGCTGGAGACTTGTGTCGCCTAAAGTTGCGACCTGAAAAGTGAGTGGCGTTACTGGTCACGAAAGTTGAAATAAGAGCTCTGAACAGCAAACTGGGGTTTCAAGAGAACGGCTGACACAAGAGCTGAACTGAATGTGACGCAAGGTTCCGAGGCTTTCAGACGTTCGAGGGTTTTGAGGGGATGAAGTTGGTGAGGTGCCTATGGTTTGACAGATCAAGAAAGCAGCAACTTCGAAACCAGAATTTGGCACGGCTGCGAAAAAAAAACAGGGTCGAAAAATAAAAGGGCCAGTACAAACGCTTAGTTTATTCTAGCGATCGGGTGCGTTTTGGCAATGCCGCTAAACGCTGCATGAGTTGTGGGAATTGAACTCCAAGGTTATTAGTAAACGCGGAGGGGATGGATCTTGGAACTTAGCCGAGAGTTCCTCGCCATTCAGTGCCACCGGAAGCAACTGGCATGAGAGCAGAGGGTTCGTGTGCGGTGAGACGCCTCTGATACGCATCAAGCCTCAATATTTATCTCAGGTCAGGGAATGCTGTTGGCGTCTGGATGCAATGAATGATCCTTGCTTAACTGAACACGTTTCACACCGTGGGTGGAACTTGGCTTTTGTAAGGTGCCCGGTACAGCCTCGCAGCACCTCAGAAACCGTCGTTGGTTCGTCACAGAATGCAAAAACACAAGAGGCGACGAGATCGTCTTTGGGTTGCGGAGCATTTCATGATGAGACTTTATTATACATAAAATGATTTATTTCCATCACAACAAACATTTGATTTTTATTCCACGAACTTGGAAAAAAAAAAAGCCAGCCCGATCGATCGCAATAGGTTGCTCCGCAACCCAAAAAAAAAATGGGCTCTCGGAATGGGAAGCCTGAGCAATCAGCCTGCCTAAAAGGTATCTGAGCCTCTGGTACTAGTACCAAGCATCGCTAAAATCAGAGCTAGCACCTAAGCAACACTGATTTCCAAGAGGTGGAAAATCCTAGAAACTTCTTACATCAAGGTAAGAGAAGCTTTGAACATTAGCACCATTCAAAACTAAGTATAAAAATCAGGGTAATCGGAGCATTTCACCATATCAATTTGGGGCCTGCGCATCAGGAGAATCTAAGTCTCCTTTTTTTCTTAACAGGTTTGTATGACCGACTGGCCAATGGCAAGCAGTCGTACCGACTCCGGATCAGCAGCAACAAGAGAGGCCATGTTGACGATTTGCTTGTGGCTTTGAGTATAGTGAATTTCATGGTGGTCATCCATATGTTGCTGCCCCTCCCAGTGACCACCACCAATGGCCTTGCACAGCCGCCAGGTTCATCACCATGAAGATGGCAGGACATGACGTGGCAACTCGTATGTCTGTAAGGCACCAAGCGGCTTGGACATCCCTCACAGGCCAGGTGAAAGAAGAACCAAGTGACAAGTCTTCAGACCTGCCAGGAGAAAAGGTGGGTAGTAACAAGTGAGAGCACCACAAGTGAGACAATGCAGGGAAAGGAGACAGTGCAGGGGGGGAACTAGTGCACAACATCCATGGAACAAGCTCAGCCTAATGTGTGATGATCCAGGCAGGGGCCACGCGAGTCAATGCCAGCATGCAGGCATACGAGAGACAAGCTGGTAGCAGGAGACACATCAGCCATAACCGCACCAGCAAACCCACCCAGCAGTAGGTACACCAGCCAGTACCCCAACACCAGCAGCCTCACACCTTGTTGCACTGTACTGAAAGCAGCCTCACGTGTCAAGGACAGGATGCAGCAGTAGTGTCCCTAGCAGTCACCGCTGCAGCATTCAATACCTCATTCCTTCACTTCACCTTCCTCCCACCACTGACCTTGCCACTGGTGTGGCCACTGCTCGTGCCCCCATCTTTGCCACCATCCTTCCTAATCCTCTTGCCATTGACCCTGCCTGGGCATGCGAGCTTGTGGGAGGGCCAGTGCGCCTTTTGGCAGTCTCTGCTGCAATACGCCACCTTGCCACACCCAGAGCAGCTCTTCAGCTTCACTCCGCCACCCTCCACCTTCCCACACCCTGCAGAGCCACACACACGTGCCTTGGAAGGCGCAGGAGCACAGTCTTTTGCGTTGGAAGTTGCTCCTACGTGTGAGATGGCTGCAGCTGCAGTGCTCGATTCACTAGCACTGTTTGTTGCAGCACAAGTGGTCACTTCAGCAATGGAGTTTACAGAAGCAGGGGAGGAAGAGGCAGCACAGGGGGCAGGGCGGTAGCATGGCTGCCCCAGCAGCATCTCTCGCAGACATGCCACCAGATTGACCCCCCCCGGCCACGGCTTCAAATAGGCTGGCACCTTGTCTTTCCTCTTCTCCCCACCTTCCCCACCACTGCCGCTGCCGCCGCAGCTGCTGTTGCTGCTGCCAGTACTCGCGGCAGTGGTACCGCCAGTGTCAGCCACTCGCCCATCGCACAGGTCCTCAGAGAACCTGGTGCGTGCAGCCCGTCGGCACATCTCAGCAGCCACCTTCACATCACACGGCTGCGGGACGTCCTCCGGCCTGCCCTTGCACGTGTCACTGAGCTCCACCACCGCCTCTGTCCAAGCAATGTTCGTCGCAAGGCACCAGTGTCGCACCTCCCCCCACACATCCCCATCTTCCTCCTCCTCCTCCTCCTCCTCTTCCTCTGCCCCCCCACCAACCCCGCCCTTCACACTGCCCCTCCTCCTCCCTTTCTTCTCGGCCTTTTTCCGCGTGCACCTCCGCTCGCCCGGGCTGCGCTCGTTCTGGCCCAGGCCCTCGAGCTCGTCCATGCGCAGCACGGCCGTGGGCCAGTGGAGCGCCACGTCGATGAGGAACAGCAGGGGCAGCTGCTCCGCGCACTCGCGCACCACGTGCACGTTGAAGAACGCGGGCACGTCCCGGGGGAACGGGTCCAGCTGCAGCAGCCCCACGAGCTGGTTGAACTCGGTGGAGTGCGGTGGGAACACAGACACGAAGCGGTTGAAGAGCAGGGTGGCGGGGCGGTAGGCGAAGTTGGCGGCGAGCGCGAGGAAGGGGAAGTGGTGCATGAACTGCTGAATGCACTGCTTGCACTGCGCGCACGCTGGGGGGGCCATCAGGCTGCCCGCAAACTCCACCAGAAATTCCGCATCGGCCGTGCAGCACACCATGGGCCGTGTTCTGTTGGGCGGCGCCATGGCTCCTTCCAGAGATGCCTCCACGCTTCCTCGCCTTGGCGCGGACCCGCTGCCTCTTCCGCCTCTCCTACCACTGCCCCTGCCGGACCCCCTTCCTCCTCCTCGGCCGCGTGTCGCCGTGCCCGTACCTCCTGCCCTTGATGCGTGCCCAGCAGGACCATCAGCCGGTGGAGAGACACCACACCTGCCCTCCTCCGCTGTCCCACTCTCTTGCACAATCCCCAGCCGAAAACATCTCACACTCCCATCATCAGGAAGCTTCACAGCAGCTTCATCGCCCTCCGGCCACTCCTCCCACTCTAGGGGAAAGCTACCCGGGTCCTGAGGCTTGGGGATAGCGCCGAGCCTGAGCAGGCTCGGTAGGTCCCGAAGCGGGTGGCGCATGGGCAATACCTTGCCCTGTGGGCTGTCCTTGAAGCACTCCCTTGCAGAGATGAAATCTGAGCCATAGATTCGGACCCACTGCAAGATGCAAGCAACTCGATGTGTCAAGACTGCAACCACAGGGTTCGTGTTGACAGGCACGAGTTTAGGGTTGGGAATGGAGCTGCAGTGAGCCGATGCAGAAGTTGCAGTGGGAGCACTATTGGCTGTGGCAGCAGCACTTGGAGCAGCAGCTGCGACTGCTGAGGAAAACACTGTTGCTACTGCGGTGGCTACCAGCAACTGCACAAACACTGCTGACGGCAATGCTGCCACTGTTGATGGCACTGCAGCCACTGCTGTTTGCTGCAGTGCTGCTGCTGCACCTGTGGCTATCAGCAGTTGCGGAACTACGGCCCATGGCACTGCTGCTGCTGTACCTGTGGCTGCTCCCCCCGTCCCCCCACCGGCTCCTCCCCTCTCACCCATGTCCCCTCGCAGCCTGTGCCTGGCGGCCTCAATGGCCGCGTCCTCCACCCTTGTCTTGAGTACATTGTGGTGGAGGTCGAGGAAGAACATGTCCCCATGCTTGCGGAACTCGGGCTTGGAGAACACATTTGCAACTGCAATGGCCACGTCCGTCGCACCCACGCCACTCACGTACATACCCTTGGGGACGCCCTTGCCTTTTACATTCCTGCACTTGCTTTCACTGCCGCAGCTGCTGCTGTCACTCCTGCTGCTGCCATTGCCGCCGCTGCTGCTGCTGCTGCCCTCACTGCAATGGCTGCACCTGAACTCCCTCCCTTCCCCCCCTCCATGCTCCAGAATGCAAGCCATGCCATCCACATACCTCTCCCACACAGGCCCCTTGAGCCGCTCCCTCCATTGCCCATCCTCATCCATGCTCTCACGATCGTTCTCCCCCTGTCCTCCAACCCCATCAGCCCCTTTCAGCATGCATATCATCGTGGCGTCTCCCTCCCCCTCCGTGCCTCCACCACCTCCCCCCATTCCCATCACGCCTTGTGGCCCCACACACCCCTCACCGCCCATCATGCCCATCACAGCTCCCAGAAACTGCTCCAACGGGCTATCCCCCCCCATGTGCTCTGCAACCCCCCTTAAATGCAAACCCCTCTGCCACATTCTGCCTTCCAGCTCTCCCATTGGCCCCCGCATGGTCCCTCGGGCCGCCTGGCAGCAAATTCTGCACGAAGACCCCGAAGCCTTCCTCCAGGGCAGCACTCTCCTTCACCCCGAGCATCTGCACGAGCAGGGAGGCAAAGCGCTCGCCCTCCTCCTCCTGCCTGCCCGCCCCCAGCTCGGCCACAATGGCTGGGTATGCCACATCGTGCGTGTCCGAGTGCGCCTTCCACAGAGGCACAAAGCACGGGCACCTCGCCACAAGCACGAGGAAGGCAGCGAAGCTCACCGCACGGCGGTAGGCAGCCCAGCAGCTGCGGCAGCGCCAGCAGCACGCCCACTCTCCAGACGCAGCAGCAGCAGCAGTTGAACGTGAAATAGGATCAGTGGCAACAGCTCGAGCCGAGGAGTTCGAAGCAGCCAGGAGGATGGCGGGCAGGCGGGATCTGACCCTCCCCAAGTCCATGAGCACGCCCACACGGGGCTCAGCCAGCCACTCGAGAACCATGGTTTCCGCACAAAGGTAAGGCGCCTTCTCGCACTTCCACTCAAACTGCTCATCACGCGACAGCCCCCGCCTCCCACCCAACGACCGCACCGGTACCCTTCTAGAGTACCGTTCAATGGCCTTGGTTTGGCGGTTTGGCGGCGCGAGGGGGAGGGATCCGTGCTGGTGCTGGCGCAGGTGAAAGCGAAAGACCTCGAGGCTCTGCATCTGCAGCGCGTACTTGGCGTTGCGGGTGAGCGCATGGTCGAAGCAGCTGTCGCACGCCACCACATCCCACCCGTCCCTCACGTCCAGAGAGTGCACCATGTCCGCCCGACACACCAGCTGAAGCTTCTCCCGCTCCTTCCCTCCACCAACCTTTCTTGCACCTACTTGCTCCTTCTCTCCCTCCTCCTCCTCCCCCTCCTCCTCCCCCTCCTCCTCCCCCTCCTCCTCCCCCTCCTCCTCCCCCTCCTCCTCCCCCTCCTCCTCCCCCTCCTCCTCCCCCTCCTCCTCCCCCTCCTCGTCGCTGCTGGAGCCGAAATGATCCCACTTGCTGTAGTCGATAGAGCTTGGGGTGGAGGCAGCAGGTGCAGCAGTGGAAATGTCAGGGGGAAGAGCAGATGCCACGACATGACGAGTAGCAGCAGCAGGCACAGCAACAGGCGCAGCAACAGGCGCAGCAACAGGCGCAGCAGCAGGCGCAGCAACAGGCGCAGCAGCAAGCGCAGCAACTGGCGCAGCAACAGGCGCAGCAACAGGCGCAGCAGCAGGCGCAGCAACAGGCGCAGCAGCAGGCGCAGCAGCAGGCGCAGCAGCAGGCGCAGCAACAGGCGCAGCAACTGGCGCAGCAGCAGGCGTGTCATCCCCCCGTACAACGTTCTCCTTGCCCATAACCAATCCTTCTCCACGCACTGCCTTCACGGGAAGCACTTTGATGATCGACCCCGGCTCGAGCTTAGCTTTCTGGACGTTCACGTGAGGCGAGAGGTACACCACCTGTCCCACAACCATGAACCGCACCACCTGTCCCGCCAGCGCCTCTCCCTCCCATTCCCCGCCACCCTGTACGCCGTCGCGTGCGTCGCATGGCAAGCAGCAGTTGGGCAGGTGCGATTGAAACAGCCTGCGGAAGACTGATCGGAGGGGCTCCTCTGGAGACACAGCCACGTGGACGTCCACGTGGGATGGTGCGGAAGGTCTGCACCCAGAATGGCGGTCCGTGGAGCTGCGGGCGCCGTGGCCGCCGCCGGCGGGGCGTGTTGTTGCCGTGGCCTCGTCGCCATGATGATCGGCGGTCTCGCGGCGAATCAAGTCGGCAGGGACTCTGAAACTAACCTCGAACGACATGCCGCCTTCGACGCTATGGCGTCCACGCGACTAGTAGGCTAGTCGCGGCCTGGGACCTTTTGACTCAGGCCGATGAACGGAATGTGGAGATTCGGGTTTCATAATAACGAGGACTACCATCAGGTTTGCTTCGTGCGTCCGAATAAGGCTGGATTCTCAAGTACCGCGACCCCATAGCCAGCCCATTCGAGATGCGTTCACGTACAATGTCAGTCTGCACAGAGCTAGGGTTTGAAGGGAGTTGCATTGCACGCAAAGCCATGGCGGTGGTTCTGGCTGCTGCATTCGTATTTGCTGAATGAACATCGCGTTGAACACTCTGGTATGAAAGAAACTCAAAGAAAACGAATTCAATTGGCTGTGTTCGACCATGGTGACTGCAATCCAGAGTACACGTCGTTTTGAAGCTCGCAAAAATCCCCTCTAAAGAACGCCTACAGAAGAACTAAAAGCTGGTTTCGATTTGTCCTCACTCAGAGGTACACTTGGGTTTCTTACTTATGAGACTGATTACAACCCAAGTTATCAATGTTACGCCACCAGTCTCTAAAGCTCGAAATTGTCGAAATGATTTTCTTACTTTTCGCTATAGCTCCGACTGCAGCCAATCAGATTCAGAGTCAAAGCATGTCATGCTGAGAATGCGGTAGGTAGGATTGCAATCTGGATTGTTCCGCTGGGGAAAAGACAAGAATCACGATATGCACTGTCCTACACCCTCCCCCAGATGAAGCCACTCCGACACCAACCACGATAGTGTACAGTACCATGCCTCCAGGGCACTGCTCAGCGCGTTACTAGGTTAGGAGTCCCCCGCCCCGAACCGAGCCTCAGCGTACAGTAGAGTTCTCGGTGTGACCGTATTCTGATATCTTAGACTGCACGAAGTACTAGATCGAAGGGACTTCGTACCGTACGTGGCCTACGTAGCGGCGTATACGGATTGCTTTAGCCACAAACTACCGTAGTAGTGACTACTAGTATGCACGTCGAAGGCACGGGACGCACATGCGACGGCGCCGCCGCGCTCACACCCGTCTGCGACTTCATCATCCCCCGCACTGCAGCACGCCTCGGAGCGAGAGTCGTCGCGAGCAGCACAGGACTTCTCTGATACCAGTTGCGTTAGTGATATCCGCAGCCGCGTGGGCTGCCAGCATGCGACGCTCCAGCGTCGCCTGCCCGGACTCGAGTCGAGCTCCAGCGGCGGCGGTGAGCCGCCAGGGGATGGCTCGTGAGCATATGCAGCGCGCGCTGGCCGTCGCATGGTACCTCGCCGCCCTTGCCGTGACGCACGGCGTCACCACGGTCAACACCCAGCCGCTCGAGGCGTCGCAAGGTGAGAGGCCGTGCTCGGTGAGAGGCCGTGCACGGTGAGAGGCGGTCCGTTAGAACGTTAGTCACTCATTATCGTTCGTCGAATACCGTGGCTGCTGCTCTAGCACCCCACCCCATCGCTACGTGCGCTCCTCACCCGTTCTCGTGTTGCACCGACTTCCCGTTTCCGCCTCTTCCAACCCCACCTCCGCCGCCCCACAACCTTCCCCCCCACCCCCCCAAACCCCCTCTCCCTTTCCCCTCTCCCCATTGCCCTGTCCCCTCCACCAACCCGCAGTGCAATTCCTGCAGGACTGCCAGAAAGCGTGGAATCGGCACTTTGACGGGTGGAGTGGCGCCAACCCCGAGTGTGCTACGGCGCCCTACATCAGCTGCGACAGCAGCGGCATGATCGTCGCCATGTGAGACCATCGCCTCTGCGCGCATTTTGAGTCGACTCAGGGGGGCCATTGTAGGACCACGTGGGATCTTTGGGACGTCTGGACCGGCCGGGGTGGGATGGTGCGTTGCAGCAAGTCTTTGTGCGGATGGGGACCTGCTAGGTTTGTTGGGAGGCACAGGCACAGGCGTTACACCTGCGGTGGTAACGCCAACCCCGAGTGTGCAGCGGCGCCCTACATCAGCTGTGACAGCAGGGGCATGATCGTGGGCATGTGAGACCATTGCCTCTGCGACTGCACCCATGCACGGGGGATGCTCCCACAGTGCGCACATGCGGGGGGAATGCTCCCATACATACAGCACAGTGTCCCCACTGCTCTAATCCTTGTCCTTCTTGCGGCATGGCTTTGAGCAGGAACCTATGGAGCATGAACCTGCGAGGGCCCATTCCGGACTCCATCAGCAACCTCAGGAAGCTCAGAAACCTGTACATCCCTCTGCCGCCCTCTCACCTGTCTGCTCAACCCGCTTACCCTTAGTCAAGGGTTGCGTTTAGGAATTTAGTCAACCGATGTAGTTGCTCTATCCACAGTTCGTTTCCATGTGAGCTTGAACTCTCTGCGAACTCTCTGCGTGTTGTTGCACCATTCGCGTTTGTCATCGCAGTCATCTTAGGGGCAATCAGCTCACTGGCTCCATCCCTGCTGCAGCTGGCGATCTTGAGAACCTGACAGATCTGTAAGGCCTTCCTCTCTCTGCTTTGTTGCTCGCTCCAATCTCTGCCCCTCCTCTCCTCTCCAGGAGTCCCCCCCTGCTTTTGTTATTGCCCCGTTTCTCCATAACACTTCATTCAACCCTCTACGTTTTTCTCCTCTCCGCTCCATTCTACTCACGGCCGCCTTCATCTATCGCGCGGCCTGATTTTGGCTCATCATCACAGAAATTTGGCTGAAAATCAACTCAGTGGCTCAATCCCTGGTGCAATTGGCAATCTTACAAACCTGGGATACCTGTAAGACTTTTTTTTCATCGCATTCCTGGGAGTCTATTTTTGAGGCGCCTCAAAAATAGATTCCTGGGCCATGTTCATCACGCTGCCTTTGCCGCGTTGCTTTGGATTCTTAAAGAATTCCGCCCCCATCTATCGCTCCACCTCCTATGTACTTTCTGTTGCCCTGCGAGCTTGAGTTCTCTGCTTCTTCCTTCGTATCACATGCCTGATTCATTCGTGCTCATCGTCGTCACAGAGGCCTCTCTGACAACCACCTCACTGGCTCAATCCCTGCTACAATCGGCGATCTTACCAACCTGTTTGGCCTGTAAGTCCTCTTCATTGCGGTGCACTCCGCCGCCCGCCCCCCCCCCCCCCCCCGATCTTTTTCCTCCGCCCTCGCTTCGTACATTTTTTCCCTCCCCAGTCCACATTCCACCACTTGAGTACTTCGAGCTAATGAGGTGCATGCATGGTACTTCATGCATGGTACTTCATGCATGGTACTTCATGCATGGTACTTCATGCATGGTACTGCATGCATGGTACTTCATGCATGGTACTTCATGCATGGTACTTCATGCATGGTACTTCATGCATGGTACTTCATGCATGGTACTGCAAGCATGGTGCTTCATGCATGGTACTTCATGCATGGTACTTCATGCATGGTACTTCATGCATGGTACTTCATGCATGGTACTGCATGCATGGTACTTCATGCATGGTA
The DNA here is from genome assembly GCA_027943415.1 of Closterium sp. NIES-67. NCBI lineage: Eukaryota > Viridiplantae > Streptophyta > Zygnematophyceae > Desmidiales > Closteriaceae > Closterium > Closterium sp. NIES-67. The sequence goes on along the minus strand of BQMB01002223.1, from coordinate 258,350 downwards.
CTTCATGCATGGTACTTCATGCATGGTACTGCATGCATGGTACTTCATGCATGGTACTTCATGCATGGTACTTCATGCATGGTACTTCATGCATGGTACTTCATGCATGGTACTTCATGCATGGTACTTCATGCATGGATCGCAATTTGGATTTGTCCAATTCGAGGGATCCCAGATCACGGATTTGGGGCGAGATGGAATGTCTGTGGACATTCTCATAGGGCCAACTTCGTGGGTGCGAGACTCTGGTTGATTCCTTGCTGTGCCGAGTAGCTAGGGGGGTGGGCGGATGGCTGCATTGGTATCTAGCCCAGGGGTCGCACAAGTGCCAAGCTACAAGGCAGCTTCCACAACTGCCAGCAGCTAGGCCGGTGTTACGCGTGCTTGCTAGCTCTATCTTCGCTACCAATGGCTCATTGAGCGCGTTGGAAGAAGTGCATGGCCTTTACTTTAGCTCATTGTGGTCTTTGTTCAAGTACAATTCGTCTTCTCTTCTTTTGCTCAACGTCTGTCTGTCCTCCATTAGTCTCGTCCCTTCGTTCTCACATTTTCTCTGCTCCGTTTGCTTCTCGTTTCTTCCTCCTCCATCGCATTCATTGCCCTTGTCCTCCTTTTCTCCTCCCTCTCTATTTCCTTCACGTCACACACCTTATCTTCGTCTTGTTCCACATTTCTTTCTCTCACCTGCCGTCCGCTCCAGCTCAGAGCCTTTGCATTCTTCTTTTCTTTCCTGCTTCGCATTCTTCATCACAGATATCTTTCCAACAATCAGCTCAGTGGCTCGATCCCCGCCTCAATCGGCAACCTTAAAAACCTGGTATTTCTGTAAGGCCTCTGCTTTGGGCTTCCCACTTACCTTTTCGGCCCATTCCGAATCTTTCTTAGCAGTTTCCTGCCCTCTTCATGCAACCCTCCCCTCCTTTTTCCTCTCCTATCATTGCCATTACAGCTACCTTCAAGACAATCAGCTCATTGGCTCAATACCCGATGCTATTGGCAGCCTTATTAACCTGGTTTACATGTAAGGCCCCACTTTCTTGTTCTTGCGCATAACTTCCCATTTCGCATTCTTCTCCTCTATGTTCACATCCCCTTCCTCGTCTTCCCTCTTTCCTTTCCCTTCACCGCACCTCTCACTCTCGTCATCCTCCCCCCATTCCCTCCCCCCCCCCCCCATCCCTCCTCCCGCTTCCATGCAATCTTCCATCCGATCTTCTATGCTTTCTTCCATGCGCCCACATTCTATGCGCACATGACTCACTCTTCGGAACGGACCTCTCTCCTCGCTTCCCCTACCTCCCTCTAATCATCTGCTCGCATCTCAGGGCAGTTCTCATATGATATTGTATCGCTGCCTTCCTGGCTCTGCCAATGCTCTTGGCGTTTGCGTACCGACCGATGTAGCTGTTCCTATCTGTTTGTTTGTGTTTCCGTGCGAGCTCAAGCTCTCTTCCTGTTGTTGTCTTGCCTCATTCATGCTCATTATCACAGATCTCTCCAAGAAAACCAGCTCACCGGTTCAATCCCCACTGCTATCGGCAATCTTACACACCTTTCAAGCCTGTAAGCCTTCTTTCCTCTGTTGCGCCCTCAACTCTCTGCCCCTCCTCTCCTCTCCACCCACCATCCTCGTGCTTGCGAGATGGAATGTCCGCAGACATTCTCATAGGGTTAAGTTCGTGGCTGCAAGTCTCTGGTCAATTCCTTGCTGGCCGAGTAATTGGGAGCGAGTTGCTGCATTGGTATTCAGTACCTATATGAACTTGAACCGTCTACCTTAAACTACCAGACGTCTAATTCTCTTTCATCACAACAGGTATCTTTCTGGCAACCAGCTCACTGGCTTCATCCCAGCTGCAATGGCCAGCCTTACAAACCTGGTTTACCTGTACGGCCTCACTCTCTCTCTCTCTCTCCCATCGCTGCCTCTCCTCTCCATACTTTCACCACAACAGTCTACATTGGTATCGAGGGTTGCTTACACTGAAGCTGCTAGTAGTAGCGCTGCATGGCTCCCTCTTTCAGCTGTACCAGCAGCAGTCAGCTCATCCCACCAATCTCTCTTTGCTGACCTCTAAAGCCTCTAGCCACTTCGTCGCACCTGTACAGTACAGTCACAGAAAAGGGATTTTTTCACAAAGCTCAGCATAGCCACACGTCCTGTCCTCTACTTCTCATCGCGCCCTCTCCCCTGTGCTGTGCCCCAGGGACCTTGGCAGCAATCGCTTGACAGGGCCCATCCCGCCATCCATCAGCAGGCTGAGAAATCTCCGAGGCCTGTCAGTGCTGCTATGTCTCCGCTTCTCCCCAACCCTCCTCCTGACCTCATATGTGCCACTTCTCGTGATCTGACTCTTGGTTGACTGAGATGAGATGCTCACCTATATGCCCATGCCCCATTCACCTCCTCATGCCTCTCTCCTTCCTACCAGGATGCTAAGGTGAACTTCTTTCGCAACATTTTTATTGGTGCATGACCTTTGTTGTCTCGCTCACCTCCTCGGGTTGTTGACACGAACCAAACAATTTCTCACCTTCACACCTGCTCACATCTGACCGGCTAGTTTGCACTGTCTTTGGGTCTTCGTGTTGTGTAAAATGTGTCCTATCTAGCCCCTTCAGATTTGAGGCGCCTCAAAACTGGTCTTTGTGTTGTCTAAAATGTGTCATATCTAGCCCCTTCAGATTTCCTGCTACATGCCCGGCTCCGCACGTTGGTTTTCTTTGCTAGCCTCTGAGGCCTCTTTTCTTGGCAACGCAACGCGCGGCAGGGATCTGGAGCAGAACGAGCTGGACGGCGACATACCAGAGAGCATCTCCTCACTCGTGGATCTGCTGTGGCTGTAACACCCAAACACCCATCCTCACCATCACATCCCTCACTCCTTGCCCATCCCATCCTTCGCATTGCCTGCGTCTTACTTCCAATCCAAATAGTAGACTGTGTTCTGGTGTAAGCTCCTTCTGGCACAATGCCTCTCTTCACCCGCAACCGACTGAGCATGGCGTAGCCTAGCATGCATTAAGGCTCTTAATGTGAGACCATGGCGTGGAGTGAGAGTGTGGCCGTCCGGTTGCTGCATGCGTGCGCGTGTGTGTGTGTGCAGGGAGCTCAGCATGAACAAGCCCTCGAGCTTGTTTCATCTTTTACCTGCACTGCGTGGTGCTACCCTGCATCCAACAACCTCTGGCCCTCTGCTTGCTGCTGCCCGCACCTGTGCAGGGAGCTCAGCATGAACAGGCTCGCGGGACCCATTCCTTCAGCAATCAGCAAGCTTTCCCTTCTTTGGTCATTGTAAGGGCTAGTTCTTTCTTTCCCTCCGGTTTCAGTGGTGAGCTTTCCAGTGTGGCTTGCATTTATCACAGAAGCAAGAAAGTTTCGACCCCTGCATGCCTCCACACCTCCATGCCTCTGTGCCTATGCTGTTGCCTAACAGTCATTGTTAATCGAACGTTTTCGACCCATAAGCTCTTTGAAAACATGTGTAGCGCTTGCATGCGTAACACTTGCGCATGGCTCAGTCAGTGGCCTCGTTCTTCAGACCTTCCCTTAGGATATCTCACACTCGCTTCTCACACTCGCTTCTCTCTCGCAACACTGCACTGCACTAGAGTGCTTTTGAGGCGCCTCAAAAGCACTCTCGCAACACTGCACCAGAGTGTGAGAGAGAACTGCGAGTGCGAGATATCCAAGCACCAGACTGAATTGCGCATCACCCAAGCATTGAATCTCTCGCTGCGCTCTCCTGCATCTGCAGGAGGGTCCATAGCAATCATCTTTCTGGAACAATTCCCGACGCCATTGGCAGGCTCACTGCTTTACAATACCTGTAAGTCGCCACAAACCCCCCACAGTATGGAAAGGGCTGGACCTTTCTCTCAAGCTGCACAGCACTCAGCAAGTCAGTTTTAAGCATACACATAGCAGCATGCCAACTCATTGGTCAAACCCCTAACATACTCAGCCAACACTTGCTGTATTGTACCACCCCTACTTCAAACCTTGTTTTATTCAAGCAGAAACCATCGCCTTGTGCGAGTCCTGCTTTTTTTCATCCGTTTCAATTCACCGCTTTTCCAACCCTCCCTATATCCCACTCCTCCCTCCCCAACACCCCCCCTTCCCCCTGGCCCCCATTCATGATCATCAGGGAAGTGGCATTCAACCAGCTGTATGGAAGCATACCTGCTACACTCACGCAGATGACACAGCTAAGAAAGTGGTGCGACGCACCTCTTCGCTCTGCTAGAAGCACACTCCCGTTCTTCTGTTTTCTCATGAATCTTCACGCTCTTGCTCGTACGCTCTTCCCCGCTATGATTCTATTTCCTCCTGCCGTTTTCTAATCTTCCGTTCTATTATGCACGCTCTTGCACACCTGGACTTTGATCAAATTTGTTTTGTATGGTGGTAGCTCATGGGAGCAGTGCATTGCTGCTGGATATGCCACCCATATCACCGTAATGCAGCGGTTTTCCGTACATTCCTTATTTTCTGCTGAACCCCTTCTTCTGCACTGCACATCACCTCATCACATTCACATTCACATTCACATTCCAGGTCGTCTTAGTATCCCTCGCCAAACCCCCTTCCTGCTTTTGCTATTCCACCCCACCGCCCACACCTCCCTCTCCTCTCCCCCCCCTTCCTTCTCCCCCTTGCAGTGATCTCTCGCACAACTACCTCACAGGCCCCCTTGTGGAAGTCACGCAGCTCAAAATGGACCTCTCCAGCAACTACTTGTCGGGTCCTCTGCTTGGACCGGACTGCCGACAACACAATACCATTGCCAACTGCTTCACACCGCACAATGACTGTGCCTCGGAGGTGCAGCGGCCTGCAGCAGAGTGTGTGGCGTTCTGCGGCATCTCCAATGCCACTGCTGCGTGTGAAGGGCATGGCATCTGCCACCCAGACGGGCCCAGCTTGGTGCCAACGTGCATATGGTGTAAACCGGGGTTTGTGCAGCTTCAAGGAAACACCTGTGCTGCTGAAGGTAATGACTATTCTTTTCAATTCTTGAGCGCTGTTGTTTTTTGTTATCGCACACATCTCCATGCTTGATCAATCTGCAGCACTATGCATGCATGTGCCCCCCTAAACTATGGACGGCACCCTCAAAGTTCTTGCCACATGATTTTTTCCAGATAACTTAGCAAACAATGCTCTCACCCTTCCTCGTGCTCTGTTGCCATCCCTTGCATCTTTGCAGGCTGGGTCAATACCCTCCCTGTCAGCAAGCCTATTCTCCCCCCATTCTCCGTGCTCACCAAGGGCACGCAGCGGGAGACAGTGGGGAGGTTCTTGGCAAAGCCTGTGACCCTGTTTGCCTATCCGGCTGGTGCCACCTCGGGATGTGGCGTGGAGTTGGCTTTCAGCGTCAACTTCACATTCTCCCTTGTTCCCCAGTCCGGTACTGTCGGGTCCAACGGCTTTGCTTTTGTGATTGCAGCAAAGGCCAAGGTGGGGAAACCTGAGGGTGTAGGATTTGGTGGAGTGGGAACTCGGAGTATAGCCATTGAATTCGACACTTTTCAAAACGACAAGCATGGTGATATGAATAAGCAGCATGTGGGGCTCAACATCAACGGTGCGGATCAATCCTTGGTCACAGAGACGTCACCATTCACTCTCACCGACGGCAATGCATACATGGCATGGGTGGACTATGAGCCTGGGGATCCTGGGACCATCCAGGTTTTCCTGGCGAATTCGAATGTGAAGCCAGAGGACCCTCTGCTGCAGACGGAGCTGTCGCTGTGTGCGGTGCTGGAGGCTGGTGTGAAACAGCAGGCGTTCTTCTTTGGCTTCGTGGCATCCACCACTGTGAAGCCCTTCCAGCTGCATGGGATTGTCCGCTCTGCCGTGCAAACAGGTAAGGATGTATGCAGTGGAGTGACGACGGTGATGGCCAGGAGAGTCTGAATTATGAGAGCATTTTAGATGAAGGGGTGGTGTTGGTGGTGTTGCAGTAGTGGTGGCAATGCGGGCAATGAGGATGATGGGTTAGGAGGCTCGATACCGGTGTCTGCTGTGGCGAATGATGCTGATGGAACTGGCCATGGCTAACACAGCAGGGTGGTGTTGGTGGTGTTGCAGTAGTGGTGGCAATGCGGGCAATGAGGATGATGGGTTAGGAGGCTCGATACCGGTGTCTGCTGTGGCGAATGATGCTGATGGAACTGGCCATGGCTAACACAGCAGGGTGGTGATGGTGGTGAATAGTGGGCTTCCCTTGGCCAGCCAGTCGTGCTGTGCTCTCCTTGACTCAACCACCTTCTTGTTGCTGCTGTGGTTCTCTTCCTTCTCATGCGTTCCTCCTTGTAGGCATTTTCCCTCTCAAGTCAGTCCAGATCCGAAAGCAAGGTGAGCTCTCTGCCATGTGTCAACCAACAGCTGAGATTGTCAGTAGAAAACCTGCAGGAAAAGGTTAATTCCGCCTACGCAACCAATGGATGAAGGGGCTTTTGTGGTGCACAACACTTAGTTCAATTCAACTACACGGAAAATGGTACAATGATGTGGACTTTCTTTTTTCGTGCAAGTATTGGCGTGTTCAATATCATATCTTATGCCAATCCATGCTTCCGACTCCATATAAGCCTCTTGACTACCTCTCTCCCCCAACCCCAATCCACGTATCTCTCTTTGTCCGTCCCTTCCCGCCCCTCACAGCCCTTGGCCTCTCACTATCGGCAGCCACTTTCGCCCCACCCCAAGGCAGCCCCTTTTTGCGCTACGTGAGCACGGACTACGAATTGTTGGAGAGCAACGAGGGCTCGTGGCGCATCCGTGACCTACACACCTGGAACTCCCTGGCCTTCCTAGGTTGGCCTGTCAAGAACCAGAAGGATTGCAGTGAGTGCAAAGGAAGAGGGCAGAAACTTAAGTTCAGGTTCCAGGCTGTTTTCCGTTCCACTGCCCTGTTGTTGTTTTGTGACCGTGTGTGTGCTCCATGTTTCTGGGTCTGTTTCTGCCAAGCGCCACATTGTGAGTTCAACGTTAACTGATGGCGTGTTTACTGTTGAGCGATGCTGTAGTTTTACAGTGTGTGCAGTGCAATGTGGAGCGTTGCACCGACCCACTAAGAGCTTTCTTCCCCGTATGTTCCCCACCCTCATTGCATGTTTCTCAGATGCCTGCTGGGCGTATGCAGTGGTGGCGAGTGTGGAGGCAGCATATGGCATTGTAAAGAATCAACGTGCTCCCCAGCTGTCAGTGGAGTCACTCTTTGCAGCCATGGGGCTCACCGACACGGACAAGTGCACGGCTGGAGGCTCCCCCACCGAGGCCTTTGAGAAGCTGGTCACTCTTGATGGCAGCACTGCACTCAAAGGGGTCAATGAATCAGTAGGTCGAAGAAAGTGAGGATCTGGTAAGGGAAGGAAGGAGGGTAAGGTAGAGTCATGACATACGTATTGTTACAAGGATTGGGGAAGGTGAATGTCCTCCATAACACTTGTTGCTTGCTCACTCTTTCAAGACCTTCAAGTTTGCCTTTTAAGCACCGTAATCACCACCCTGCTAGGGAATATATGAGGCGTTGTCGCGTTGGCGACGTATTGGCCCGTCTCTTGCTGATTAATTGATTCCATTCAATATTTTCCAAGTAACATAGATTTTTCCTTTCTTCAAGGGGACATGACATGGTGCTTGATCCATTCCTTAACCCTTCCCATTTTCATCTTGTGGTCCCAGGCAACAAGGTATCCGGTGCAGGCATTTGAGCGCACGCAATTCAAGGGGTATGTGGGGCTCATGCTGGCAGTGCGGCGCCAGCCAGTGGTGGTCCACATCGAGGCTTCTGCTGACACGTTCGTCGTCTATGATGGGGTGAGAGGGTCATTGCAGCACGAAGTTAGGATGGTGCCTTGTGGTCCTCAACACAGAGATAGGACATACATAGTGCCTCCTGCTTCGACTTGCTTTATATGAGTGTTTCACATATGAATGCTTCACAAAGCCGTGTGTTTCAAATTCATTCTGCAATGCAATGTCAGCATAGGTGAGTATACTTCGTGCATGTGTTGTCCCCCTTGGCTTCAGACATTCAAGTACCAGGATCCAGATTGCTACACTGGTAATCTGAACCACGTCGTGCTTGTCGTTGGCTACTACATCAATAGAAACGACGGCAGCCAGAACCGCATTGCTCCTCCGTTTTGGATCATCCGCAACTCGTGGGGAGAGGAGTGGGGCGACGGAGGCCACATGCGCATGGACATTCAGGGAGGGGATGGCGTGTGTGGCATCAACGTGCTGCCTGGCATCTACCCCATTGTCAAGAGTGAGTTGTCTGCCCCATTGTCAAGAGTGAGGTGTCTAGTCCACTGTCAAGAGTTAGGCGTATCACTTAATCCTAAGAAGGAGTTGGAGTGATCTGGTTTTGCAATGGAGTGCAACAACAATGCAGCGCAGTCAATAGATCACAAAGAATCTGAACGAGTCTCTCAACGGCACTTAGCACACTGCATGCAACATTGAGACTGCTGTCACTAGTGATATTTCATTTCAGGTTGCTTCGAAGCCGTCTCAGGTTGGTGGCAAGCTTACCAAGTGGTACTTAGATTACATGTACCCTTGTAGGCTAATAGGGTGGCATGAGTTGCAGAATCTTGTGCACTTTCTTCTTGCGCTATGGTCTTTCCAGCTTCCAACTTCATGCGTCTCAACTCAAGTGTCTCCTCCCTGTCACGTTCCAGTTCCAGGGGACCCCTGTGGCCACAACAGCCACAAGGGCGATCAGGATCTGTACGGCATGAGCCCGTGCGGTCGGTTCCCATGCCAGGCGATTGATGACAGCAGCAATAGCTGCGACTGCAACATTCCTGGGGCTATCAGGCAACCCTTTGTTGAAGTCGGGAATGGAAATGGCTCCAGCACATGTGCTTATGGTAAGTTTTGGCTGCAGCGTGAATGTGAGCTCATCAAGTATAGTGCGCTGGAGGTTGAGTGTGAGTTTGTTGCTGAAGTGCGATTCGGCTCATAGCATTTGATCGCACACTGAAGTACACATGGCTTGGTGTAGCATGCAGTTTAAGGATCACGCCTAACAGCTCTCTCTAACTTGTCCCCCTATCCCTTTTTTTCCTCTGATTTCCCCTCTGTTTTCAACCTCTGCTATCCACCACCCCGACACAATTGTGTCAGTCGATGTGTGTGGGTCTTACTTCAAGAACCCCTGCTACGTGGGCACATGCATCAACGACGGCAAGGGCTCGTATTCCTGCATCTGCCCTCCCAGTCACATTGCGAGCACCACTGTTGACGATTTTCCCACCTGTGATCCAGGTGATGACTCATTAATGTCGTTTAAAATCTCCTGCACATCATTGATGTGTCACAACTACCAGTGCGTTGCAGCAATGCATGGTATAAGGTTGGTGTCTCCTCTCTCTCCAAACTTGCCCCCCTCCCTTCTTTTCCTTGACACCTCTGTCTGTGTCTCTCTCTACACTACCTTCAGCTAACACCACAGCCACCACCATGACGGTCAGTGGAGACAACTGGTGGTGTTCGGATATCTATCCTCTTGCTGGCCTCCCATTGGACCAATTCACACTCCAGAATGCGGTAAGGAATGGGTAAAGGAGTGGGATCAATGAATTTTACATTATGCTCCTGTTCTTACAGAATCATCTTACTCTCACTCCGTTACGCCCTTTAGTTCTGTATTGGGCGAGATCTGATCAGCCATTTTTACGAACACTGATCAACAACACTTGTCTCAACCCTTCATCTTGTAGGAACACATTTTTCCTCAAATATTTCTGGTATTCTGGACCAGTTAGTCAAGCGTGTGAACTTCACTCACTGTGACCCTATATGGAGTGGAGGCCTTGCCCATATGGATTATGATGAGAACCTCTCATTCAGGCAGCCACTTTTCCTTGCATATGTCTCATAATGCAGGCTATAGATTGCAGCCAGGCATTGCCCAAGGGCAGTGTCCTTCAGCTGGATGGCGCTCCCGCCACACCTTGCACTGCCTTCTTCTACACCCTCAATGTGAGATATGGTGCCCTCTTGATTGCACCATGCCATGCACTCAACCAACTCAACTAGTCTTCTCAACACAATGCATTATCTTCAATACCAATGAGAGCACAACAAGTGCACTCTCACTGTCTTCTGTTCAATCTTCCAGGGGGACACCTGTTCAACCATCAGCAATCTGGTCAGCATGAATGAGGCCAATCTAACCGCTCTCAATCCCGGCCTTGACTGCTCCAAGCCCATCAAGGGGGGCCGCTCGGTGTGCCTGGAGCGCAATGCTGCCTTCGCCTTCACAGTTCCCGAGTGCGTGAAATACGGCATGCTGACACCTCTGGACACGTGCGACATGCTGCTTCAAAGGACCACCAACGAGCCGAATCTGAAAGGGAGCACCTGGGCGGAGCTGTACCGCAACAATCCCGGCCTCACTTGCTCCGGCACCATCCCTTCCTCTGCCTCCGCTGTCGGCAGCAAGATTGGCGTGCAGGTGAGGGCTGGGGAGAGGAGAGGGGAGAAGGGGGAGGTGGGGGTAGGAAGAAGGTGGGGGGGGAGGCTGGGGTGGACAAGGGTATATGTGCTCATGTGTCATGTGAAATGCATCTCTGCAGACACCACTACCTACCGGCATGCTCGCATGCATTCGCATGCTTTGCTTCCACAGGAGTTCTTTCCTCGTCATCCTTGCCTTATATCTGCATTCCTTGTCTGAACTCACTTGTCAAGTTAGGTTTCCCCTATGCCTAATAATCTCATGCACTTGTCTCACACACATCTTGCTATCCCAGATTTGCCTCAGGGCAGAGTATTGGTCATTCAAATTGGGCATGTGCAAAAAAGGCAGGGTCAAGCCAGTCTCACCGTCAATGACGTGTTCAGCTGCTTACCGCTTCTATGATGCACCTACTACCTCAGCAGCAGTTTCAAAGTTTTATGACTACAATGCCAAGTCTTGTTCTGGAACAATAGGAGCCAAGTCTATATGTGTACCATAATTTTATTATACTGTCTCCAAAATGCAACAGGCTTCCAGCTGAGGGAACCAAGCGAATGAGAATTTGTTGATTTTTGTTTGAACGTAATCACCAGGCAGCAATTGGTCTATACTGCCTTCAGGTTTCCTGGACTGCAGCCATACCTAGCTTACCTGATGGCCTTATACATCTGGTTTTTTGTCCATGGAGTGAAAATTGGGTCACATGAGTAACCATGGCTGAAAATACTTGAGACTATCGGTGAAGTGAACTCTTTTGACGCGTACACATTCAAAGCTCTGTCTCCAGTCAGTGCCTGCTGCACTGCCAACCTTGGAAATGTCATGCGAGGAGTGGCGTGGCGGGGCGAGAACTTGAATCGCTGACGCGATAGCTGATCCGTTGAACGGAAAGCGGTCCACGGCTGTCGTTGTGCTTCCAAGCGACGATTGCTAGCACCTAGACGGCTCCTACCAGCGGCCAGTTGTTCGCTTAGGTACTACCTTTATGAACCGGATCAGACCGCGCAAAACGAACAAGACCCTTGGGGCGGGCGCACCCCATTCCGAGTTGCTCCGTCACTCATCCAAGAGACTGGCCAATGCATGGGCGACTTCAAAGTGACAGCAGACCCGGGCTCAGCGCATCAGCTGATGCTGTTCAGCACGGCTCGCTTCTCCAGAAGGCTGGCGAGCGCCGCGGCATGGGGGGGAAGCGGGGGGGGGGATTGGTGGCGAGACGAGTGTGGCGATGGCAGCAGCAGCAGGGGCAGCGCTCGTCGATGCTGAGCGCAGAGGGCGGCGCAACGGCGGCGGGTCGTTGCATCTCACCACGGGCTAACCACCGCCGCGTGGCGCTCCTGCGCGCGCTTCTCCCGCTCCTCGCGCTGCTGCTCGCACCCGCTCGCCTCGCGCCTCTGCCCCTGTGCTGCGCGCTGGGAGTGGCGGCGAGCCCGCAAGTGGTGGAGGAAGCAAGGCGGCTGTACGAGGCAAGCGCGCATCATGGCGCTTGGGGTAGCTCCTGGCAGCACGCCGCTCGTCATGTCTCTCCTGCCGCGTTACTCCGCTCTCATAGCTTCTGACCCCTTCCCTGCCTCTCTGCGATCTTTCCCCCCACGCCAATGCGCAACGTCGCTTTCGCGCCTCGCTTGCCTCTCCCCCGAAATACCGCCGCCCGTACCTGCTCCTGCGCCCAGCGACCCCTCGCCCTCCCTACTCCGCCTCTTCTCTCCCCTCCCCCCAGGCGTGGCAGGCGGCCTACAATCTGACGGCCGGCGCCATCAGCCCGCCTGCAGCGGTGTCGCTTCCAGCGTCCGTGCCGGCCCCGCCCCACCTGCAGGACTGCAGCGCGCGCACGGCCGCGAGAGAGGCGGCGGAGAGCCGCGGACCAGGGGGGGAGGAGCCGCCGTGGGCGCGAGGGGGAGAGTGCTGCGAGTGCGGGCCCCAGCCACCGTGGGTGAGACGCAGGCAGGCAGGCAGGGAGTGCGGGGGGGGGAGATGGAGGGAATGGAGGGAGGGAGGGAATGTATGAGACCATTGGGCAAGGGTGGGAGCTATTGCTGATGCCAATGCCATACTGTCACCCTGATGGCGCATGCAAACCTCACACTGCTCCCTCGCTCCCTCTCTCCTCTTCGCCCTCCTCCCCATGTCCCCCCCCTCCTTCCCGCTACCCCATAGTAGGTGCGAGGGTCGGACGCGGCCAACCTGGCGCTGACGCGCGTGGCGCAGCGGGACGTGTGGCGCAGCCAGTTCCCGGCGGCAGCATGCGCGGGGCGGCGGCTGCTGGTGGTGGAGTGGGCGTGCCCGTACCACGGCACGGGGTCCATGGTGCACGTGCTCAGCGGGCACCTCAGCATGGCCGTGCGCGCCAACCGCACGCTTGTCGTTAAAGACAAGTCCTTCCACCGCGCTAATAACGATGCGTGCAGGGGTGAGCCGTGGCAGTAGTGTTAATAAGGGGGCGAAATCAGTGATATGTGTGATACCAGCGATCAACCCGCAGCAGCTGCTGTCGATGCAGGTTGCTCTTTCGGTATGGGCTGCTCCGCTGGCTCATCTGCTGGTTTCATGCCTTATCAACCATGGCTGCCCAGTGCCCACTCCTTGTCATGAGCTCGTGTGTCTTCGCCCACCTGTCACTGCCTGCTCCCCTCTCCTCACTCAAAGCGCTCCTCCTACTCCCATCCCCCCCTCCCTCCCATGCGCCTTGCGCATGTCAGCCCTAGGTCAGGAGGGCGAGTGGGAGTGCTACTTCTTCCCCATCTGCTCGCCTGACTGCCGTCGCCTGGCCATGGCAGCGCTGGCCGCGTCCTCGCCCGCGGTGCCGTGGCTGTCGTCCATGGCGGGCGACTGGGAGGCGCTGCTGCTCTCAGACACGCCCGTGCTCGCCTGCAATGACTCCGGCTTCCATGCCGACGTGCTGGCTAACAGGTGAGACTGCCCGCTGCTGCTGCTGCTGCCCGTCGTGTGCTTGCTTCCACAATGTGATGCGCGGCTGCCCTTTTTCCCCCATGGCCCCACGTTGTCTGCACTGCACCCAGTCGTTGCGGATTATGCACCATTCAACATGTCACTGGGTCCATCCCGCACATGCCATGTGTCGCATCCCATCCCTCACCTGCCATCCCTCACCTGTCAATTCCCCAGGTTGTGGGGCCCACCTGCGTTTGAGAGGCCAGTGTCCTTGGAGGAGATCAACCACACACAAGTGCCTGACAACAACAGAAACGTATGCTGCGCAAACGTGCTCCCTTGCCCTGCCAAGCACACATGTCCTTTCATTGCGTTCCATTGCTCCAGGCGATTCTAATCACCACTGCCTTGCCACAGCTCTTACATTTAGCACCCGCCTTCGCCTTCGCCCGGCCTTCGCCCCTTCAACACCCTCCCGCATCCCCCTTCCCTCTGAACCCTCTTCTGCTTGTCCCCGCCACAGTGGGACCTCTTATTCCTGCAGGAGTTCCGCTGGTGGCGGGCGCAGGTGACGCGCTTTCTCTTCCGCTGGCCCTCGCTGCACCTGTGCCACTTCATCAACCGCGCGCGCCACGAGGCGTACGGCCACTCCGTCGCGCTGCAGGTGGCAGCAGCAGCGGCACAGCAGCAGAGCATCCTGGCTGCTGCCAGCAGCAGTGCAGCGGGCAACGGCGGTGTGGGGATGGCGGCAGGGGGGGCCATGAGTGAGGGGGAGCGGCAGTACTTGGCGTCAGTGGGTGCTGTAGCGGCCAGCGGCGGTGGTTTGGCGCAGGAGAGTTGGCCCATGGCAGGCTTTGCTGCTTGCGCCACATGCAGTGACGCTGCTCAAGTCACTGCTGCTCAGGATAGCTCCAGCCCTGCCGGCAGCACCACCACCTGCAATGGCAGCAGCAGCAGCAGCGGCGGTGGCAGTAGCAGCGGTGGTGGGGCATGGGGCGGCAACGAGTACGGGTTGGTGCAGGACGAACCGTTCATACCGCGGCCGTACATGAGCCTGCACGTGCGGCTGAGCGATAAGGGCTCCGAGATGCCCCTGCGCTTCTTCCCCTCGTTCCTCTTCTTCGCATACAAGCTGCGCGCCCACGTGCCCTCCCTGCACCACGTGTGGCTCTCCTCTGAGATGCAGGTGAGAGGCCGGTGTGAGGCAGGTGAGGGGAAGGTGAGATGCAGGTGAGATCTGCTGCTCAGTGCATGGCTTCACAGCCTCACAGACCCACAGACAGTGCAGAGCATCCAGCAGTGCCACTCACTGGTGCACATGGACATGTTACACACAGCTTTCGCCATCACCATCACTTCCAATCCTGCACGTATGGTCTACCCGCATAGTGGTTCCAAGTTTCAACCACATGCCATGTGTATTTCTGATGCGCCTCTAAAATAGACTCCACCGCATGCCATTTGTAGTGTCTCACCCCCTCCCCCCCTCCTTCCCCCCCTCCCCCTCACCATGCGCGGCGCAGTTCATAATCGACAACGAGGCCCCCCTGTACCCGGACTGGACATTCCTCTCCACCAGGAGCAGCCGTGTGGGCGACGCACAGGAGATGGCGGACCAGGTGCAGTTCACCCGCCAGCGCGACATGCCCTTCATCTTCGCCAACCTCGTTATAAGCTCGCAGGCCGATTACTTCGTGGGCGCGCACGCGTCCAACTGGAACCAGCTCATCAACGAGTTGAGACAAACTGGGGGTCGCTTGCATGCTGGGTACCTTGCGCTCAACGACGCGTGGTAGTATTCCACAGAGGTGCTTTCTTGGGGAATGCAAAGGCGGAAGTAGCAGCGCACTGAGAAAAGGGTTGTCAAGCATATTATTTTGTTATGCACTTGTCATCTTCGGGGACAGTATGCACTAGCTGGGCCCAACATAGGTACGTTGTACAGAGCTGTGAGGTCACTTGTAATACCGCGGACGACCTGAAAGCGGGCTGTGGGATGGAAACATGTGCTCAACAGCCAGCCCACTGACACAGCCAGCCCTCTACGATACATGCTCGCGCGCGCCATTCTGACCCCCAATCGCCAGCTCCACCACCTCTCCGAGGTGACGCAGCATTGCCGTTATCGTCGAGCGCTATCATTGCCGTTATCCTTCCTCACTTCGAACCCTATCTTTCCACACTAGCCCCCAATGCCGCCGCCAGCCGTCCATCTCCCTCCAGGCGCCCGTCGCACACCGTCGCGCAACAGTCGCACGGCCAGGCGACGCCGCGCACCCGTAAGCGATGGCGCGTCGCCAATGGCCGGAGTCCCGCCTGGGGACGGGGGAGCCGGTAGGCTCGATGTGGTCGGGGGAGAGGCGGAACGGGCGCACGACGGCTCAAGGAGTGCGCGGGGGAGGGAAGCGGCGGAAGCGGAGGGCGGAAGCGGCAGGAAGAGAGGACGGGGGGCAGGGCACGCGGCGGGGGAAGGACGGTCGGGGAATGAAGGGGACGCGGAAGCGAGGGGGGAGGGGCAGTCGGATGTGTCTCGGTTCCTGCGATCATGGGTGTGGAAGCGCGAGGGCAAGTGAGTTGGGCGGGAAGGATGGGGGACGAGCGGGGCAAGGCGGGACAATGGTGCTGGCGCTGGAATGAGTGGCTCATGGGTGAGCGTGGTGTGTGTGTGCGGGTGGGTGGTTAAGCGGGGTTTGTGGGTGAAGGTTCAGGGTTCAGGGTTCAGGGTTCTGGGTTCTGGGTTGAGGTCTGGTGCTGGGCTTGGATGGGCTTGGATGCGCTTGGATGCGCTTGGAGGGGCGTGGAATGGACAGGACAGGAACAGCTCTCGTCTCGCCGGCCCCTCGCGCGTCTTGGGGCTCCATGGCTCCACATCCGTCCCTGTCCTAGCCTCCCACCACCACCACCACCCTCACCCATTCACCTCCAACTCCCTTCACCACTCTCCCTACTCGCCCCTCACACCATACCCCTTTTCCCCTTCCCCCCCGCCCCCTCCCCCCGCGTTTCCTCCTCGTGCCATGTCCCCCCCCAGGCCCGACGTGGACCGCTTTGACCGCCCGTACATGCACGTCATCGCACGGCCCTTCTGCACGCTCCACCCTGATCACTGCCACCCACCGCCACCCCACCCCTCCCACCCCCCTGCCGCACCACACCAAGTTTTCGCCGCATCCCCCGCGTCCGCCCCCGAGTGCGCGTGCGAGCAGCAGCGCGTGGTGACCATCGCACAGCAGCGGTTCGGGCCCCTGGGGTTCGCCTCCACAGGTGCACAGGCCGTGGGGCACCTGGAAAGGGGCATGGGGGAGAGGTGGGGGGTGTGGGGGGGGGGGAGAAGATGGACACAGGGCAAGCAGCGGAAGATGAGACAAGTTTGCATGACTCCAGCAGTGCGAATATTCTACCCCTCACGCTTTCACCCTCCGCTTCTCCCCTCCGCTCCCCCAACCATATATGTCCTCTCTCCTTCCCACCGCCATGCCTCGTGCCCCCTTGTAGTGTGGGACAGCTCCATAGTAGCGGGCAAGTATTTCGAGCGGCACGCACACCTGGTGCGCAGCAAGACGTGCATTGAACTCGGGGCTGGCTGCGGCCTGCTTGGTACGCGCTGTGCGCTTGACCCACTCACTTTCCCTCAATCGTCTCTCTCACTGTTTTCACCCCTTCCCTCTTCATCTTATTGTCCCGGTCACTCCGCTTCTTCCTTCTACCTTCCCTCTCCGCCGCTCGCATCCAAGCCTCTCGTCCTGGCGATAGTGAAACAAGACGCACAGTCGACAGGCACATACGGAGAGGCAGCAATAAGAGCATGCAAGCCCAGCGAATAAGCAGTGGTATATTTCCGTTTGACAGCAGTGCAAGACAGAGGATGCGAGCGGAGCAGCGCGGCAAGGAGAGCAGCTGGAGTGGACTGCAGGGGCAACTGGTCTAGTTTCCTTTCCCCTGAGGCATTCCCCTGATTTCGCCCATGTGTGAAACAGAAGGACAAGGGATGGGCCGGCAGTGGTGAGCTTGTGAGCGCAGTACTGAAGCAGGCTCTTTGCGAGGGCAGTTGTGGCACTTGGTTAGCTGCAACTTGCAAGGCATCAGAGCTGCAGTGAGTGACAAGCAGCTGCTCTTGACGGATACGAGCCTGCCATGTCCTCTGCTCTGCACTTGCAGCACCGGTACCATGGTTCGCTTATCAAGCAAGGCAGTGCCTGACATTGCTGCTTGGGGACTGGCTGCTGCCACTGAGAAACGATGGCTGCTTTTCCCCACTGAGAATTGTGGCTGCAGTGATGGGCAGTGGTCTGTGTCTTGAGTGACACTGCTGGCATGCTCAGGCATGAAGAAATGCGTTGCGGGTGGGGCATGCAATGTTACCCATGCACTCTGGCTGTTGCTCGTGCTGGGCATCTTGGCACCAAGTGGCAAGAGAGACTGTGTCTCTCAGTCTCTGACTCTCTGCCACTTGGTGCTCCTCACTGCCACCCCCTGCTACTCCCTGCATCTCCATGCGTCTCCCTGCCACTCCCTGCCACTCCCTGCCATGCATATCAATGGCCTCCTATCAACTGCTTCCCCCATTTCCCACATCTCCTCTTCTCTCCCTTCTCTCCCTCCATCCTTCCAACCACCACGCCCCCCCCAGGCATCTCGCTGGCAGTGCTGGGGGCGCGGGCAGTGGTGCTGACGGACATGCCCGGCAACCTGCCGTTGCTGCACCGCAACGTGCACGCCAACGACCTGCACCACACCGTGCACGTCAAGGCCCTCACCTGGGGCAGTGCTCAGGATGCCTGTGCCCTACCAACCCCTGCTGCCGCTGCTGCTGCTGAACCTCCCACGCTCGCTCAGGCCCCCCCAACCACACCGAGCACCGAACCACCCAGAGGCAACCCCTCCACCAAGCAACCCCACAGCAGGGCAGCAGCTGTCCCCTGCGCATCCGGCGGTCCCCCAACGTTTGACCTGGTGGTGGCGACAGACGTGGTGTACGACCACGGCGCCATCGCGCCCCTCGTTGACACACTGGCCATGCTGTGCGGGCCGCGCACGTCAGTGTTCATTGCGCACGGCAGGAACCGGCAGGCCCTGGCGGAGTTTCTGAGGCGTGTGGGGGAGAGGTTCAGGGTGAGGGAGGTGGCGTGGGAAGAGATGCACGAGACGTACCGCTGTGAGGACGTGCAGATGATGGAGCTCACGCTGCACCAGTAGGGCAGAGGGGCACATGCAGATGTGCATGTGCATGGTATAGAGTTGGCGGGCGTGACATCGGGTCAGTCCAGGACCCCCCTAATGGTGTAAGACGTTCTTGACTGATTCCAATCCAACGCATCCTGCTTTTGATTCTTGTTAGCCGTGGTGATATGCATAATTATATCCACGAATACATGTGACAATGAAGCATGTGTGAGATGAACGGTCGGTTCGGAACTCCATCAGCCACTATAAACGATCAAGTCCCACCGAGGAATAACAGCAACAAAACAAGGGCCTACCCAGCAGCAGGACTTCAACTACTGTACCAGCGCACCATCCTACATGCTCTAGCCATCCCAACATCCATCCATTCCTGGCTGCTCTCAGCCCCTTATCCACCCAATGTTCCCCTGCATCCACCACCCTAAAGCCACACTGCCACAAGCCACCTGACCTCGTCCAGCGCCCTCCCCTTGCCTGCTCGCCCACCAGGCTGGCAAGAGCAGCGGTGGAGCAGGGGGGAAGCAGTCAGCGCAAGTCGAGCACCTCGTACTCGATGCGCGGGTTGAAGAACACGTGCGACGAGTGCGAGTACAGTGGCGACCCGTCCGCCGGCGCCTCGTGCGTGTGGAAGCCCCGCTGCTGGCAGTTCTGAATCACCTTCACGCCACCCGGCTGCGACAGCTGGAATATGCCAAAGGGGCTGGGGGAGGTGGGGAAGGGGGGAGGTGGGATGGTGGGGGAGAAAGTAGGGAGGGGAAGCGGAAGTGCGAAGGAGGTGAGAAGCACCAATACAGCACCAGGGCCTGAAGGGACGAGTAGATGAGGACATGTAGGAGCTGAAAACGTGTGGTTTTGAGGCGCCTCAAAACTGAAGGGACGAGTAGATGAGGACATGTAGGAGCTGAAAACGTGTGTGTGCAGGTGAAGAGTCGATGAGGACATGTAGGAACCGGCAGGGATCAGCAAGTGGATTCCTGACAGTGAGACAGATTATGAGGCATGCCATTAGGGGGACAGGGAACAGGTGAGTGAGTAAAGCACTGGGATGGACGTGAGACAGCAATAAGGAGGGTGCGTGCATGTGGCATGTGGGATGGAGTACAGAATGGGTCAGCCTGCCCATCAAGATGCAATCCATGCTGTGGTACCTGTGTGCAACCCACTCTTGCCTGCCCACACTCCAGCGCCGCACTCTTGATAGTCAATATCTTATGGTGGTCAATTTTTGTCAAATAGATGGAAATCAGGGGGAGGAATGGACGAGAGAAGTGGACGAGAGGAGCAAGGTGTGCATACCGAGAGGGGTCCTTGGGAGCCATGACGATGGCAATGGCTTCAGGCAGCATAACCTGGTGCACGGGAGAGGGCAGGGTGGCAGGGGAGAGGGAGGGCGTCTATGTGGAGAGGAACAGCACCCAGAAAAGGTGAGTGGAAGGACACGAGGGGAGTGGGAAAAAAACGATACACACAAGATGGTAGGAACGCTGCAATACAAGAGTCAACAGCAAAATAGAAGCGCTGTGTGTTGCACACACAGTACAAGGAAAGAAGGAACAAGGGTGTGATGTGAGGGCGCAGAGGGGCATGGCACCTGGTAGGAGTAGTGCGTGTGCAGGTCAATGGACGACATGAAGCACGCCTGCGACGGATGCGTCTGATGGGCATGAGGGCGGATAGGACGTGATCCACGGGGTAAGAGAGTGAAGGGTTTTGCAAGAGAGAAGGAGGGGAGAGGGGGGGGGGGAGAGAGGGGAGGGGGATAAGGGAAGAGGAGGGGACGAGAATGAAGAGGAAAAGAGAGGACACAGGAGAATACGCCATGGGAGAGGGGAAGTGCAAGAAACCGAGAGAAAGTGGGAGGGAGAGAATGGGGGGGGGGGGGGGGAAGAACTGACATGGATCCAGCCGAGTTGGAAGAGCCCTCGTTTGTCCTGTGCCTCAAAGATCTCCTCCTCGTTCAGCGTGGAGCACT
This sequence comes from Closterium sp. NIES-67, assembly GCA_027943415.1. Taxonomy (NCBI): domain Eukaryota; kingdom Viridiplantae; phylum Streptophyta; class Zygnematophyceae; order Desmidiales; family Closteriaceae; genus Closterium; species Closterium sp. NIES-67. The sequence continues at coordinate 237,812 of BQMB01002223.1, read as the reverse complement.
GCATGCACACACACACCAGAGGGGCACGTGGGCACGTGGGAGAGGACCAGCGCAGCGAGGAAACGAGAGGGCAGGGGCGGATGGGGGTTGTGTAAATGGAAGAATCGCTTTGCCATGGTAGACAAAGCACGCCATGAGAATGCAAAGTGCGGGAGAGGGTGCGGACAGCATGGGTGCGGATGGGAGGGAAGGACGCAGTGAGAGGGCGGGGCACGCACGGAGTCAGAGGTAGACTCCTGCTTGGGCAGGATGAGCGCCTTGATGAAAAACATGCCCTTCTTCTGATGGGGGGGCAGGGCACGCACTTGCACACACACACACATACACATACATGCACACGACAAGCAGGCATGCACAATGCACACACACCCCCACGTGGTCAAACAGGCACACATGCAAGAATACACATGCACTCATACTCATACACCCGCAACCCCACAGACATGCACACGCACAGACCAACACAGGCACACACATGAAGAGGCACGAGATGCAGGCAGTGAGGAACTCCGCGCAGAACAGCCTCTGGTGACTAAGAATAGAGAAACATGCCAGCAAGAGAGATGAGGGAGGAGGCGAGAGTGGGGGGGTGGAGGAAGGCCGCAGGAGAGACGGAGACAGATGGAGCACGTGGAGGGACGAGGAGGACGCACCAGGACCCCTCCGAGCACGGCACACGTCTCGAGGTTGCGGGAGGTGTTGTGGCGCACAATGCGCATGAAGTCATCCATCATGCGCGTCGACTGCACGGCACACGGGCAGTGCAGGAGGACGGCAGGGGAGAAGGGAATGAGAATGAGATTACAGCACTGCAACGAGCTTACAGTGAATTAGAATAGTGTGTGGCAGGCTCGCACAAGGCGCCTTTCTGAGACTACATCATCCAAGTGAGACTACGGGCTTGACTAGCTCAAGTGAGTTGATACAACTCTCTGCTTCTCCTTGCATCTGCATTCTCGATTCAGGCCATGCTACTCCCACAGAGCTCGGGCTGCAACGTCTCACGAGCTGCTTGCAGTGGTTGCAGCCTACACGCACCTAGCTTCTCCTTCACAACGTTCAGCCAGGACAGCCGGTGGAAACAGAATAGACGGTGTAGAGAGCAAGGCAATGGAAGGCAGCGGCAGGAGTGGAGCAGTGGCACGGAGAATGGTGTGCGTGGTGCTTGAGCGACTCACAATGTGCACCCCCTTGATGCCCTTCTTCCCGCCGCCTCTCCGCTCGCCACTCCCTGGCCTCGGGTCCGCAACAGCAGATGGGTGCGGCTGCCGCTGCTCTGAGTGCCTCCCATGCGCGTGCCCATGCCCATGCCCATGCGCTGCTTGAATGGCGAGTGGCGGCTGCACCTGTGGCACCAATTGCAGAGGGGCCTCCATGGGAGGGGGGTACGGCTGGTGCAGCGGTGCAGCTGTGGGCAGGCCATACGCAGCTGGGTTATACCCTGCTGCTGGCTGACTCGCCTCCCCCACTGCCCCCCCATAGACACTTCCATAAGCCCCCCCATAAGCCCCCCCATATGCCCCCCCATACGCCCCTCCTGCTGCTGCTGCAGCAGCGGAGGCGGCCTGAGCGGCTGCCTGCTCCGCCTGGTACACTGCCCCGTGCTTCAAAATGCTGCGCGGCATGGGAGACGCGGTTGGTCTCGGGGCAGCGGTGGCGGGGGTGGGGCTGGGAACTGAGGGCATAATGAGCGTGACCATCTGCTGCCCATCGTACTCCCTGCTACCGCCCTCCTCCTCTGCTCCCCCCTGCTGCTGCTGTGCGTCGCCTGCTGCTGATTGCTGCGAGGTGACCGGAGGCAACCACCTGTGAGGGGGCGTGGAGGAGGGGGAGGTGCATGGTAGCCATGGGCGCACGTGCACGGACAGAGACGTGCGCACAGAGAGGAAAGCAACGCGAGCATGTGGAGGGGGGTTGGGTCCATTGCGATATTGGAGAGCAGTGCGGAAACCAGGAGGTGAGAGGGCAGGAGGGTGGGAGGGAGGGGGGGAGGGGGGGGAGGGAGGCGGTGGGGCGGAAGAGGGTTGGGCCGCAGTGGTGGGAAAGAAGGGTGGCAGACATTCGTACTCTGGCAGTTGAATGGGAGACGAGTCTATGTTGCTGGGGTAGGCGACCTGCATGCAGCACGACAGCGAATGGGCGATGGGAGAACGGGGAAGGGGACCAGGCAGAATGCGATTTGCATGGGATTAGGAGGGCGATGACAAGGAGCTGAGCTCACAACAGCACGGGCGCGTCTCATGGCTCATAGCAAGCCAAGCAGGGGGGGGGGTGCAAGCTGACGGGGAAACAAGCGAGGAGGATGAGGAAAAGAGAAGTAGGGTTACAGAAGAGGGAGGCGAGAGGAACGGATTGACCAATAAGTAGTACATGTAGGGATGATGGGAGGTGGTGTTGTAGGTGGTGCGACGGCTGTTGAGAGGCCACATGCGGTGCAGGCATGGAGACAAGCGAGTGGCGTGAGAGGGTCTCGTTGCGCGGGGCTGGTAGACTCAGATGGTCACTGCGCGCACATTGGGCCGAGGGAAATGCGGAGAGGGAAAAGGATTCGAGACATAAGGGTGAGTTTTGATTCGACTCAAAAGTCAACTCAAAAGTCACCTCAAAAGTCACCTCGTTTTGAGTCGACTAAAAAATGCGGAGAGGGAAAAGGATTGGGTAGAGGGAAAAGGATTCGAGACATAAGGGGAGATGGGTAGAGGGGCATGGGTTGGGCCGTGAACGGTGAAGTGCAGGAGAATAGCGGTGGCAAAGGCAGCGTCAGGAGCAACACTGCCGCACTCAATGATGGGAAAGAGAAGAAGAGAAGGACGAGAGCGAACTACCTGGGAAGCGGAGGGGCAGAGGGAGTGGTGGAGTAGGGAGAGGAGTAGGAGGCGAGGGAGAGGGAGGCGACCCCGGATAGGAGGTCCTTGGGAGCAGGTGAGGCAGTGTGGGAGTAGTAGGGCAGGAGGGGTGCAGAGGGCACAGGCGCGTTCAGCAGGCGCTGCTGCTCCGATGCTGACAGACCCTGGCGAGACATGGAGGGCAGGCGGGGGGAGAGGGGGAGCAAACAGGAAAGCGGCGAGGGCGGAGGGGTTTAGAGGGCATGCAGAGCAGTAGGTGAGGAAGTGAGCGGGGCGTGTGCGTGGTGAGGAGAGAGAATCAATGAGGAGGCATGGGCGGGCAGCATGTGCGCAGTGCGCTCACCACGGACTGGCTCCACGCCTCCATGGGGTCCACTGCTGTTGCTGCTGCCGCTGCTGTTCCGCCCGCGCCTCCCCCGCCTGTCCACCACGCCCCGGCAAACAGATCAGCCGTGGCTGCTGTCGCTGCTTGCGAGGGAGCAGCGGCGGCAGGCCCCAGGGAAGAGGAGGTGGGGTAGTACACGGGGACGGCGCCCTCCTCCGCTGCTGCGCGCGCCGCAGCATCTCTCTCCGCGTCCGCGTCCGCCTCTGCCTCGTTCTCACCCCTGCCCGCCTGCAGCAGCCGGGTCACCTGCGGCTTCAGCTTCTCACACTCATCCAACGCTGCCACCGCTTGCTGGGGGGGGGGAGAGGGGGGAGAGAGATGAGTCATGAGAGAGAGAAGGGCGGCCGGGGGGTCGAGTGAGAGAGGAGCGAAGGAGGGGGGAACGGAGGGGAACGTAGCTGAGACCCATGGATGGGATGCATCATACAACTGGCAGGGGCGAGTGTTGCAACGACAGGAATAAGCAGTGTGTGATTTGAAGTATGTATGCAGAAGGAGCAGAGGGGCAAGGAAGGAGGCGAGGCGCACCTTGTTGAGTGCAGCGATGGCCTTGGCATGCTGTGGCGCCCTGGCGTCGCGATGTTGCGGCACGGTGGACAGCACCATGCTGCCGTGGGGGGCGCAGGGGAGGGGGGAGAGGGGGGTGAGCGTGGAGGTGGCACAATGAAGAGAGGCACCGCATGGCATGGCATGGCATGGCATGGCAGACGAGCCAGCAGCGGACGGCTGGCTTAACATAGACGAGGCGCATGTGAAGGTCAAGCAGGGCGAAGTGCAAACAAAAGAGCTGTCCTCCTAACAGCCCCGTACCCGTCCCTATAGCTCCCCTATGACACAGCGCATGCAGCGCACCTGGCAAAGCGCAGGAGGAACACATAGAGCTGCACTGTGTCGCCCTCACAGCGGTACACGTCCGCCTGGACGGATGGCCCGCACAGGAACGAGGGGGGGGGGGGGGGGGGGGGGGGGGGGATGGGAGGGGACCGAAGGAGGAGAGCGCATGAGAATAGAGTGAGCGGGAGGGTGAGTTGAGGGTGAGGTGCGTGGCCCATGCGGAGACGTGTGCGTAAGCGAGAGAGCAAGAGAGTGACGGCAGTGGGAAAGCGAAGGTGCAGGTGAGTGAGGTGAGGACACGGGCGGTGAGCGGGAGGGTGAGTTGAGGAGGGCCGCAACGAACGGGGGAAGGTGGGTAGAGGGGGAGGAGGGATGACAGGGAGTGACAGAGAGACCATGGCGCAGTGAGTGGTGCATGGTGCATGGTGGATGGTGGATGGTGCATGGTGGATGGTGCATGCTGCATGCTGCATGCTGCATGCTGCATGCTGCATGGTGCATGGTGGATGGTGCATGGTGCATGATGCATGCTGCATGGTGGATGGTGGATGGTGCATGGTGGATGGTGCATGGTGGATGGTGCATGCTGCATGGTGCAAGGCACATGGTGCATGGTGCATGCTGCCAGCTGCCTGCTGCACGGAGCGCGGTGGACGCACGGCGCGGTGGAGGTTGTGCGCGAGTCGGAAGTAGCGGGTGACGGGCAGGTTGTGGTCCACCTCCACGGCCGCCGTCGCCGCCGCCACGTTGATGCCCGCCCCTCCACCCGCTCCGGCGCCTCCCGCCATGCGTGCCGCCGTCACCTCTCCTCTCTCAGTGTTATCGCCGGCCTTGGGGGTGCAAATGAATACTAAAGTGCGTGGTAGAGTGGTGCGCCTAGGCACACAATAACCGCCGCCTGTCGCGCTGGTGGTAGCGGCAGAGGGTGCTCGGGCTAGCTGTGCCGCGTACACGGTTCCTCGTTCTACCGTCGTCTACCCCTCGCCTCTCTCGCCCGCTGTGCGCGATGATAGCCGGGCTTCCAGTTGCTCCCCACACCGTGACCCCCCTCTCCGCGCCACTGCTGCTGTGGCCTCGCTTACAGATCAACGGTCGTCGAATCTGCTACGCAACCACTGGCAAAGCACCGCGCGTGAGCAGCATCAGCGCAACAATTCCCCGGACTACCTGGATTCGATACCATCCCTAACTGGTGGTTACAGTGTAACAACTGGAGCATAGAGAGGTCGTTCAGCTCATGGATTCCGGCGGCAAGAAGCTTATAGGTGTCAGTATTGTCCTGCGAGCAGCTATCACCTCGGCGACAGTTTCCGACAGATTGCGAGAGACGAAAGTCAATAGGATAACCTAGATAAGCGCGGGTGATGAGCGCAAACCTAGGGAATATCGGTGGATGCCTTATGGAACTGCAAGTCACGCGAGAGAATGCTCACATATGGCTGGATTAGTTGGTCCCAGCGAAGTGCCTCCACAGATGCAAAAGAAGCAGGAGCAGAAACCACGCCAACAGGCGAGCCAAATTCCCTGGGGTAAAACCGCTGAACCAATCAGTAACCAGCCGAACCGAGCAGTAACTAGCCGTAACCGAGCCAAAGTCAGAATGGGTAACAGTTGTCGTACATACTCGTGTCGCCGGCGTTCGTTATGACTGATAATCTAGAGTGAGCTGAATAACATAATGCATTGTAAATGGAGGTTTAACGAGAAACAGAGTGCAAATAGAGGTATAAGTAATCCTACATCGAACAGGTGGGTGGTGCATACCCGGCGGTTACCAATATTGCAGGGTGTTTTGCTCTACCGAATTTACGGTAATTGTTGGTTGGCGTTGCTAGGTGTTTCTTTGCGGTTTAGTGGGCATTGAGTTTTCCTATCCACGGTGAATTTGTATGAAATATAGAGTGGGTAAGGAATGCATGTGCTGTGCACTGTTCATGAGTGAAATGGATGTGAGAAGACAGGTAACTGGTCACGCATTCATCGAGTCCGGTGTGTCCTGCATTTTATCTCCAGCACTGCTGCTCTTGCTGTTGCTGCTGCCACTCGCCTGCCCCTGCGTGCTGCTGTGCGCATGGCCCTGTCCATCATACTGCATGGGCACTGGCACGCCCAGCTCTGAGCACACGAGCCTCACAATAGCGCTGGTGGCTTCGTGGCGCGCGCTCAGGTGGTTCACCGTGACTGCCAGGGCGAAGTTGTGCTCGGGATCACAGAAGGCTGTGGACCCTCCCAGCCCTGCATGCCCAAACGCCCACCGCTCAGGCGACACAGGGGACGAGTCTGGCCGAGTGACGGCACGAGAGGACGAGGAGGCATCAGCTTGGGACTGGCTGGCTGCCATGTGAGAGGTGTCGTGGGGAAAGAAGGCGGAAGAGGTTGATGGAGGCTGGGAGGCTGCAGGCGTATCGTCTTGGCTTGTCTCACGACCACCCTCCGCCACAGCAGCTTCTGCTGCCTGGGTGTGGCCCGCTGTGCCGTCTGCAGATTGACTGGCATGGCTGTGGGTAGAAGCGGAACCACTCGGCCTGTAGCGCACAAAGCCAAGGCCGAAGGAGGAGGAGGGCAGTGTGAGGTGCGAGTAGCGGCCCACCCCGAGACATGCATCCACGATATCTGGCGATGCAAAAAGGCGGCGCCCTGGCAGCCCTGTGCTGGGCGGGTCCCCATGAGGATCCACGGTGCCTGACACCAGTGGCAGCAGCGAGCCTGTGACCTTGGCATGCTGCGGCTGTGGGAGGAAAGGATCGCACGAGTCCGCAACCACATCAGCACCAGCATGCGCACCATCATCATCATCCTTCTTACTCCGGTCGCTGCGCCTTCCCAGCCCCCCAACAACACCTCCAACAGCCTGCTTTGCACGGCCCACTGCCTGCCCCACCCACCCTGCCATTCCTGCCAACCACTGCCCCCTGCTCCTCTGCCCCCTCCTTGTGAAGCTGAGGCCCCTCTCTGCACCCCCCGCGCCACCTTCCTTATCGCCTCCCACCACAGCAGCCGGCTCTGCAGCGTGTGTGCCCAGAGGGGGGTCGCTGGAGGATGGCACAGGGGGGATGAGGCCAGAGGCGGCAAGCGTGGCGTAGTAGCGCGCCAGGGCGCGTGCGGAGAAGTGCCCGTTGGCGGACGGGATGACAGCACGGCGCAGGAAGAGCGAGTTGAACAGCAGGGGTAGCGCTGCTGCACGCGCTGCCATCTCCTCCGACGATGGAATGGATGCCTTGGCGCCCCCGCCGCTGCTGCTGCTGTCGGTGGTGGTGGCGGGGTTACCACTGGGTGGAGGCGATTGGAGAGAGGAACTGGCAGCGTGAGCATGGGCAGCTGCAGAAGGATCCCTCTCCACTGTGCTCCCACCAACTGCATCCTTCTTGCTGCTTTTCCCCCTCACCCTTTCCTCCTCCCCTCTCCCCTCCACCAGCTCCCACTCTTCCTCCGCCCCATCTCCACCCCCCTCCACGCCCTGCTCTCTCGGCGTGCCGGCTTCTTGCCCGCCCCTCTGCACGTCCTCCCTGTGTGCCGCCTCGCGCCGTGCGGCCTCAGCAAGGCGGCGGCTGATGGCGGAGGCCTGCGCGGAGTCAGGCACGTCAGAGCGCTCCAGCGACAGCGTCGCCAGGCGCGACTCCACACCTGGCGCACACACACGTACACACACGCACACACATATGGGGTGTGCACAGGTGTGGGTGTGGACCATGGTTGGTGCACATGCAGCGGCAGCTGAGCTACGGTGGTCGAGGGAGAGATAGGCCATGCGGCAGTCTCCCTCAACAACAGCAGCAGGAGGCAAAGAGGGAGGTGGAGGGGGGGAAGGGGGGGGGGGGGGGGGGAGAAGGCAGGGGTGGGGAGGACAAAGGATAATGGTGTCATTTTGTGGATAATGAGAGACACGAGAGTGGTTGAGCGAGCAGGTGCTTGCCTGCGGGGATGCCGACGTAGAACTCCCCGCGCACGCCTAGGGGCCGGGCGAGCATGGCGTCCAGCACCTCCTGGAACGACTGCCCCGATGCTGCCTGTGCAGGTGAATGGAACCACAGGGAACATCAGGAGGGTGCAGGTGCAAGGGAGCCGGGAGCGCAGGGTTTATGTGGGTGAAAGGTTGGGCGAAAAAACGTCGCAATTTGGGTGAGAAGGAGGTGAGGGCAATTAACGAGGACAGGAGGGCATGTGGAGACAGGGGAGTTGGCCAGAGGGCGAGCGCGTTGTACAAGCGATGAGGCGAGTGGCTCATGTCGCTAGGGGGGAATAACTAGATTTTTCCTGAATTTATTTTTGAACGCGTGAGTGGCGAGCGCGCGCACCTCAATGATGCCCCCTGCGAGCCATCCGAAGGAGAGGTAGTGATACTCCTCCACCGTGCCCGGAGGGGACTCAGGGACCTCTGCTGCCAGGTGCGATAGCATCTCCCGCCACCTGATAGAGGGGGAAAGGGAAGGGCGGGCGGGAGGCGGAGGGGGAGGGAGGTGGCTCGCAGGTGCTATGAGAGCAGCTTCCATGGGAATATTTTCCAGTGACCTGACACAACAACTCCACAGAAACAGACAATTCATATGGCATGGCATGGTAATGGAAGCTGAGCACGAGCATGGGTACCTGCACATGAGCATGGGGTCCACCATGAGTCTGGTTGACATGGCGTTGGGCAGCCCTGCACGGTGCGTCAACACATCTGACACCTGCATGGTGCATGGGGGCATGGCGCATGGGGGCATGGCGCATGGGGGCATGGCGCATGGGGGCGTGGCGCATGGGGGCGTCGCTCATGAGGGCGTGGCCAATGGGGGCGTGACACATCAGGGCATGGTGCATGAAGACGTCACTGACATGGAAGATAATCATGTGGACGCCATGTGCCATGGACTATCACAATAATTGCACCCCCTGTGCTCCCCACACGTCATCACAGCCCAGTCCATGATCTCCAGCACTCCCCCCCCCTCCCCCTCACCGTGACTTGGTGCTTGCCCTCGCCCTCGAAGCCCGGCCATATATCCGCCACCCTGCCCTCCAGCTGCAGCCGCCTGCTCACACGCACACACACCACATGGCGCAGGGGAGGACCACAGGGGTGAGGTGAGGACGCTGACAGGCGGCTGAAAGGTGAGGTGAGGATGCCGAGCAGCAGACGAGGCACGGACACAGCTAGTGACGGGTATGCGTTGTGAGGAATGAGTGTGGGGTGCTGCAGGGAGGTGCAGCGAGGGGCATGGAGGTCAGGGAGGGGCAGGGAGGGCAGGGAGGGCGGACCGCTGGTCGGCGAGGCAGTGCATGATGCCGGAGGTGACGCCCTTGGTGGCGGAGAACACAGAAAATAGCGAGTCGTGCTGCACTGGCCGCGGGTCGTACCGCCCCAGGAACCCCGCTGCCACGTCCACCACCACTTCGCCGCCCATGTACGCACACACCTGCCGCCAGAGTTGGGGGGAGGTTGGGGGGGAAGACGAGGCGCCGGGGGGAGGGCGGCAGCAGGAAGGAACGGCGGTTCTTATCATCGTTTCGCCGGCTTCATGCAAAGCTACCTTGAGAGACCAGTTCCCTTTCTGTTACCCAACACAGCAGCAGTGAAGGCTCGCAGCAAGTGCAACAGATAAAGTTGTGGGAGGGTGAGGATGGTTGCGGAAGGACAATAATATCACGCACATTGCAGGTGCTTCAACTCTACCTCCATGCCTCCGAATCCTGCTTGCCACTCTCCACCCCACCAGACAACCGTATGCCCCAACCCTCCCTCTTCCTAACTCCCAACAAACCCCAAGCCCACGGCCCACCTCCCCCCTTCTCCTCCCCCCCCCCCCCCAATTGACCTGCACGCCCACGAGGCGGCCATGCTGCAGCAGGTCGGCCAGCAGCGCGCACAGCTTGCGGTGCAGCGAGGGGGGCGCGCACACGCCACGCACCCACTCGGGCGACGGGGACAGCAGACGCTGGGGGCCTATCAGGTTGTCGCTGGGGGGAAGAAGGAGAAGGTGAAGTGCAGGGGAGAGAGAGGAGTTCGGGAGAGGTGCTAAGAAAGTTATAGAAAGTGCACACGCGCAGCTGTGTGAATGCATGCTGGAATATGAGGGGGACGCAGGTCTAGAGGAGAATCATGTGCCGTTTAAACTACGCCTGAAGAGGCGCATGGATGGACGGATGGACAGATGGAGAGGGACGGATGGAGAGGGTCAGACGGAGAAAGCACTATGGGTTGGCTACAAGTAGGCCAGCAGGACAAGAAAAGGAACACAACCAGATGTGATAACAAGAGGACAACGAGTGAGAAGAAACAGAATGGCGGGGGAGTGGGAGGATGAGGCGGCAGGGAGATGGGGGTCATGGGGCGTACGCGCAGAGCACGGCCTCAGCAAAGGGCCGCATGATGTCGATGTAGGACAGATGCACGTCTAGTGTGGCAGATATACCTGGGGGGGGACGAGGGAGCGAGACGGTGGGAATGGAAAGAGGGTGGAGTGAAGGAGGAAGGATGATACAAGACGATCAACGACAATTGCTTGTAAAAAGTGTGCTCTGAGATGAGGCAGTGGCTTGCAAGTGTGCAAGCGCGGGTATTGAGCGTAATGTAGAGTGGCTGTGAGTGTTGAAAGCTAGTGGTGAAAGCAGCGCCATGAGAAGACAGCAAGTGGTGTGCAACGGTGAGATGAGAAGATGCCCGTATAGTGTTGAGTACGATGAGGCGAGCGGAACTGTGCGGCGCTGACCTCTGAGCAGAGCGAGCACGCGTGAGAAGAACATGAGCTCCCCGGGGAATGCGTCCACCTGCCGCCAACACACACACGCACATGCACATGCACACAAACAACAGAGGGACACGCGATGCAACACATTAGGGATGCGAGCAGGGAGTGAGCTGATGGCATCGGTTGCTGGAAACGACACGGAACGGCGGAAACACAGAGAGCGAACGAGTTGGATGCTCCATGCTCTCATGATTGTGCATGGATGCGCCTGCCTGCCCACAGTGCCTTGTGCCGCCGCCGGCACACACAGTTGGACAGACAAACGGGTGGTTGGATGGGTGGCGTTCTTCCTTCCTCCTACCACATTTCTCCCCATCCACTCTCCTCACTCCCCTCGATCGCCTCTCTTCCAACAACATCTACCCCTCATTTTCTAACCTCCGCCCTCCCTCATTTAAAGGCCTTCTCAACAATTCTTCCCCAGCCCAGCCCCATCACTCCTTCTGCCTTCTCCTCTCCTCCTCTCCTCCCCCCCCCCCTCGCCCCTCTCTCCCCCCTGTCGTGGGCTCACCGGGTTGCGGCGGACAGCAGCGTCGTCCCCCCCCGCCTTGGCCTGCTCCTCCAGCTGCTTGGCACGCGACTTGAACTGCTCGCGCATGCGCGCCACCTCCACCTGCAGCCACGCACGCATGCACGCATGCATGCATGCACGCACCCGCACACCAGTGCAGTGAAGAGGTGTGAGGCGCGCACGGCGTGGCGGGTAAGAAACAGTACACTCCAGGTAAATAGACGTGGTCAGTACAGGCGACTTGAACTGCTTGTGCATGCATGCTACCTCTCCACCTGCAACCACGCACTCGCACACGCACGTGAATGACCAGTGCAGTGCCGTGACGACGTGTGTGTGAGGCGAACATGACGTGCAGTGGGTGAGGGACGAGCTCACACTCCGGGTGAACGGACGTGGTCAGTATAAGGGACACAATACGTACAAAGGGGCGAGAGAGGAGACAGGAGCAGCAGAGCGAATTACTACCATGCATGCGTCGGGAACCATATCATGCAATTTTTGAGGCACCTCAAAAATCGATTTTTGAGGCGCCTTTAAGTGTTGTGTCGGGAACCATATCATGCACCCACGCACCCATGCCCTGCCCGTCTTGTCACCTCCACTCCAACCTCCACCAGAAGGAGACATGCCATGACCACCATACCTCCACTCCCCTTCCCCACGCACTTGCCTCTCCCCTTTTCTCCCTAGCCTTGGCCGTCGAATCCCCCCTTACCCCATGCGACCCAGCATAGCACCCCCCCCCACCTTGGCCTCGGGGGCGGGAGCAGCCCTGCGGAAGAAGAAGGCAGTGACGGCCATGGCGTCCTCGGGCAGGTCCACGCGCATCTTCAGCCCCATCTCGCTGAACGCACTCAGCAGCATCGCCACGTCGCCCTGCGCCGCCCCACACCACACAAGGGTGGTTGAAGGGTTGGTTGCGTTGCGTTGAGAAAGAAATGTGCGAGCAGAGTTGCGCAGCACACGGCGGTCGAAGATGAAGGGATTAGGGAAGGTAAGGCAGATGGTAGGGTGCTTTGCAAGAGATGAGCGAGAACATGTGCCCCTGTGACGGGGTAGTATAAGCTTGCTGCCCCTTCCTCCCTTCCCTCTCTCGCTCTTCCCCCCCCCCCCCCCCCTCCCCCACCTCAGCAGCAGCGAGCAGCATTTTGGCGAGTGCCACGCGCATGGGGCGGTCGACGGCCTTGGTGAGCCCGAAGTCCAGCAGCACCGGCAGGTGGGGCGCCTCCCGACTCACCAGGAAATTGCCTGCCATGCATCGCAGGGGGGGGGGGGGGGTAGGGACGCAGCAGAGAGATGAACATGAAGGTGCAAAATGCCTACACCCAGAAATATGAGCAATATGAGCATTTAAGCGAGGATCTCAAGAAGCGCGAAACCAAATCCAAAAGGCTTGGTTTCGGGTTGGCGAAATGACCACCCCAACATGTGCGAAAATGTGCGAAAATGTGCGAAGATGTGCGAAAATGTGCGAAAAAGTAACACCGCCCCCCCAACACCACCCCTCACAACACCTCGCAATTTTCGCGACCCCCTGAAACCAAAACCTTTGGGTTCGGTTTTCTGCTACTTGAGATTCTCGCTTTAAATACCCAGTACCAAAGCCCTGCTTATCCCCCTCATTGCACCCCTCTCACAATCAACCTCCATTCCCTTTCAACCCACCACATGCACTTGTATTGTATGTTTCCCACCATTCACGTACCCTTGCCTAACGTCCCACTCATCACCCTTCCTCACTTCACTCCCACACTTCCCTCCACCCTCACATGCCTCCCCCCTCCCCCACCTGGGTGCGGGTCGGCGTTGAAGAACCCCCCGACGTAGATCTGGTGTGCGTACGCGCGTGCAATGCGGTTGAGCAGCGCCTGCCGGTCCACGCCCAGCGAGTCCAGCGCGGCCAGGTCGCTCAGTCGCGCGCCGTCCACGAAGTCCATCACGAGCACGCGCTCCGTGGCGCGCACCACCGCCGGCACACTGGCTTCCACCGCCAGCGCGCTGTTCTTCTCCCCCGCCGCTGCACTCATGCCCGCCTGCTCCACCTCCTGCTGCTGGAAGTTGCGTGCCACTCGCTCCAGGTTGGCTGCACAGGGGAAGAGAGGGGTCAGGGGGGTGGGCGGTTGGGGGAGTGGAGAGAAGAAAGGAAGAGTATGAGCGGTTGGGGGTTGGGCGGTTGGGCAGTATGAGGGAAATGAGGAAGGATTGGAGCGAATGGGCCTTGTGCGAGCATGGACGAACATGTCAGGGGAGAGGGCGTGAGCGATACAAGGGGGATGGGTGGACGTCAAAGGAGGAGGAAGGAGAGGAAAAGTAAGAGGGAGGCGGAGGGGGAGCGCGTGTAGCGTGGGAGCACTGGGCTTGAACCTGACCTGCTTCGAGCCTGAAGTCGAGCTCCTTGAGGACCTCCTTGGCCCACTCGCCCACCACGGGCTTGAAGTCGTAGTCGGGCTCCGCCCATGCCAGCCAGTCCACGATCGTCGTCAGGTTCCTGAAGTCCTGCCCGCCTCACGGGGGAGGGACACGTGGGGGACGCGCGTGCACAACAAGGGTGAGCTGATGAGTGCGCTTAGATCGGAGACAAAAGACAGCCCAAGCTAGGCAGTGCATGATCAAGTATTATCCACGTCACATACACCTGCCTCCCCATCTGACCGACTGACTCCACTCCTTCCGCTCGTCCTCTGCTCCAACCACTCTTACAACCACTCTGCCCTGCTACCTCACGCCCCGTCCACCTCCCGTGCCACCAACCACCCCACACATCCCCACTAGAGTACTGCACTGCACAGCTACCCTCTCCCAGTGCAAAGAAGCGTCGAGTGCGAGCGGAAATCCCCCCTGTGGCCTGGAAACCCCCTTGCCCACCTGCTGGATCTTCTCCTTGACGCCTGCGTGCTGCACCTTCACCACCACCTGCTGCCCGCTCGCCGTCACTGCACGGTGCACCTGCGCTATCTGGCACACCGCCACCGCACACATGACCACACGCGCATCGATTCAAGGATGAAAAGAAAGATACGCAGCAGGCGGAGTGCGGGACGGGTAGAGAGGAGGGGAGGGGAGCAGCGAGACAGAGAGATGCATGCGGCGTGTGGAAGAGGGTGTCAGACAAGTGCGGGGCAAGAGCGGGTGTGGGCCAGAGCGGGTGTGGGCCAGAGCGGGTGTGGGCCAGAGCGGGTGTGGGCCAGAGCGGGTGTGGGCCAGAGCGGGTGTGGGCCAGAGCAGGTGTGGGCCAGAGCGGGTGTGGGCCAGAGCGGGTGTGGGCCAGAGCGGGTGTGGGCCAGAGCGGGTGTGGGCCAGAGCGGGTGTGGACCAGAGCGGGTGTGGGCCAGAGCGGGTGTGGACCAGAGCGGGTGTGGACCAGAGCGGGTGTGGGCATGTTGGTCTAGAAACGGAACCGTGATGGGCCACAACCACACCCACATGGCTGTGTGCCTGTGTGTGCTGGCGAGGCGAGTGTGCACACAGTCGACGCGAGTGCATGCATCATGCATGCGCTATGCGTAGGTGTGTGAATGCGCCCGCCAGCAGCGCATGGCTGTGATGGATGCGTGTGTGCATGGCTGCTCTCCCACCGATGTGGCTGCTCTGCCCACGCCACTCACCGATGCGGTGGCCAGGGGCTGGTGGTCGAAGGAGGAAAAGGCCTGGGATGGCGGGCTGCCCAGCTCCTCCTCGATGGTGCCCAGCACCTGCTCGGGGGGGAGGGGGTGAGGAGGAGGAGGTGGAGGGACGCATGCACACACTTACACACCTGCGGCCACCCCCCTGCACGCTCTCACTCACACCTGCCAGGCAGGCTCTTGCTGCTGTGCCGTGCTCACTGCATTGGCCTACAGGTGCGGCCGGTTGTGGCAGGCAGGGGGTAGGAGGGGGATGGAGGGGTCCTCCTGGGACAACGGTGGTAGTGGAGGGGACAGTGGCGGGTCATGACAGGGGCAGCACGAGCTTACGGGCAATTGAGAGCAGCCATGCACCATAAAAGCCCCGGCGACCAGGAGAGGTGGGCGCGGGAGAGGGGGGGGGGGAAATGGGAGGATTTGAGGAGGTAAAGCATGAGCACTGACAGATGCCCCCCTGGCAGGCTGGCAACCCTACCTTTCCCCATTCCAGCCCCTCTGCAAGCCAGCCCCGCCCCCTAGTATCTCCACCACCTGCACCATGTCCCCCCCCCGCACCTCCTTCATGCCTTGGGGCGTTTTGAGGAGTCTCAAAACTAAACTGAGGCACCTGCACCGTGTCCCACCCCCCCCCCCCCCCCCGGCCCCCTCTCCCCGCGCACCTCCTTCATGTCTCGGGGCGGCAGGGTGTCCTGCAGCTGCCGCAGCAGGTCCAGGTAGGGCGCGGGCATGACGTCAGCGCGCGTGGAGAGGTACTGCCCCACCTTCACCCACAGCCCCTCCAGCCGCACCATCGCCGCGTACACGCTCCCCGCGCACCGCGTGTGCGCGCGCTGCCACGTGGCGAGGGAGCGCGGCGACGCGTCGTCCACTGGGAGGCGCAGCAGCGCGCCGCAAACGTACGTCAGGTAGTACTGGGTCAGCTGGGGGGGAGTGGCGGGGGGGCGGGGGGAGGGGGGAGTGGGAAGGGGGAGAGGGAGGGGGGGAAGAGTTGACACGACGATGGATACGATCTAGCATGCCGCACATGCACGATCATGAGCGCGGGAGAGTGCGCGCATAGCGGCGGAATGGCGCGGCGGGCACCTTGTAGTCGAGGAAGACGCGCATGGCCACGCGGAAGACGCGCAGCTGCCGCTGCAGAAGCTGGTTCGTCAGCACCGCGTGGCCCGCGCACACGGCGCACGCGCCCACGGCAGCCGCCACAGGCCACAGCAGGAACCACATGATGCCGCGCGGCGGCCGTGCGCGCACGCCGCTGCTGGCTGCACGCGGCGCTGCCGCGCTATGCTGATAGGCTTGACCGCTCAACGCGCACCGCCGCTGCTGGGGAATCTCGAAAGCTACGTAGTCACTGTTTCTTCGTGAAGCGGGGAGCAGCGCTTGCGCACAAGGTTATGTGAAAGGACCGCGGCTTGCGACACGGCGAATTCTAGGCAACGTTACGAAGCTGCGACGCGACGGATGCGCGTGAATGCAGCGAGTGATGGGAAGAGCACAGCAGCAGGCCGCACAGCGGTGCGAAGCCGCTAGTGAAAGCAGGAGATGAGAGACGGGTGGACTGATGAGCCAAGACGGATAACCACGTGAGTTACGCGATGCTTGCCCTCCACCACAAGTCGCATGCCTGCCGTTGCTGACGAGCGTTCTTTGCAGCCTGCCGTTTCCAGGAAGGGCCGCTCACCCCATGAATGACAGCGACCTTGCGAACAAGACGCGAAATCTGCGGGGAGTCTCTCCACGACAACACGGTGCTCACTGATGTCATGTGGTCCCGTACGGCCCGAAATTGAGGAGAGGGTCGAATCGTATCCGCACATCGAGGTTGTTTCTCATTCACGTAATGCCACGTGTCCCATGAACACTTCGGACGGACATAAAAAACACCGAGACTGGGTGCCTGGTTTGGTTGGGTGAGTGTAGGTGTAGTGAAATTTCCTTATCCCTTTAATAACTTAGTATAGCGTACACTAGCATGACAAGGCTCCTAAGGCATAGTTTTATCACGTCTGCCCGAACCTTGCCACCCAGATGTGGCCTCTGCTGAGCCACGTGCCAGTCTCGTCCTCTCGTGCTTCATGCCTAACTATATACTAGGACTGATGTTGTTTCGATAGTGTGAAAACAGGTCCAGAAGTCCTGTTTACTTGCCCGCCACCACCATCACTAGTCCGCAGGTGGAGGGCCGTTGCAGTAGGGACGCATGGGGAAGCATTTACCAGTGGGCAAGCCATCAGCGCCACACAGCATGGCAGGTTTGGGCGGCAGAGGAGCTTGGGCGGCAAACAGGGTAAATGCTTGCTTGTTGATTTGTTGCAGTCGTCTCGAATTCTCCACAAAAGCTGTTGCCTGTGTGGGAAACACATGGGCAAGGAGGGACAAGAGGGCACAGGGAGCTTGGACGTGTGAAGGCCTGTGAGCAGTCGTAATTTTCTTGCTTGCCTGGAAACAGGTAGGCAAGGAGGAAAAGACGATCCGGACACTCTTCTTGCTGTTCGTCATACAGAATTATAAGACAGAAGAGGGGGTAGGTGATGAGCCATGTATGCGCCGTGAATGGCAACATGCAAGTGCTATGTGCGCTGACACTTGAAGTCAACTGCAGAGTCATCAGCTGCAGGTGGAAAAGTCAGAGGCTAATGGTACGGTAGTTGACTCATCCCTACCTTAGCATTGAGTTGTTGCAGTTGTGCTTCTGCCTCCCTTACTGCTGCCTCCCTTGCTGCTGCCTCCTTTGCTGCTGCTTTCCTGCCTCGCTCCCTCTCTGCACTCCCCACTCCCCCGAGCACTCCAATTTCCCCACCAGCACCAGCAGCAGAGCCAACTCCCCCTCCTGCCCCACCCCCACACATGCTTTCATACTCGCTCACAACAACAGCATGCTTGCACCAATCCTCCAGCTCAAATCTCCTCTCTTGCCCCAGAAGATGCACCACCACACTCCCCCCCCACACTACCGCATCACTCTCATCATCCCCCCCCCTTTCCGCCGAACCTCCTCCGGCCTTGGGCAGGGCGGCAGCCAAGCCAGCAGGTTCAGGAAGGCCAGCTGCCAAGCCTTCAGGCCTGGAGGGACGAGTTAGAGGGCCTGATTTTGAGCTAGGTTCGGGAAGGGATGTGGGGGAGGAAAAGGGGAGGGGACCCGAGTGGGGGACAGTGAGGGGGAGAGAGCTGGGAGTGGAGGAGGATGGTGGGGTGGGGGTGGTAAGGGGGGCAACAGGGGGAGTAAAGGGGGAGGAGGAGGAGAGGGAGTGAGTGGGAGTGTTATATTCCGAGGGTGATGGGGAAAGGGAGGAGGTGTTGGTGGCTGGAGTCCTGACTTGGCTGTCTGCTGCTGTCCCCCCTCTTGCTTGAGGTGTCACTGCTGCTGCGTGTGCTGCTATGGTGGGGGAAGCTGGTCTCTGGCACATAATCTGCAGGAACAAGGCGGAGAGGAGACGAAGGGCATGGGAACGATGGAGTTGATGGCATGGCATGCGCACATGGTGCACGATGGAAGTAGATGGCGTGGCATTACAGCAATCGTAAACGATGGTGCAGGAGGCACTAGAGGCATACAGCGAGCAGTGGGGGGTACAGCGAGCAGTGGGGGGTACAGCGAGCAGTGGGGGGTACAGCGAGCAGCAGTGAGTAGAGGTGGTGAAACTCCCTTATGTCCTTCCCCTTGCACGCCCAGGGTTTTACCGGTGGCACAAGCAGCAGCGACGAGAGGCGGTGGAACTCTCTCGGTTCTCTCCCCTTTGACGCCCAGGGCTTAATCGGCAGAGCAAGCAGAGGGGGTTGAGGGGGGAGATGACTACAAAAAGCGCATGGCAGAGGAAAGGAGTCAGGGGAGGGCTTACAGCGAGCAGCAGCGAGTAGAGGTGGTGGAACTCTCTCGCATTCCTCCCCTTGCACGCCCAGGGCTCAACCGGAGGCGCCAGTAGGGGCAGGAGGGGGCGCAGGGTGGAGGAGAGGGTGGAGAGGGCATGGGCGAAGAGACTGTCCACCTGCACGCTGCCCCAGTAGATAGCCTCTGGGAATTTGAGGGGAAACGTAGTGGTAGGACGAGAGGGAAGAAGGAGATGGAAAAGGAGTGAGAGGGTGGAAAGGGCATGGGCGATCCTGCTTGCTCGCTGCCACAACCAATGGTAATGAGTCGATTTCTGGATGGAGGTGGGGAGACAGGTGGGAGGGGAGCGGGGGTTGGTGGGACGGAAAGAGCAAGGTGAGGCGAGAGCAGGAAATGGCGGAAAGGATGACTTCGTGCCTGTCTGCTTGCATGCTGCCCGAAAAGATGGGCACTGAAGGTATGCGAGGGGTCTAGTTTTGAGGCGCCTCAAAACTAGACTTCGTGCCTGTCTGCTTGCATGCTGCCCGAAAAGATGGGCACTGAAGGTATGCGAGGGAAGCGAAGGAATATGAACTGGGCGAGAGCGAGAGGGGCATCGGCGATGAGGGAGGGGAGAAGGTGGAGCGGGCATCAGCAACTCTCTGCCTGGAAAGCGTCACAGTCACAGCTGTTAGACCATAACTTGCTGCTTACGACTATATTGTGGAGTGTGCTAGGTAGATGCTAGGTGCTAGATAAGCTGCAACCCCAAAATCCGCACCCCATCCCCAAAAACTACACCCCCAAGACCCGGACACCCAAAAAACGCACGCGAAAAACCCGCAGCCCGGTGATGGTGGGTGATGGTGGGTGAAGTTGGAGGATGCTGGATGATGCTGGGTGATGCTGGGTGATGGTGGGCGAGGGTGGGTGTTGCTGGGTGATGCTGGGTGATGCTGGGTGATGGGTCACAGTGGGTCATGGTGGGTGACGGTAGGTGATGCCGGGTGATGCCGGGTGATTCCGGGTGATCCTGGGTGATTCTGGGTGATGCCCAAAACCTGAACCCCAAAACTCAAACCCCTAGAGCCCTAAACTGTCCAACTGTTGAACTGTCCAACTGTTACTGCTTAACTGTGCAACTGTCAAACTGTAAAGTGTCCAACTGTTCAACTGTCCAACTGTCCAACTTTTCAACTTTCCAACCGTTCTACTTTTGAGCTGTCCAACAGTTCAACTTTTCAACTGTCCAACTGTTCAACTGTCCAACTGTTCAACTGTCCAACTGTTCAACTGCCCAAATGTTCAACTGTCCAACTGTCCAACTGTTGAACTGTCCAACTGTTGAACTGTCCAACTGTTACTGCTTAACTGTGCAACTGTCAAACCGTAAAGTGTCCAACTGTTAAACTGTCCAACTTTTCTAACTTTCCAACCGTTCTACTTTTGAGCTGTCCAACAGTTCAACTTTTCAACTGTCCAACTGTTCAACTGTTCAACTGTTCAACTGTTCAACTGTCCAACTGTTCAACTGTTCAACTGTCCAAATGTTCAACTGTCCAACTGTCCAACTGTTGAACTGTTGAACTGTCCAACTGTTGAACTGTTGAACTGTCCAACTGTTACTGCTTAACTGTGCAACTGTCAAACCGTAAAGTATCCAACTGTTCAACTGTCCAACTTTTCAACTTTCCAACCGTTCTACTTTTGAGCTGTCCAACAGTTCAACTTTTCAACTGTCCAACTGTTCAACTGTCCAACTGTTCAACTGTCCAACTGTTCAACTGTCCGAATGTTCAACTGTCCAACTGTCCAACTGTTGAACTGTCCAACTGTTGAACTGTCCAACTGTTACTGCTTAACTGTGCAACTGTCAAACCGTAAAGTGTCCAACTGTTCAACTGTCCAACTTTTCTAACTTTCCAACCGTTCTACTTTTGAGCTGTCCAACAGTTCAACTTTTCAACTGTCCAACTGTTCAACCGTTCTACTTTTCAACTGTCCAACTGTTCAACTGTTCAACTGTTCAACTGTCCAACTGTTCAACTGTTCAACTATCCAAATGTTCAACTGTCCAACTGTCCAACTGTCCAACTGTTGAACTGTTGAACTGTCCAACTGTTACTGCTTAACTGTGCAACTGTCAAACCGTAAAGTGTCCAACTGTTCAACTGTCCAACTGTCCAACGTTTCAACTTTCCAACCGTTCTACTCTTGAGCTGTCCAACAGTTCAACTTTTCAACTGTCCAACTGTTCAACTGTTCAACGAATCAACTGTTCGACTGTTCAACTATCCAATAGTGCATCTGTCCATCTGTCCAACTGTTCAACCGTCCAAATGTCCAACTATTCAACTGTTCCAACTGTGCAACTGTCCAGCTGTCCAACTGGTCAACTGTCCAACTGTTCAACTGTCCAACTGTTCAACTGTTCCGTTCAACAGTCCAAATGTTCGACTGTCCAACTGTCCAAATGCTCAAGTGTCCAACTGTTCAACTATTCAACTGTTCAACTGTCCAAGTGTTCAACTGTTCCGTTCAACTGTTCTGTTCAACTGTCCAACTGTTCACCTGTCTAACTGTTCAACTGTTCAAATGTCCAACAGTCCAACTGTGCAACTGTCCAGCAGTCCAAATGTTCAACTGTCCAACTGTTCAACTGTTCAACTGTCCAACTGTCCAAGTGTTCAACTGTCCAACTGTTCAACTGACCAAATGTTCAACTGTCCAACTGTTCAACTGTGCAATTGTCCAAATGTCCAACTGTTCAACTGTGCAACTGTCCAACTGTTCAACTGTCCAAAAGTTCAACTGTTCAACTGTGCAACTGTCCAACTGTTCAACTATCCAAAGTGTTCAACTGTCCAGCTGTTCAACAGTCCAAAAGTTCAACTGTTCAACTGTTCAACTATCCAAAGTGTTCAACTGTCCAACTGTTCAAAAATATCCAAAGTGTTCAACTGTCCAACTGTTCAACTGTCCAACTGTTCAACTGTTCAACTGTTCAGCTGTCCAACTGTCCGACTGTCCAACTGTTCAGCTGTTCAACTGTGCAACTGTCCAACTGTTCAACTGTCCAAAAGTTCAACTGTTCAACTGTGCAACTGTCCAACTGTTCAACTATCCAAAGTGTTCAACTGTCCAAAAGTTAAACTGTTCAACTGTGCAACTGTCCAACTGTTCAACTATCCAAAGTGTTCAACTGTCCAACTGTTCAACTATCCAAAGTGTTCAACTGTCCAACTGTTCAACTGTCCAACTGTTCAACTGTTCAACTGTTCAGCTGTCCAACTGTTCAACTGTTCGACTGTCCAACTGTCCAACTGTCCAAGTGTTCAACTGTCCAGCTGTTCAACAGTCCAAAAGTTCAACTGTTCAACTGTTCAACTATCCAAAGTGTTCAACTGTCCAACTGTTCAACTATTCAAAGTGTTCAACTGTCCAACTGTTCAACTATCCAAAGTGTTCAACTGTCCAACTGTTCAACTGTCCAACTGTTCAACCGTTCAACTGTTCAGCTGTCCAACTGTCCGACTGTCCAACTGTTCAACTGTTCAACTGTTCAACTGTGCAACTGTCCAACTGTTCAACTGTCCAAAAGTTCAACTGTTCAACTGTGCAACTGTCCAACTGTTCAACTATCCAAAGTGTTCAACTGTCCAAAAGTTAAACTGTTCAACTGTGCAACTGTCCAACTGTTCAACTATCCAAAGTGTTCAACTGTCCAACTGTTCAACTATCCAAAGTGTTCAACTGTCCAACTGTCCAACTGTTCAACTGTCCAACTGTTCAACTGTTCAACTGTTCAGCTGTCCAACTGTTCAACTGTTCGACTGTCCAACTGTCCAACTGTCCAAGTGTTCAACTGTCCAACTGTTCAACTGTCCAACTGTTCAACTGTCCAACTGTCCAACTGTCCAATTGTTCAACTGTTCAACTATCCAACTGTCCAACTGTCCAACTGTTCAACTGTCCAACTGTTCAACTGTCCAACTGTCCAACTGTTCAACTGTCCAACTGTCCAACTGTCCAACCGTCCAACTGTTCAACTGTCCAACTGTCCAAGTGTTCAACTGTCCAACTGTCCAACTGTTCAACTGTCCAACTGTTCAACTGTCCAACTGTCCAACTGTTCAACTGTCCAACTGTTCAACTGTCCAACTGTCCAACTGTTCAACTGTCCAACTGTCCAACTGTCCAACCGTCCAACTGTCCAACTGTCCAACTGTCCAACTGTCCAGCTGTCCAACTGTCCAACTGTCCAACTGTCCAACTGTCCAACTGTTCAACTGTCCAACTGTCCAACTGTTCAGCTGAACAGGAGGTCCGTGACGGCGGGCGCTGGGGGGCTGTGAGTGGGTTGCGGGGGGGCAGGTAGAGCACCCTAAGACCGAATCCTACACCCTACACCCTACAGCATAACACGTGTGGTCCTCACCTGCCACCTGCGCCGCCTGCAGCATGCCCAGCATTGACGAGCGCACCACAGGCACTGAGGCAGCCACTCTCTGCAGCAGGTCCGTGAGAGGCGCTGCCGGTGGGGCTGGGGGGGCGGGAGGAGCAGGGGGTAGCGGTGGAGGGCGCTGCACTGGGGAGTCAGGCCGATAGGCTGCCGCTGATGCGGAGGCGGCATCCCTGCTTCCAGCTGCTGCCTCATGAGGTTCCTCCATGTCATGAGCTGCCTTGGGGCCTCCGTGCCCATGGCCCCCATGCACATCATGACACCCACTGCCCCCATGGAACCTGTCATGAGTCTCCAGCGACGAACCATCAACCGATGCAGCAGCGGGGGGAAGATAAATTTCTGGCGGACCGTCCATCTGCCCGTCCTCAGCTTCAGCCTCCCCAACTCGGGCAGCTGGAAAACTCTCCCTCCCGTTCTCACCATCCCCAATCCCTCTTTCGCTTCCTCCCCCACTACTTCCCCTCAGCGCCTCACCAGCACCCCCAGCAGCTCTGCGGCTATCGCTACTCCTATCCCGGTGCACAGATTCGCGCTCCGAGGAGCCTTTGGAAGAGCGGTGTTGGGATGAGCCATTGGGCGGGCGGTGCTTGGGGGAGCGCTGCCTGAGCCCACGGGGGGTGAATGCCTCGTGGGGAGGGAGGTCAGAGGGGTTGACTCGCAGCAGTTGCAGCAGGTGGCTGTCCCTGGGGGACGGCACCAGGCCCAGCCATGGCGCTGCCTGGATGAACTGCATGGTGGACGCATGGGCCTGGGGGGTGTGCGTGGGGTGAGTGAGTTGGGGGGAAGAGCAGAGAAGAGTGGTTGATTCTGAGCAGCTGCAGCTGCAGCAGCGACCATGCAATTCCTGACGTGCCTAAATACCGATGTACGCAGCATGCCTTGGAAAGGTGTAAGGCGCCTCAAAAACGCCTCAGAAAGAGGTTTCTAAAGGTGTGTCTGAAGCATACGTTCTCGCTCAATAACCTGCCCAACAGTTTCAGACTGATATTTTATCCTACTGACCCGAAACGCACCTCACCCAACCGCAACCCGACGCATGCCTGGGACTCGGCCTAAGCACCCATATGTGATTGAGTTCAGGTGTCAGCATGCACGCACAGTGCAGCACACGGCTTCTTACAATGGACACGTCCAAGAGCGCCAGCAGCCCCAGCAGCGACCCCACATGCCGCAGCACAGCCATCACTCCCTCCACTGCTGCTGGCGCTCTGCGCTGTACAGCTGCTGCTGCGGCTGATATGCGCTCCACGCATGCTGGTGGGAGACACAGATGGACAACAGAGTGAGAGAGAGGGAAGTCAGAGCGAGAGGGGAGAGAGGAGGAAGGCCAACTTGATGTAAATCAACCTACCCAAGAGGGCATGGTCAACGCAAGTTAACCTACCCAAGAGGGCATGGTCAACGCAAGTAAACCTACCCAAGAGGGCATGGTCAACGCAAAACTACCCAGGAGGGCATGGTCAGCGCAAGTCAACCTACCCGGTAGGCCAAGTTCGAAGGGCCCCTGGAGGTCTTGAGTGGGCAGGAGGGGCAGCAGCTGTGCTGCCAAGGGTGGCAACTGGTGGGAGACCTGAGAAAATAGAGACAAGGCAATTCAAAGCATGAATGCGAGGAGAGGGAGTGCATGTGAGGAGCATGAATAAGGCCACAGACTGCCAAGTCAACGCATTTGAAGGAAGGGAACAGGTCAGGAATATCACTAGTGGCAGATACTGTCAGAGGCTGTGGGAGGAAGGAGAGATGGGGGGGGAAGGAATGAGAAGGAGAGCCATGCTGACGAGTGGGTGGGAAGAAGGGAGCAAAGATGCACATAGAGGAAGGGGTTACAACATGTTGATGCTTCTCAGGGGAAAAGACAATGCCCTCTGCCAGCACTCTGTCAGCACTCTGTCAGCACTCTGTCAGCACTCTGTCAGCCATCCATTTGCTCGGAAACGAGGCACGCCTCGTGAGCGCAGGAGTCAAGGCAGAACTGCAGCAGCATGGGCAGGCACTCGGGGTTCACTGGTGCCTGACGCTGTAAGGGGGCAACTGCAAGAGCTTGCAAGCAGGCTAAAGGCACAGAGACACGCACTTCCTCAAGGAAACCCCACACACCTTGTGGGTGAGTGAGTCAAGGCAGAACTGCAGCAGCATGGGCAGCGAGTGCGGGCCCAGCAGCGCCACTATGGCATCCACGTGCGCCTGGCCCATGTGCTGCGAGTGCAGGAGGGATATGCACGAGTAGGCCGCGTTGAGGTCCTGGGGTGGAGGGGGGATGGCAGCAAGGAGCGAGGAGCAGGAGGGCTGATTGAACCATTGCGGATTGGGGTGATAGTGGAGGAGTCACTAAGGCGTCCATGTGGGCGTGCGCTCTCAAGTGAGAGCGCAGCAGTGATATGTAGGAGTTTGCCTCACCTGTGCAGTGTTCGGGCGAGGCAACACCTTTCATGCAATCTAACACTTGCATTGCAGCGCCACACTGTAGCATGCTGCCAGGAGCTGCCATACTTGCATGAGTAGCTCAGTGCCACCAAAAGTGGCAACTGGAAGAGCAGGTCCCTGCACAGGCTGCTGCAGCACATAAGGAGGGCACACAACGCGAACAGCGTTGACACACCTTGCTTCCAAACATGTAGGCGTCAGGGGCAGCACCTGGAAGTCACCGTTTGAGTCGACTCAAAAGACACACCTTGCTTCCAAACATGTAGGCGTCAGGGGCAGCATCTGGAAGTCACCGTTTGAGTCGACTCAAAAGACACACCTTGCTTCCAAACATGTAGGCGTCAGGGGCAGCATCTGGAAGTGCGGGCCTCCGCATGGGCTGCTGCTGCTGCTGCGGCAGGGAGGGGCTACGCACAAAGCGCCGAGTGACCGCGTTCCAGAGGAAGTTGGGCAGCAGGTCCTTCTCCACCTCGCGGCACACCTGGAGGGGGGGGTATGGGGAAGCATCAGCCAGTTGAGAACCGCATCATACAAGCATCAGCGCCAGCATCCTACGGATGAAGCACGCACAGGAAACGATGGGGGAGGTGATGCGCTACAACAGGGCAGCGCCGAATGGAATCCACTGAAAGGTGTCTCACATCAGCCGCGGTGCGTGAGGAGAGTGAAGAGAGGGAGGTGGCGTGAGAGGGCTCAATGGGAGTCGATGGCAGGGCAACACCCTGTTGCTGGGGACTGCTAGGTATGATTGATAGTTCCCTCCCGCTGGCACTGTGCTGAACTCACATAAGCGGCGGTGCACCAGGAAAGGGAGGACAGGTGCCGTGGGTGGGTAGCCTCTATGAAGATGGCCTCAAACGAGTCGATGGGTGGGCGCTGCTCTAAGGAGTGGATTGAAGGGTGGGTGACTCACATAAGATGCAGTGCGCGAGGAAAGCGAGGAGAGGGACGTGGCGTGTGTGGCTTCGGTAAAGATGGCCTCAAAGGAGTCGATTGCAGGGCACTGCTCTGCCACCAATCGGTGAGTGCCACGTAGGACCTCTATCAGGTGGTGTGTCTCCTGCAGGCAAGGACGGAAGGAACAAGAGCGTGAGAATGGGGCTCATAATAATGCAGAGGAGGCCAGAAGGCGCCCCAAGTATAGGATCCAAGGACCTTGAAGTAGGCTGGCAGTTGAGCTAAAGCCAGCTAAGATACATGTACATCCACAAGCCATACGATCATGCATGATACAGCCTTGCATCACACACCATGACGAGGCAGAGATCCGCCCCCTCCATGTGGGTGAGGATGAAATCCAGGTTGTGCCGAGTCAGCTTGTTCAGCCGCCGAGTCAGCAGATCCCGCATATCCACTGTGCGGCCCAAAAGCTGTGTAGAATGAGGATAGGGAGGCGTGGGGGGAAGGTAGGGATGATGAAAGCGGAAGGTAATGAGTGGTTGCAACACCATGAGGCACACATGCACACATGCACTGTTCGGCCCAGCAGCTGAGTAGCTATCACAGGGAGGCGCCAGGGAGGGTGGAGGGGGGACGGAAGGATGAGAGTAGCAGCAGATTTGACAGGGCAGGACGTGGGGGAAGGAAATGAGTGAGCTTTGAGTCCACCCAAAAGCAGAATCATCAGGAAATTCGGAGGCAGGACAGAGCAACTGACACACCAGAAGTGAATCTCGTGAAACACTCCACACAGGAGTGTGTTTGTTCTAAGACATATGAGAAGCACAGCCCGCACACCTGCAAGTGCGTCTGGCGGAAGAGCCCACTGTAGTTGCGGGGAGTCACAGTGTACCTTCCTCCCACGCCCAAAGCTGCTGCCGTGGCCACAAACGACTTGTCCAGCAGCTTGCTGCGAGGGCAGGGGGTGAGGGGTGGGGAGTGGGGCGTAAGGAAGGAGAGCGAGCAGCAAGTGGGTGTGCAAGTAACCTTCCCACGGCCAAGGCCGAGGCTTTGAAGGGTTCATTCACAGTGCTTCTCCTTCAGCTCAATGGCCGCACAGCATTAGCCATGGAAAGGGATGAAGCGCCCTACCTCTCTCAGCTTACAGTGCACTCTTTGACATAGGCGAGCATGGTGCCAGGCTGGCACGCACCCTAATCTCACCTCGCACCCCAACACTCCCACCTGGCGCGTGCGCTGCCTAATTTGTCTCACCTGGCGCGTGCCCTGCCTACATGACTCACCTGGCGGCACATTGTTTGAAGTAGGTGAAGATGGAGAGAGCCAGCTTCGACAGCAGCTGGTCAAACGCCACGCCCACCTGATGGGGTACGTGGGATGGTGTGGAATCAGGTAAGAAGTAGTGTTTCACTGCAAGCGACGATGCTCATGATTGGGACGGCCTCACCCCAATTCCCTGCTCCTCCCTGCCCTCGTTCACACCTCTGCTTGAGTGAGCAGGGAGCTGTGCCTCAACATATCTCGACTCTAAACCCGCCTGCTCTCACGCCCTTCTCCCTGCCGCCTGCCATCTCGCCTCCGCGCCGCCACCTCACCAGAGAGGAACTGCCTCTTGAGCGAGTCAACAGCCTTATGAACCTTGCACTGGCCCATGTGGCCTCAGCTCTACATTTCCCTGCCCTCAGTCTGTTCCTGCCGCTGCTCTCACCTCTGCCTCCACCTCGTCGAAGAGGAACTGCCTCTTGAGCGAGCGCAGAGCGGCGTCAGCAGCATCGTCGTAGATGGTGAATGGCAGCAGCACCGCATCCGCTAGGCAAGGGGCACACGAAGCAGCAGCAGCAGCAGTAAGGCCACCACCACTAGCTTCCCCTCCACTGCCACCATCTTCAGCTGCTGTTGCTGCTGCTGCTGCCCCTGTGCCAAGTTTGGTGGTGCTGCTGTTGTTGCTACCACAATTGTCGGCGGTGGTGTCTTGGAGGGCAGAGAGAGTGAGCACCCAGGGCAGGCTGGCAGCGAGGGGGACTTGCACCACCCCCGCTGCATCTAAGAATGACTCTCGTAGCCACAGGAAAGACAGGTCGGTCACCTGTAGCAGGGCATCTAGTAACGGGGATGAAGAGAGCAGAGAAAAGAATGCACACAGAGAGAGTAAGCACCCACGGGGAAGGCAGGGTGGCAGAGAGAGGGACTTCCACCACTCCTGCTGTAGCTAGGACCGATGTCACCTGTGGCACAGCGTCTTCGAATGGGAATGGAGCACAGAGGAAACAGTTTGAGATGTTGTTGACTTGAAAGCAGCGGACATTAGACCTTACCATTGGCATGGGCCCATGTAGTTTGTGGTTGAATACCCCAACGTACCAAGGCCCACTGCCCACACGTACTAGGGTAGTCGAGCAGGTGCGGGAAGAAGAGCAGGCGTTGCAGGAAGTTATCGAGTTCCTTGATCTCACTCGCCGACACCTCCCTGTCCCGCCCCTTGCTCCGCTCCTTCCCCCCTCCCTCCTTGCCCCCGTGCTTGCTCTTCTCCGGCCCGAAGAACCCCCCTTTCACCCCCGCGCTCGCCCCGATCACCAGCGCCTGCACCAGGTGCTGCAGACAGTGGATCTTTTGTGGGGCGGGGGGAGAGAAGGAGCGCAGACAAAGAGAGGGATGCGGCAGTGGGGGGTTGGCTTCTGCCGGTATTCCAGTGGTTTGACTCCACCCTGAGAGATAAATCAGTGGTTTGAATCCACCCTGAGAGATAAATCAGTGGTTTGACTCCACCCTGAGGGGTAAACCAGTGTTTTGACTCCACCCTAGCCTGAGTGGTAAAGCTTGACTCCACCCTGAGTGGTAAATCAGTGGTTTGACTCCACCCAGAGAGGTAACCCAGTGGTTTGACTCCAACCTGAGTGGTATTCCAGTGGTTTGACTCCACCTTGAGTGGTAAACCAGTGGTTTGACTCCACCCTGAGTGTTAAACAAGTGGTTTGACTCCACCCTGAGTGTTAAACAAGTGGTTTGACTCCACCCTGAGTGGTATTCCAGTGGTTTGACTCCACCCTGAGTGGTAAACCAGTGGTTTGACTCCACCCTGAGTGATAAACTAGTGGTTTGACTCTACCCTGAGAGCCAAACCAGAGGTTTGATTACACCCTGAGTGGTATTCCAGTGGTTTGACTCCACCCCGAGTGGTATTCCAATGGTTTGACTCCACCCCAAGTGGTAAACCAGTGGTTTGATGCCACCCTGAGGAAGGGGTTGGGGATGCGAGAGCAAAGCACGGGAAACAGATGACTGGAGCGCGTGAGGGTGGGATGGGTCGCGGCAGAGCAAGCACTTAAGATCATGCTTGCTAACAGCCTGCCCCTGCCCGCTCCCCACCATCACATCCACTCTTGCTCAGAGACCCTCAAGGGAGAGGTGCTCACCTGAGCGAGTGAGGGCGGGGTGGGTCGAGGCAGAGCGAGCCTCTTGAGGTCATCTTCGTTAACAGCCTGCCCTTTCCTGCTCTTGACAATCACATCAAGCGCCTCCTCCTCTGGTATCCCCGCCCAGTCAGCCGCCACTGCTCTGATCTTGAGCAACGTCCTGCATTGCAAATAGACGTCATGGGCGGCCAGGAGAGAAGCACACCTCATGTTCACATTAAGCACCTCGTTTTCTGGTATACCCGCCCAACCAGCCACTGCTGGTCATCTCTTGAGCAGCGTCCTGCCATACAGGGAAGAACAGAAGGGGGGAAGAGAGAAGTGTGCTGTGCTGTGCTGTGTACGATCACATCCAGCGTTGGATTGCCCTCCTCCAGCAATAACCTGGACCCAGCTGCCCCCGCCCTGATCTGGAGCAACATCTTGACTTGCATAGGAGCACAGCACAGCTTGTGCATAGAGGATCCCCCCACATGCATCCCTCCCCTATGCATCACCCCCCCATGCATCCCCCCCCTGCATCCCCCCCCCCCAAATGCATCTCCCCCCTATGCATCCGCCCCCCAATGAATCCCCCCCAATGCATCCCCCCCTCATGCATCCCCCTCATGCATCCCCCCTATGCATCCCCCCCTGTGCATCCCCCCCCTATGCATCCCTCCCCTATGCATCCCCCCCCCTATGCATCCCACCCCCCTATGCATCCCCCCCCACTATGCATCCCCCCCCCCCATGCATCCTCCCCCCTATGCATCCCCCCCCCTATGCATCCCCCCCCTATGCATTACCCCCCCCATGCATCTCCCCCCCAGGCA
This sequence comes from Closterium sp. NIES-67, assembly GCA_027943415.1. NCBI lineage: Eukaryota > Viridiplantae > Streptophyta > Zygnematophyceae > Desmidiales > Closteriaceae > Closterium > Closterium sp. NIES-67. Next base: position 207,054 of record BQMB01002223.1, on the reverse strand, counting down.
TTCCCCCCCCCATGCACCCCCCCCCCCCCTTATGCCTCCCCACCCCTTATGCCTCCCCCCCCCATGCATCCCCCCCATGCATCCCCCCCCCTATGCATCCCCCCCATGCATCCCCCCTATGCATCCCCTCCATGCATCCCCGCTCAAGATCGCCCACCGCTAAAGATCGCCCAACGCGCAAGATCGCCCACCGCTCAAGATCGCCCACCGCTTAAGATCGCCCACCGCTCAAGATCGCCCACAGCCAAGATCGCCCACCCCCAAGATAATGCATCCCCCCCTTTGCATCCCCACTATGTATCCCCCCCTTTGCATCCCCACTATGTATCCCCCCCTTTGCATCCCCCCTGTTCCAGAGGTCTCAACACCCATCCTACCTGGTGCAGGCAGTCGTCATGTTGGAAGACAAGACTCTTTCAGCAGAGGCGCACACACACGTGTGCAAACCCACATGACACTGGCTCCGATGCGTCAACACCCACTCGACATGGCTTAGGAGCATCCAACCTACCTGGCATAGGGAGTGTCCATGTTGGAAGACGAGACTCGCTTGAGCAGCGAGGTGACGTACACGCGTGCAAACTCCTGCACGTCCGCATGGATGGCCTCGCGCAGCACCCACGCGATGTCGCCCTCCACCGCCGTCATCATCGCCGCCACGCCCTTGATAAACCCCACCAGCTGGATTGGAGGGAGGCAGGAAGATGAGAAGATATTGAGGAAAAAGGAGGGATGAGAAAGAAAGGGGGATGGAGATTCAAGCACACTAACGAAGAAGGTGAGAGATACGGGGGCTAATGTTTGGCGCGTCAAACAGAGTAACCAAACCCAAACACGTGCACACATGCACGCACACACACGAACAATCCGAGACCAAGCCCCATTACAGACCTGTAGCACGGCTCGTAGCTCTGCTTGTGAGAAACCATGCAGTACCATCTGACCCGTGGGAGAGAGAGCAGGGAGAACAGGGAGGATGGGGAGGAGAAGGGAGAATGGCTAAGGAGTGCACTAATGTGGAGGAAGAATGAGAGGCGTAGGAGGGGGGAGAGAAGAGGGTGCTAGCAAGGAGATAGTACGAATGGTGGGTGGAGTAGCACAGAGAGACGTTGTTTCAGGTGCATTAGCGAAGATGGAAAGCAGAGGAGGCAGCAACTCCCTCATGACATGCCTAAAAAATCTCCTCACTGCCCACCTCCCCCCGCCTTGGTGTAAGCACGACTGCCTCACGACATGTGTCACACACATCGTCCTTGCCCACACCCTCACCTCACCTGCTCGTATGCAGTCAGGCTCTTCTTTCCTTGGGAAGAGGGGGAGAGGGGAGAGGGCGAGGAGGAGGAGATGGGGGCAGGGGAGGGGGGGCACCCAGCAGCTTCGGCAAAGAGATGGTGAAGCTTCCTCGGGCCCCCATCAGCTGATGAGGTTTGTCCTTCACTTGCTGCTGCCCCTGCTGTACCATTGCCACCGGGACCACCACCACCAGCAGAACCATCATCACGGCCACTGCCGGCCCCAGCAGCCGCAGCAGAAGCAACAGCAGCGGAGTGGGCAGCAGGGGCGGCAGCGAGGTGGGTCTTCCAGGCGAAGTGCTGCAGGAGGCGGCCGGACCAGCGTGAGAGCAGCAGCAGCCCCTCCAGCAGCACGCGGTACACCTCCACCCGCACCTCCTTCGCCTGGGGCGACCGCGACTTCACACGTGCATGCTTCATCACCGTCAGCTGGGGGCACGTGGGGGTGTGTGGAAAGGGGTATGCTTTCAACTCCCTCCAGCAGCGTGCTGAGTGCACCTCCAGCTTGCACCTCCTTGGTCTGAATAAACGGGATTCGACTCGTGCAAGCTTCAACATCGTCGCTGTGCACGTGAGTTTATGGAAAGGAGAAAAGAGGCACGCATTTACTGCTTTGAGCTTCCTCCAGCAGCACTCAATCGGGCCCCCCAAGAAGTACCATACCACGTTGAACCCCATTGTACCCTACTAAGACAATGAACCGTACTGTATTGCCATGCACCGCACTACACCCAAGTGTACCTTGTTCATGGCAGCAGTGAAGCGGAGGCAGAGCTCCTCATGTGCCTTGGCGATGGCCGGCATTTGAGGCAGCAGGTCGTACACTCGAGACACTGAGAGGGGAGTGAGGGGGGAGAAGGAGAGAGCAGAAAGGCAGAAAGGGGTGAGAGGGTTGGTAGCAGAGGGATGCAGAAGGGCAGCGGCTCTGAGCTCCTCGTGTGCCTTGGCGATGGCTGGCATCTGAGGCAGCAGGCCGGACACTGAAGACACTGAGAAAGGGAGTAAGGTGGAAGGAAGAGTTGCGAGAAACAGCAAGAAAGAGAGCAGAGCATGGAATGTGCCTCAGCTATGCCTGCCTTACCGGCACTCACACTCTCCCTCGCCTCCCCCCACACCCCCCTTATGCACCTTCCTTGGCGTCCATGTTGCTGGGCACGGGCAGCAGCACGCCCTTCTCCACACACAGCTTGCGGAAGAAAGGCGAGAGGTCAGGCAGCAAAGACGCCAGGGCGAACGGCACCTCCATGTACCCCGCCACTAGGGGCTCGCGCTGGCAGCATGTGGCAGGGGAAGAGGGGCAGGGGGAGCATGATGGATAAGTGGAAATGAGGTGGAACAGAAGGTGCGAAACGAGAGATGCCCAAGGAAAGAGCGCCTCCATGTACGTTGCTTCTGCCAGGGGCGCAGGCTGCAGTGATGTGCCATTAGTCCGTGCAGCCAGGGACATCCACACTGGCAGCACAGACAGTCCCTTCCCAGCATGCCACACCACCCGGTACTGGCACACACACCTTGAACAGCCTCAGCAGTCTATCCAGCTTCACTCTCCTAACACAGATCTCCACTTCTGCCTCGGTGCAAGCAGGGATGAGAGCAGGGGTAGCAGCAGTGCATGTGTCACCGCGTGCACACCTTGAAGAGTCGAAGCAGTCTGTCCAGCTTAACTCTCCGCCTGAAGAGAGTCTCTGCCTCCACCTCGGTGCGTGCGGCCAGCGAGATGAGTACGGGCAGCACGCGCAGCAGCATGAGGCGGTCCGCAAACAGCAGCGTGCGCCCGCTCTCGATGGTGCCCGTGGCCACCACCATCAGCTGCACAAAGAACTCCTCAACACTGTGTTTAGGGGTATGACATGGTTGAAGGCACGACATGGTGAGACATCAGTAAGACATCATCATCTGCGCAAAGGAATTTTCAACAATTGGTGGAGAAGGAAGGGAGGGAGAGAAACGGGAAGAGGAGCAGCGGCGTTGCAACCGGCAATTGCATGTAACAGTTAATGTAGTGTGAAAATAGTAGGCGAAACGGTTCAAATGGCATGCACGTACAATGTAACAAATTACAGAGCAAGCGTCACATTGGCAGGGCAGGGATGCGTGCCTGCCTGCCTGCACTGAACGGCAGAGAGAACGCTAGAGAGAACGGGTCAGCACTGAGCCAGGCTACAGCTGTGCTTCAAGGCGCCTGTAGCAGACTGCTACAAATCCAGCACACACCGTAACATACTTGGTTGCTGGACGCCAGGCAAGAGTGCTGGACGACAGGCAGGTGGACGTCATGCAAGAGTGCTGGAAAAGTTAGCTGGACGCCAGGCCAGTTAGCTGGACGGCAGGCCAGTTAGCTTGACACCGTCCACCGTCCACCGTTCACCGTCCAGCGTCCACACGTGGATGCCGTCCACCGTCCACCGTCCACCGCGCACAGGTGGACGCCGTCCACCATCCACCGGTGGACGCCATCCACCGCCCACTGCCCCCCCGTGGACGCCGTCCCACCGTCCAACGTCCACCTTCCACCTTCCACCGGTGGACGCCATCCCACCGTCCACCGTGAGCTGCCAGCACCGGCCAGCAGCTGCCAGCACCGGCCAGCAGCTGCCAGCACCTGCCAGCACCAGACAGCACCTGCCAGCATCTGCCAGCACATGCCAGCACCAGCCAGCACCAGCCAGCACCTGCCAGCACCAGCCAGCACCTGCCAGCAGCTGCCAGCACCAGACAGCACCTGCCAGCACCTGCCAGCAGCTGCCAGCAGCTGCCAGCACCTGCCAGGACCTGCCAGCACCCGCCAGCACCTGCCAGCACCGGCCAGCACCGGCCAGCACCAGCCTGCACCTGCCAGCACCAACCAGCACCTGCCAGCACCCGCCAGCACCAGCTAGCACCTGCCAGCACCTGCCAGGACCTGCCAGCACCTGCCAGGACCTGCCAGCACCTGCCAGCACCTGCCAGCACCAGCCAGCACCTGCCAGCACCAGCCAGCAGCTGCCAGCACCAGCCACCACCTGCCAGCACCAGCCACCACCTGCCAGCACCTGCCAGCACCAGCAAGCACCTGCCAGCACCAGCCAGCACCTGCCAGCACCTGCCAGGTCCACCCGGTGGACAGCACCAGGCAAGTTAGCTGGACGCCACGCCAGTTTGCTGGACGCCAGGTAAGCTTGCTGGATGCCAGGCAAGATAGCTGGACGCCAGGCACGATTGTTGGACGCCAGAAACGATTGCTGGACTCCAGGCAAGATTTCTAGACGCCAGGCACAATAGCTGGACGCCGGGCAAGGTTGCTGGACGCCAAGCAAGATTGAGGGACGCCAGGCAAGAGTGCTGGGCGCCAGGCAAGTCGTTTCAAGAAATGTATGCGTGTAAGCGCACTGCATGCACATACGTCTCGCTGGCACGAATGCCTGCCTGCAGGGTGGAGGAACGGCCCAGCACTTGCGCCAGAGGTGTGTTGAGGGGCCTTAAAACAGAGGACCGGAATGCGAATGCATCATTTGGCACACACATAGACCTACGTTTCGTTGGCCGGGATGCCTGCCTGCAGGCTCGAGAGAACGGCCCAGCGCTTGCTCCAGAACTCCTGGCATGGCCACATGGTGGGGTGGGGTGGGGGCATGGATGGTTGTTGTGACAAGCACGGAGTATAGGGACAGCCCAGCGCTGGACCAGAACTCCAGACATGGGGGAGGAGAGGAGCACAGGGGACAGGGGGGCTGGTAGGAATGTCTGGTAGAGGCAGGAAGGAAGACAAGGAATTGGGTGGGGAGGGATGGATGAGGGACCAATTCGGGTAGGAATATGAGGCAGGGGACTGGGACGCAGGGAGATAGCAGCAGCAGACGACCACGCTGTATGCCAACGTGAGCTGCATTGCCTCAAGTCCGGCTTGATGCCCTGTGTGTGGGTGTTTCAAAGCCAGAGCAGGGGAATAGCGGCATCAATGGATGCACTGCCATGGTGAGGGTGCACGCCCACTGGAAGTAACTGGCAGAATCTGAGTGAGTGACTGACAACGAGTATGGAATGGGTGCCACAATGCGCACTCACTCTTATGGGGTACACACGTATATGGCAAGCCCATGTGCTATCGTGCACAGCGCATCCACAAACATTCATCCTACCTAACTGCCCGGTGTCACAACACATACCTCCAGGTCACTATCCGTATCAGCACCCCTCTCTGCATTCGCTCCACCGCTCTGCACCGCACTGGTGTAGGATAGTAAACCAAACGAGGGAAAGGGAACAAAGCAACGAACAGGAAAAATGGGAAGGCATTCAGTGCAAGGGGCTGCACATGAGGAGATGTTGAGTCATGGAGATTCTTGGAGTGCAGTCATGGAGATTCTTGGAGTGCAGTCATGGAGATTCTTGGAGTGCAGTCATGGAGATTCTTGGAGTGCAGTCATGGAGATTCTTGGAGTGCAGTCATGGAGATTCTTGGAGTGCAGTCATGGAGATTCTTGGAGTGCAGTCATGGAGATTCTTGGAGTGCTGTCATGGAGATTCTTGGAGTGCAGTCATGGAGATTCTTGGAGTGCAGTCATGGTGCGAACATGCGGGCAGGGCCAGGTGACTGACTGTGATCGAGATCCATTAAGGAATGACACATCCACGGCCGGGGAACACGGCAGTTGGGAGCGGCAGCAGGCGCGATGAGCTCATCACGCCTGTTGGGAGAGATTTGCAAGCTCTGTGAATGTCCTGGTTCACTGTATTTATGGGTGTAAGAGGGTCCACTCTGGCGAGCTCAAGCTGCCACCAATTGCCTAATGAGGGGCTATGGCCGCCAGTAACTATCTATAATGCCCGTGGCGGTCACAGCCTAGTGCGCTTAGTGCTGCGCCCACCCCACCAGCTGCGATGAAAGCGCGAGGTGACGTTCGAGCCGACTCAAGGACACCTCGGCAGCGGGGCAGCAGGCGATCCAGCGCTGGCACCACGTGCAGCGAACAAAGTGGGTCTCATCTCATCTCACCGTCTGAACCAGAGCAGGTCGGTGAGCGGCGCTGACTTGGTGTGCTTCAGCAGGTCCAGGAGCAGACACGTGTCCAGCACTCTCAACAGACTCCTGAACAAGGGGGTCGGGAACACCGACACAGGTAAGGTAATGCAAACACACATGCCGCACATATAGTGACGAGAAATACAAAGAAACAGCGAAGATTACGCATATAGGGGGCATGGGGCGCACCAGAGGTGTGTGAGGGTAGGCCCGGTCATTTCCCCCGAGAAGCGCTGCAGGTCAGCAGCAATCAACGACCGCGCTCGCAGCTGCCATTGGTGGACATCTCTCAGCCGTTGGATCTCCACATCTACGATGGCAAACGCCTCCTGCAGCAGCCCCGGCTCTGCATTCTCGTCTAACGCTTGCACGGGCTGCAGGGAAGCAGGTGGCAGACAGACAGAGAAGCTCAAGAGAGCAATGAGAGATGGTCATAAGAAAGCAAGAACGCGTCCAGTGCATGCTACAGTCCTGCGGATGTCAAGGGTCTCCATGCAAGAACGCCAGATATCGCCTCCACATGCCCAAAAGATGCCCTAGAATGTGTATGCGCGAGCAATTTCCGCATCCTCTCTTGGACCACGTCGAAACCTACAGTACAGGCACACCAGCGCCTCCCGATACAGTGCAGAACGGCCTCTTTCCCTGCTCTGCAGGTGCTCATGCAGGCCTGGGAAACGCTGTACCTTCGGGAAGGCCTTGGCAGCGCTGCGGTAGGTGTAGAGCGATGCTAGCATTTCCTTGCCGTCCGCCAGGAGGGCGTCCTGCACACAGGCGCGCATTACATGCACGGGGTGTGGGAGGGAACTAGGGGAGGGAGATCAGAGAGGGGATAGGTGCACAGAGAAGACTGCACGAGAGGAGTTGTATGGATTGGTGCCTGCACTCTGACGGGTGCGGAGCTGCTCCGGCTCTCAAGCCCATGCATGCCAACCCACTAACTCCTCTTCCTCCTCCTTCCCCTTCCCCCCGCTACAGTCTGCCTCCCACCCATCGACTAATGGCCAGCATCCCTCCTCCAGGTGCAGTGCGGGTCACTGCAATAGGCAGTCTCCCCCCTTCACCCTCACCCCCCCCCTGCCTCCATGCTCCGTGCTCTCCGTGCGTCTCACCAGTTGGTTGATGGCGGCCGTGTCGTCCTCCAGAGACAGCTGAAACGCCGTCACCTCCACGTACTCTGGTAGGGAGGATGGACCACGGCGCCAGGGGAGGGCGACGGCAGGCGGGAAGCGGACAGGGGGTGAGGGGAGGGAGAGAAAGTGGGGGGTTGGAGGACGTGTTGAATGTGGTTAATGGGTGTGGTGTCGCCCTCCAGAGTAAGCGGGAAGGCCGTCACCCCCACGTGCTCTGGATGGAGAGCGGGTGGAGAAGGGAGGGGATGAGAATCGGTGGGGAAAGGAAAGGAGGGATAGGAGAGGGGGGAAGGGAGGGGAAGGGAAGGCTCAGGAAGAGGACGAAGAGAAAGGAACAGGTAGCATTCGTAGAAGTGAGGAGCACAACACCTTGTTCATCGAGGTCCTGAAGACCACTCCAGATTCGAGAGGTGGCTCCTTGAAATACTTGCCTGTGTACACTTTCTCGTACGACATGGTTACCATTTCCTACAATGTGGTTACATGTGTATGAGGCCGTACACGCCTGGCTGCCTGGGTCTGTTACCTGTGTACGGCATGGTTACCACATCCTGCGAAATGATTACCTGTGTAAGATTCCTGTTCGCGCGCGTCGTACACGACGTGAGGCCGTGCACGCCTGGCTGCTGCAATGTGGACTCACAAGTCACCAGGCGGACTTAAAACTGTTACTGTGTACGACATGGTTACCACTGAATGTTTACCTGTGCACGACACGGTTACCACTAAATGGTTACCACTGAACGGTTACCTGTGTACGACTTCCTGTACGACGCGTCGTACACCATGGTGGACGTGAGGCCCTGCACGCCCGGCTGCTCGTCATGCTGCGTCAGCGTGAACAGCGTCGCGATCGCGTCGTCCACCGTCAACGCCATCCCCGCACCCGCGCACAATCGGAGACAACGATCGCCCAAAAGTCGCACACCTTTTCCCTGCGCTGCCGATTCCACGAGCACGATACCCGACGAATCTACGGACTGTTAGGAAGCCTCGCTCGTGCTAGGCTGAGCTGAAGACAAACCGGAGCCGGCAACAAGACCTAGAGTCACAGTGTTGGAAGAAATAACGAGGGTCGTCTGAGACGTTTCATCGCAACGGCTCGAATTTAGATCGTCGGACTAGACGGTGGAACGTGTGAGTTGAGGAATAAGAGTGACTCAATCAGGTACTGTGAGGTCCTGTGAGTCGTGTGGTAGTTACTAGGGCTGCAGCTGACAGCTGGAGACTCGCGACTAGTACTATTTCGCTCCTACTAACAGAGTAACCAGCGAGATCCACGGTTATGTCGATGCAGGTTGAGATTCGAGAAGAGGTGTGTGCGTTTCTTGGTCACGAGGAACTCTCTGTAAGCTGATGTTAGTAGCTAGTCCAAGAGACTATCTTCGACTTGACTGCATTGGCAGAGCCATATGACTTGGGAGTCCAACACTGCCACTGAGGTATGACTGACTTCTCGTCATGCCTCGTTCTGTAGCGCGTACGCCCGAACACAAGGTGTTCCGAGTCGCGTCCCATGCCTTTAGCCAACCTCCCTGACCAATCGCGGCTGCTGGACTTGTCAGACATGGTGGTCTGTCCCTTTTGCACAAATCGTTAGCCGTGTTTAAAATATCCTAATTGTCTATGCGAAAATAAACTTTAATAGAAAAGTGCTTAGGTGGGACAATAGTGTTTTGCATTAACTTAAATATAACATTTTTAATGAAATAAAGCGTTCAGAAGTTCGCTCTGTAGTGCGCTACAATGAAGAACGACACGAAAAAGCCATTTGCTATTTCCATTATTCCATCTCTGTACTTACAAGTAAAGTGTTAGGCCACTTGGCCTAAATCCGCTAGAGAACAGCGGAGTTGACTAAATCCGAACATACACCTGTGACACATTCGGGCTGTTCTTCTTGTATCTGTTGAGAACAACTTGGTTGACAAACGGTCACTGTAGATTGGCCATCCCGATGGGCGCCATAAGATTTGGAGGGCATGGCAGCGGCATGACCGCCTGGCTCCTGTCTCTCCTGCTCGTCTTGCTCGTACCCTTTGATCCCCTTTCTGCTCCCCCTCATCTCGCACACGTGGCGGCACTGCAGCCGTCCGATCACGCGGACTCGCTCCTCCCAGAAGACGGCCGCGCGGGCGAGTGGGGCCTGGGGAAGCTGCGAGAGGAAGTGGCAGATCAGCTTCGACACGAGGTGGCTGGTGACTCTGCTGCGCCTTCCGACGACTCGTCAGGCACCGGCGACGGCAGCAACAGCGGCAGCAGTGGCGGCGGGAGGGCGCGCGGGAGGAGTGATGGGGGAGCGGCGGGAGCGGGGGCGAGCGGGAGGCGCGGCGGTGCGAACATCGTGCTGGTGATGGTGGACGACACCGACCTGCTGCTCGGAGTGCGCTCTCCACACCCCACGCGTGCCAGAGTGCCCATGTTAGCCAGGAGTGCCTAGATTGCGGAGTTCTCCAGGCAGGGCGTGACTTAAGATCGCTGTCATCGATATTCATTCTCGCCCCTGCTCAAGCCGTGTGCGCCCCTCGTCGCCCTTGCCTCAACTGCCCCCCCTCAGAGCACGGCGCGCGATGTGATGCCTCAGACGCACCGCCACGTGGTGCGGCGGGGCGCGAGTCTCGCCAACTACTTCGCCAACTTCGCCATCTGCTGCCCCTCGCGCGTCTCCTACCTCACCGGCCGCTGCTCGCACAACACAGGGGTGAGACCCGTGGTCGGCCGGCCTTATGTGCCATGGCTCCCCTGATAGCAGCGCCGGCACAGCGGGCAGCAGCTGCCCTGTGGTGCGATGCAGCTGCACTCGAGCGCAGGTTAAAGTTTGGGTGATCTGGTTCTGTGCAACAATGTGATGTGAGTGTGCAGTGCTGAAGTGCTGACTTGTAGGGCTCTCGGACTGCCATGGGTGTGGCAGGTTGCTCTGTCTCGCTGTGCTGTGCTGCACACCCGCCTGTCTGCCTCTTGCTCTACATGTGCCCCCCCCCCCCCCCCAACTGGCGCGGCAGGTGATCTGGAACAAGAACGCGGGCATGGGGGGTGGGGAGTACCGCGTGCTGGAAGAGGGGCTGGAGGGACACACGCTCGCTGTGGCGCTGCAGGTGAGGGGCGCAGGGGAGGGCGCACAGGGGGTAGAGGGGAGGGGGCAGAGGGGAGTGAGCAGAGGGGAGTGGGCAGAGGGGAGGAGGCAGAGGGGAGGGGGCAGAGGGGAGGGGGCAGAGGGGAGTGGGCAGAGGGGAGTGGGCAGAGGGGAGGAGGCAGAGGGGAGGGGGCAGAGGGGAGGGGGCAGAGGGGAGGGATCGGATGGGGCGGGTGCATGGTGGTGTGGGCGCTGTATTCGTGGATAAAGTGTGGCGGGCATGATAGGGGCCTGCAGCTGAGGGGCAGCCATTGATTGTGCTCTTGCCATCTTGGCTGGCAGCATGCGGCTGCAGGAGTTGCTGCATGTGGGCCAAGTGCATGGGACACGTGGCCGGGGGGACGGAAGGGACAAGAAGTCATGGGCGAGGGCGGCGAGGTAGGGAACAAGAGTTGCACGATGAGCGGGGAGGAGAGAGAGGAGAGGGCGACCATGGCTGACCGGAAATGCACCCATGTCCTCAACGTCCTCTCTGCGCCCTCTCCCCTCGCACCATGCTGCCCACGCCATGGCCGTGCTCGCCTCCAAGCCCAGCATGCTCACCTTTCCCTCATGTGCACGCACTGCCTGCCTCATCTCGATTCTCTCCCTCGCCTGCCTGTGTGTGCGCCCATCCCCGTGGCTATACTCCCTGGCAGCGCGCAGGGTACCGCACGGCGCTGGTGGGCAAGTACCTCAACGGCTACGGCACCACTGCAGCGGACCCGCGCACGGGGGAGGCGCTCTCGCTCACGCGCGTGCCGCATGGGTGGGACGAGTGGTTTGCCTTCGCTGACGTGCCCAACTACTACAACTGGACCGCCTCCGACAATGGCGAACTGCGGTCAGTGCGCTGCCCCTCGCGCCCTGTGTCATGGCATGCATTGGAGGTGGCGTCTTACAGGTGGGGTGATGGGGCGTGGTTGCAACTTGCATGCATTGGCAGGTTCAGACATTGCAATGCATCCATGGACCATGGCATGGCACAGAGTTGGTGTGCGCCGTGCTATGTGTGCATTTGGCGCCTGAAGACATAGACTGTGTCGTTGTCACACCACTGCTTTCGCCCCTGCACTCGCTTCTCCCCCTGGCCCTGCCTTCCCCCAGCTCGTTTGGTGACAGCCCATCGGACTACTCCACGGATGTGCTGCGCGACAGGGCAGTGCGCTTCATCCACCAGGCGGCGCAAGCCCAACTCCCAAGCGGCCAGCAGCAGCCCTTCTTCCTGTACCTCGCGCCCTATGCGGCCCATGCCCCCACTATTCCCGCGCCACGCCATGAGGGAAGATTCAGCCATGTGCAGGTGGGCCATGTGCAGAGTTTCTAACCCCATGGCCGAGCTACTTACCCTGTGGCCGAGCTACTTACCCCAGGCCGAGCTACTTACCCTGTGGCCGAGCTAATTACCCTGTGGCCGAGCTACTTACCCCATGGCCGAGCTACTTACCCTGTGGCCGAGCTACTTACCCTGTGGCCGAGTTACTCCCCATGGCCGAGCTAGTTACCCTGTGACCGAGCTACTTACCCTGTGGCCGAGCTAATTACCCTGTGGCCGAGCTACTTACCCCATGGCCGAGCTACTTACCCTGTGGCCGAGTTACTTACCCCATGGCCGAGCTACTTACCCTGTCGCCGAGCTACTTACCCCATGGCCGAGCTACTTACCCTGTGGCCGAGCTACTTACCCCGTGGCCGAGCTACTTACCCTGTGGCCGAGCTACTTACCCCGTGGCCGAGTTACTTATCCCGTGGCCGAGTTATTTACCCCATGGCGGAGCTAGTTACCTTGTGGCCGAGTTACTTACCCCATGGCCGAGTTACTTACCCCGTGCCGAGTTACTTACCCCGTGGCCCAGTTACTTACCCTATAGCCGAGTTACTTACCCCATAGCCGAGTTACTTACCTTTCGTCTCGAACCGCAGTGGAGTTCTCAGGCCAAGGGGCCCAGCCACTTCCGCATGCCTACCGTGCCCCCTTACCCTAGCACTGCTGACTTTGTCTCACTCGCCCGTTCCCATGGCTCCCTTGGCCTCTGCCCGCTTTTCCAGTGACCTTGTCCATCCGCCGTAAGCCGAGCATCATCCCTGGTTCTTCCGTGCCCCATACTGCAAGTGACGTCACCCACTCGTTTCATTCCGTCATGGCCCCCCCACGCGACCTAATGCCTCGGTGATTTTTGAGTCGACTCAAAAATCGCGACCTAATGCCTCGGTGATTTTTGAGTCGACTCAAAAATCGCGACCTAATGCCTCGCCCCAGAATTCCTTAGTCCCGGCGTCAGGTTCCAATTTAACAGTAGATGGCCTTTCACTCACCTGGTTTTGCTCTCCCTGCTCTTTCCTTCGTTATCCCTCCGTCCTGGCCGGCCCTCCCACGTGCCTCTCTCAGGTCCCTGCCTCCCCCAACTGGCCTGGCGACTACCCCTCGCGGCGCAGCAAGGCGTCAGCGGTGGGCGTGTACCCGGCCTTCCACGAGTCGTACCACCCGCTCTTCCACCTGCTGCACCAGAAGCGCTTGGAGACGCTGGCGGCCGTGGACGACATGGTGGGCGCTGTCGTCGCCGCACTGGACGCACACGGTCGGGGGGGGATTGCGGGGGTGTAACGGGGAAGGGACATGGGTGTGTACTAGCGTGTGGGCCTTGCGTGCGGTGAAAGTGCGTGGAGGTGTACTACAGACAGCACAGTGAAGGTGGATGCTGTGTGTGAGATGTGACAGCGTGCATGCGGGAAGCCATGCCTGGTGGTGCCCTCGCGCGTTGTGGTGTGGGGCATTGAAGTCACTGCGGGCGGGTGCAGGCAGTGTAGGGTGCGAGGGATCTGTGGTGGGGCGGTGCAGCCCGGTGGTGAGCACCATGTGGTACAGACCAGGGCAGGTGTTGACAAGTTTCCTTCCTGCCAGGTTGGGATGTGGGCAGAGACAGAATTTTGTATAAGTAACAGATTGCCTTCTGGATTATGACGGACCACACACTTGCAGCGCGTCAGGTGATGAAAGTTGCAAGAGCCCACCCGGACGGAGGTCTTTGTTTTGAGGCGCCTCAAAACTCAAGTTGCAAGAGCCCACCCGGACGGAGGGCTTTGTGTTGCTGCTGCACGTGTTTACGCCGGCATTCAGCCACCATCTCGTCCACAAGTGTTTTGTGAAGTGTCGTTTTGGGGACAAAGCGCATGGTCAACACACGTGATCCGCTTGCTGCATCCTCGGCCCATATCCTTGCGCATGTGCGGCGTGCATGTTGCTTGCATGCATGTGCGCAGGCATCAGTGACAACACATACATCATCTTCACTACAGACAATGGATACCACATCGGGTGTGTGACCCCATATGACATGTGTCATGCCTGCTTTGCGCATATATCTTCCAGACTAGCCACCTCGCATGCTCGTCCTATCACCCCCTTCTCTCTCTTCCCACTCCCAACTACAATTTGCACCCCTTCCCTCCTAGCCCTACGTATTTCTCCCCTCGCCACTGCGTCTCAACCATCACTCGCTGCACCATACCATCCCTCCCTCCCACCCAGCCATCTCTATCCCAGCCATGCCCCCCTCTGCCCGCTGCAGTGCTGCCCTCCCCCAGCTCGCACCATCGCGTGCCCGCTGCCCTGTGCTCGCACCACTGCTCCCACGGATCGCACAGCAAGTCATGCCGGCATGAGCCACATGCCTTCTCTCCAACACCAACCCTGCTCTCGTCCCGCTCTCTCCCTGCGCCTGGCCATTCCCAGCCTTGGTGGCATCTTAGCACGCGAGTCAGACCCCACGGATGCCGTACCTCGACCACCATCCCCTGCTTGCTCTCCCTCCCCCCCCCCCTTCTTGTGCCTCACCCGGCTGCCAGCGTCCCTACCGTCCGCCCCCCCTCTGTGGCAGGCACCACGGCATGACAGCGGGCAAGTCGTCGTTCTACGAGGAGGACATCCGCCTCTTCTTCCACATCACAGGGCCCACCGTGCCCACGGTGGGTGGGTCGCTGTGTCTCTCGTTTCTATGTGACTCTGTGCCCCTTCCGTGTGTCTTGTGTCAGCCTTGCTCACTTTGGCTGGAGGATCATGCGTCGCCTCTTCCTTCTGCTGCCCCTCCAGGTGAATCTGACTCATCTGATTGGCAACATTGACGTGGCGCCCACCATTGCTGAGCTGGCAGGCGTTGACTTCCCCCCTCCCGGCGCACCTCCCGTGGACGGCCTCTCCTTCGCGCCTCTGCTGCTGTCAGTCCATCGCAGCACCATAGTGCAGCGTAGCACCACAGTGCATCGCCTGCCCATGCTCCATGCTTCCTTGTGACCAACGCTTCATTCATTATGTGACAAACTTCCCACCGTTTCGCTGCCTACAGTAAGTCCAACTTCTCTCCTATCCCCGTCGTCCCCTCACCGCTGTGCTCTGTGGGACCTCCTCCCTCGCCATGCGCCCCCACCAGATCACCTGAGGCACGTGCGCTGGACCCGGACCACTTCAGAGAGGCGTTTCTGGTCGAGAAGATATGGCTCGACTCCAGCCCCAATGCTGTCACACATGATGTAAGCGCGCATGCACGCACGATGTAAGGGCGCATGCACACGATGTAAGCGTGCATGCATGCACCATGTAAGTGCACATGCACGCACCATGTAAGCGCGCATGTGCAACCCATGGGCATGCCACTTGAATGTGCCATGCATGCTGCATTCCTCGTGTTCTTCCTTGTCTCCCCATTCCGCCTTGCATCACTTCTGAGCCTTCTCTCACCCCTCTTCCTGCTGTACATCTGTGCGCCCCTCAGATCGCCATTGCTGCCGCGCATGCCGATGCTTTTGCCAAGTGCGTCCTCTCTTCCCAGCATCTTCTCTTCTTTTCACTGGGCACCGCACGGCACTGGAAATGGCACTGTACTAGGCACCATCAAGAGCGCCCTGCACCACCAAGAGTGCCCTTCACCACCGAGATTGCCGAGCACCACCATGAGTTCCACCATGAGTGCCCCACACCACCAAGAGTGCCCCGGCACCACCAAGAGCCCTCTGGGCAGAGCCCGCTGGATAGAGGTTGATGGACGGAGGTGGTTGGACAGAGGTTGTTGGACGGAGGTGGTTGAACGGAGGTGCTCGGACGGAGGTGCTTGGACGGAGGTCCTTGGACGGAGGTGCTTGGACGGAGGTGGTTGGACAGAGGTGCTTGGACGGAGGTGGTTGGACGGAGGTGGTTGGACGGAGGTGGTTGGACGGAGGTGGTTGGGTGGAAGTGGTTGGACGGAGGTGGTTGGACGGAGGTGGTTGGACGGAGGTGCTTGGACGGAGGTGGTTGGACGGAGGTGCTTGGACGGAGGTGCTTGGACGGGGAAACGGAACTGGAGCACAGGGACTGGTTCATGCAAAGGAACCACCTGGCACTGAAGGGCTGTCTGGCAGTCCCCAGCACATGAGCCTCGTCCGCTATCACCGTGTCCCACCCCACTCAACCCTCTCCCCTCCTCTGATATCAGTCTTTACCTCTGTTCGCCTATGCAAACTGCAATTGCTCACCTCGTTTCACATTGCTTGCTTCCACGCTTCAAACAACATGTCACAGCTGTTTTCTGCGCTGAACTAGTCTATGCATATCAGTGTTTCTCTTCTTTGCCTTCTATGTCACAGTCAGGCTTGGAGGTTATATCAGGACTTTGCATTCATTTTGGCCGTTTTGTATTCTTGATGCGTTGTGCCGCTGTGATGCAGGTATCGCCCACCGCCAATCCCATCGTTCAACGACACGCCGTTTCACCCTCCTCCGCTCCCACCTGGCTCTACCATCGGCCCTGGTGATGCCAACTACACCAACAACCGGGTATGAGACGCCCGTTCCACTTGCCTGTTTTCCCGTCTTGCGTATTTCACTCCGACCGTGCCTTGGCTTATTGGCTTTTATGCTCGTTTAAGTAAATTCATGTGCCTGTGGTGTGTTGGCTGTGCTGTGGGGGCTACTCGTGCCTTGCGCCTCGGCGGCGACTGTGGCAGGTGAACAAGGGCGTGGAGCTCACACCTGATGGCGGTGCTCTGAGGAACGGGCCGCGCTTTGGCAACACAGAGGATGCGGAGCGGGGAGGGCCTCAGTACTTCGCTCAGTGAGAAGGGAGGCTCGCACGTACTGCTGGCTTGGCTTTTCACGTCACCCTAGATCATGTCATGGTCGTTGCTGGCTTAACTTTTCACGTTGTTAGTCCCATCCCGCATGGTAGTGGCTGCAAGCTGTAATTCATTCAGATGATTGTGTTTGCGGCTGGCGTTGGCAGGTTTGGGTACAACGAGAGTGCGTATCTGATTGCCGTTGGGTTCTCCTTCCCCTCCACGTACTACGCACTGAGGATGAACAACAAGGTCAGTCAGTGCACTCAATGCACCTCGCCCCGTGTGCACGCCCGCGTAAATGCCAAGCGTGTTGACCGGTGGATGACATGTGCTTGGAGATTCGTCAACATGCGAAGGAAGCACATCATCTTGGGTCACTGACTAACCCGACACTCAAGTACTGTGATGTGATGTGATGTGATGTGATGTGATGTGATGTGATGTGATGTGATGTGATGTGATGTGATGTGATGTGAGCCAAGCGCTCATGTCGAGCAATGCACCACCTGAGAGCATCATCGCATGCATCGCAGCTGTTTTGCCTTCTGGGGGGCAAACTCAAGAGTGAGGGGCGATTCGAGAGTGCAGTTAGAGTAGACCCCCTCCTTCAACCGACGTCCTCAACCCTTCTGTGTTCCCCCTTCAATGGCAGCGTGTGGGCAGCATAGTGTATGCGGATCTGGGCGTGTACGGGCACGAGTTCTACAACATGTCCGTGGACCCCTTCCAGCTGCACAACACCTTCCACTCCCTCTCGCCCACTCTCGTTGCCTACTTCCAGGTGCGCTCCACTCACCTCCATGCTTCGTGGAAATGCCATTGTCTCATCAACTCACCAGGCCTTTCCAATATCGTTTTCCTTCTCCAATTCCGATTCCCTTTTGCCCACCGCTTCCACCCACTTCACTGCACGCTAAGGCCTCCTCCCTCCCACCTTCCCTCCCACCTTCCCACCCTCCACCCCACCAGAACCTTCTGGACCGCCTCAAGCACTGTAGCGGCCGCAGCTGCAGCCCTCGCAGCTTTGAAGTGCCAACCAAGTCTTACGGCTCAATATAAGATCAGTTGCAGCCCCCCCCACCCCCCCATGTTATCATCCCCTGAAGTTGCCCTCATCCGTACAAGATGGGTGTTTGATGGGTGTTTCCTGTTCACAGTCCCCCTTTCAATGTGAGATTTTCTCTGAAGCATTTCACATTACACTATAAGAGCGTGTTCCTACCAGCCTCTTCCCAAGCGACCTCTTCCCAGACTCCCGTGCTACAGTGTCGCAAATTTTGACGCGAAATGTTTCAGTGCGATTCCGCGAAGTGCGAAGTGAGATTCGGCTTCCCGAGATTCAGGGGCGTGTTTTAAAACCTGTTTTCAGACGAGCACATTTTCAGACAAGCGCGAATCTGCACAGTAAATTTTCGACGCCAGCTGGTTTTATGTGGTTGAGAGCGAGGGAACGCAAATATGAAACAAGAGGATTCCGAAAAGTGGTCTTGGGAACACGCTCTCAAGGTCGCGCGTGAGTCTGGGAAGAAGAGGTTGCCTGGGAAGGGGCTCGTAGGAACATGCTCTAATACCTGCAGAAGTGACATAAGGTTGAGGGCAGCAGTGGTCGATTCTCAAGGCCTCAGATTGGTTTTGGGTGGTCAGTGGTGACTCGGGTTTGGGTCTGAGCTTAGCCCCCCCCCCCCCAAGCAAGGCATGATATGATTAGTACTCAAATTTGATTAACATACCATATTGGTTTTACCTGATTTTTTCAGGCCTCTAGTCACTAAAGCTTTAAAAAATATAGATTTACCCACAACATTATTTAGGGATGTGTTTTTAGGGACGTCTAGATTCAGTCCTCCATTCTGTACTAATGTATTCATGATAGAAAATGTCCTGCTTCCAACATCGCTCAGCAATCATAGGGTAGCCTAAAAGAGCACTGTAGACAGCTATTAAAAGGTGACATAAACACCCCTGCCCTGCTGCATAGGGCTCAGGGCTGTCAAAGCACTCACATTTGCAACATGTCTTGGCAACAGAGTGGAGTCCAGCCCTTAACCCCCCAGTTTACAGCGAGCCCTGCAACTTTCAAGCAGCCCCAGAGCCTGCACTGCACACCCACCCTCTAATCGCACGGCCAGCTATACTGCCAATCCAAGGCATACCACAGTTTCTCCTTGCTCCATGCGCATGCATCCCGTGCCACCTCCTTCCCTTCATCAACCACAAGGTTAGCGTGTGCACATGAACCTGTCATGCTTCCCTCTGCCTTCTTTTCCTCTGCTCGCCCTACTTCCAAGCCCTCTGAGCATCTCACAGCGTGCACGCATCCCCCCTCCATCACTTCACCGTCCTCCCTCTTCTCCTCTCCTGCCCTACGCCCTCCCTCAGCCCTGCCCTCCTGCCAGGCTCCTCTACTGGCCCGGCAGCGGCTCTGCTATGTGGTCCCAGGGGGCAGTCTCACATGCGCCGGGGTTGAGTTTCTTGATGCACCGTGCCTGCACGCCCGTGCCCGCCTCCACCAGCTGCGGCACCTCCAGCACCTCCCCCTCGCCCCCTCGCCCTCCCCTCGCCCCTCCTCCCCCTTCACCCCCCCGAGCAGCAGCCTCAGCCGCCCCTCTGGCACCGGACTGCTGGGGCAGGGGTTTGGGCAGCTCGTTCCAGAGGTCGTCCACGATGATCACCTGGCAGCCCGCCGCCACAGCCTGCTGCCACATGAACTGCGCCAGGGGCGAGCGCAGGGACAGCACGGGGCAGATCACAAAGTGCCCCGACGCCACGAGGTCGCGCGCCGTGGACCCCAGCGACTCCACTATCAGCGCCGCCTGGTCCGGCGAGTGCGGGATGTCCCCGTCGCCCGCCGCCGTGTGCGCTGTGAACATGAGGCGGCCCTCCAAGGTGGGCGACATGCCCTGGTACACGGAGATGGCGCGGCGCGACGACAGGAAGAAGGCCACGTGCGACGCGGCGGAGGCGAGGTCGGGCCACGCAAGGCCTGTGCGCACGGCGTCGTTCAGAGTGGGATGGTCGCCGCGGACCGAGTCTGGGGTGATGATGCGGTCGCGCGGCACCACTGAGAGGATCTCCGCCTCCAGGTCCAACAGACACTGCCGTGCAGGTGAGGGGCAGGGAGAGAAGGGGGGAGAGAGGAGACAGAGTAAGTGGAAGAGTGGCAATGGATCATGGATTAGCATGCATGCACAACACTACACATGAAAGAAGCTGGCTGTTGCAGTACATGCAGCAGCAAGGGAGCCATGCACGTTGGTGCATCCTCATGTGCTTGTCCTTGGCTGAGAACATGCAGACACATGCCTCATGCATCCAAGTCATCCCTTCCCTCCCTTCCCTCACCCCTGCCGCCTCTAGCCAGCACCATACAATGAGCTCCCTGCCTCTAGCCACCACCCAACAACTGGCTACAGTACACTTGCGTCTGCTGAAACATAACAACACCGTCTCTTTCCTGAGCTGCGATGCAGTTCCGCACGCAGCTGCCACACACCTGCACCCCTGAAGCCTAACCCTGCTGGGCCCACGGTGGAACACCACGGAACGGAGCAATGAGTTGAAGCGCCTCCTGCAACAACTGCCCCCACTGCGCGCTCAGCACGCAGCGCTGCCCCAGTTCCCACCGTGAGAGCCTATGTCTCCACCTGCTCTGCCCCGCCTCCAGAGACCATCAACCCTTTCACCCCTTCTCCCGACCTTCCCTGTACCTTTGCCTGCCCCTTTCTGTGCCTCCTCCCACTCTCCCATCCAAACGTTTCCATCCGCCTCCTAATCTCTACTCCTCCCTGCCCACCACGGCCGGCCCGCGGTGCTCACCCTCACATTGCACACTCATTTGGTTACCACCCATGAGTTCAGTCACACATTGGCCCACCCACTAGAACCTGCACAGACGATTTTAAGAACTCATACATTGAATCATCTGGGCCCTGGCTTTCCTTTACCTGTAAAAAAAATCGCTCTAAAGTTGTCAGCAGGTGAAGGGGAGGGGAAGAGCCCATTAGCAAGGGCTTTGATGCGATGCGATAGCCTTGGATAGGAGGCATGGGTGTTGCTTGGGATGGATGCTGAAACGAGCCAACTGGACTAGCTAACTACCTCAATGTTTGTGGCTCCTTGTGGCAGGGCAACAGCCAAACATATGTTCGCGAGTACTTCACCAGCTGTTTCGCGCCGTGAGCACCCTGTTCCAACCCACATCCATCCCGTCAGCGCTCTTGACTACCGACCCACCCTCCCACCCACGCCCTGTGCGTGGCTGACCTGCTGGTCGATGGGCAGCGGCGGTGTGAGCAGCGTGTTGAGGGGGCGGATGAAGGCGGAGGCGTCCCCGAAGTCGATCTCGATGGCCAGCGGCAGATGGCGCGGCGAGGCGTCGCTGAACTCTATCACCTGCAGCAGGCAGTCGCGCAGCGTCAAACACGTCGCCGCAAAGTCTATGTCCGGCACGCGCAGCACCTGGGGGGGAGGGGATGGGGGACGGGGGAAAGGGGAGGGAAGGGGTAGAAGTGTGGGGGTGGTGATAAGGGAAGAAGTAGGGGGAGTGGGGCATGACAGGGCGATAAGGAGAAGGTAGAGGTGAGATGCGATGGCGGACGAGCAGGAGGGCGGACGAAGAGACGGAGCACAGTGAGAGAGAAGCTCGGAGGGAGGTGGCGGAAAGGGGAGGGACAAGAGTGCGAAGGATAAGACGGCGTGTGAGAAGCAGGTGCAGTGAAAAATGGAGCAGTATGTGTGGCCAAGTGGCAGCAGGCACGCGCGTGAGGACGAAAAGGAGGAGGCAAAAGGGGGCACTGATCAAGTGAGAGAGCGGAGGGGCGAAGGAGGTGAGGGGAGCGGGGAGAGGCGGGGGGGAGGGAGGGAGGAGGGATTTGAGAGAGAGAGAATGTCAGGTTCTTGGTGAAAAATGCCACGTCGCTAGCTATTCTAAGTTGAAGTGCTGTTTGTTGGTTGAAGTGCTGTTCGTTGGTTGAAGTGCTGTTTTTTTGTTTTTGTCCTCTGGCGGCCTAGTCTCCCTGGTGCAGCAGCGTGCCTAACTGCGCCCTTCGCATTGCCGAGGGGTTGAGAGGGCGACAGAAGAGGAAGGGAGTGAGGGGAGCGGGTGGGCAAGGGCGGGGGCGGCAGGGGCAGGGCAGCACACCTTGAAGCCCGGCGCCTGCAGTTCGGGGCGCATGGAGGCGGTGGAGCGGCCCAGCTGCTCGTACACCTTGCGGTCGAAGTACCGCCCGCCCGCCGGGTCGTAGAACACCTGCGCCAGAGAGTGGGGGGAAGGGGAAGGGAGGAGGGGGGCGGGTTTGAGGGGGAGGAGGGGTGGCATAGGGGGGTGGCGAAAGGCGGCGGGAAGCGAGTGCTTAAGCGAGTGCTTACGGGTGCTTAACGAGTACCCCATGCATGCACTCGTCAACCCTAACGCCCTGCTTGTCTTGTGAACCTCCCCTTCCACCTGCCTTCCTTTCCCGCATTACCTCCTCCCCTCACCTCCATAAACGCGCTCTCAGCCCCGCACGCGCAAGCCACAAACTGCACTAACCGCATTCCGCGCTCCACACACACCTGCATTACCCTCCCTGTCATCCACTTCTCCCCCCTCCCCTCCCCCCTCCCCCCTCCCCCCGTTTCCCCAACTCACGTCGAGCTGCAGGAAGCGGTAGCCGGCGCGCAGCTGGTCCTTGAGCGGGGAGTGCGAGAAGTTGGAGCTGGCGATCATGGTGCTGAGCCCGGCCTCCTGCATCCACCGCATCACGTCGGGCTCGGGCGCCATGTGGTAGCTGTACCGCGACCCCAGCGTCTGCACCTCGTTCACGCGCACCACGTGCTCCTCCCACGCCGCCACGCCCACGCCGCCGTCCCCGCCGTCCCCCCCGCCGCCGCGCGAGAACGCGGCGATGGTGGCGGCGAGCAGCGCGAGCACTATGAGCAGCAGCGCGCCGAGCAGCACGGCGGGGCCGCACGGGAGCTTCCCGGGCAGGCTGGGCGGCGTCACGCTGGCGAGCGCGCGCTCGCACCACGCGCGGATGCCGTCCGCGGACAGCGACCCCCCCGCGCCCGACAGCCCGTGCGGGAAGAGCCGGTAGCGCGGCGAGGGTCGGGGGACGGGCGGGAAGTGCGGAATGCGCGACGACATGAGCACGCCCGGCGACAGCAGCATCTCGATGTCTTCGTTCGCGTCGCCCGCCGTCGCTCCCGCTGACGCCACGCCGTTCTCCATCGCTCCCGCCGCGCCCTCGGAGCCCCCCGCGCCTTTCTTGCCGCCGGCGCCGCGGTTGTCGTCGTCCTGCTGGTCGAAGTCGATGCTCAGCGGCCGCAACCGCCGCTTCACCTCGCGCGACTGCAGCTTGCTGCCCGCCGCGCCCCCCTCGTCTTCAAAGCGCGCTTTCGGCCCGTTCGCGTACGGCAATTCCGGCCGCTCCGCGATTTGCGGGAGGAACCCCCGCGTCGTGGCGCCATTCGTGCCGTCCCTGCCGGGCCCGGCTGCGGCTGCTGCGGCGGCGACCGCCGCGGCTGCTGCGCGCGCTTTTTCCCTGAGCGACGGGCCGGGCTGGCGGGAGGCGTCGGGGGACGGAGAGGGCGACGCGTCCTCGTCCCACACGTCGGAGAGCGACGGGAGGGGCGTCGGAGGCCCCGGAGGGAGAGGCGACGGCGGTGGCGGAGGAAGCATTGAGGCGAATGTGATTGTATCGAAATGGGCAGGGGTAGACAGGAATGCGAGGTGCGGGCGCTAAGGGGAAGAGAAAATATGGTGAAATTGGCGATGGGGCGAGGCCTTGGAGAGTTACACACGTGGCGACGAATGCGACGGGACAAGGGCAGCAGAATACGGCAACGAGGTGGGTGGTGCTAACGCTAGCCTACGTCGATCGCTGACCATGGTCTCAGTGCCGAAACGAACTGACTACACCAAGGTCTTCAAAATAGCTATGACTCTTATCTCACGAAGTGCTAGGTGTGGAGGAATGGTATTCGTTTTACGGAATGGTTGCTTATGGCTGGAAAGTCTGCTTGGGTGCATTAGTAGTCACAGTACGACGTGGTGCGGTGTGGAGTTGGTGGCGTTGGTGGTTGCCAAACCACTGCCATGCCAGCCATCTGGCCCACGCCTAGCCTGAGCCTGACACGTCAGACTGCGCCTGGTGGTGGGCTGAGGCAAGGGGATTTCGAGGAATTGAAGGCGCCTTTGACGAAAGGCGAAAAACTCGCGCTCATTTCGCCATTCGCAATGGTGTGGGGAAGATTGAGCACACGACCAGCTGGTGTACTTTTCATGTTCATTTGGGGATGCACCAATGTCGAAGTTAGTGCGTTTGACCGGCCCAGGTTCCTGGGTTTCTCCTCGAGCTTGTGAACGATATTTGTGAGCCGTTTATATGCAATAAATCCCTCATACAGAAATTAGACTTCCTCCCAGTAATGAATTGCCGAAATTTTAGGTAAAAGTCACCAATTGACCAAGGTCAGAACCAATAGTGGTGTTGCAAACCACGTGCGAACGTGGGTGTTGCCCAGCGTGATCCAGCCAAGTTCAGCCTCGTTCATTACCCGAAAAACGAATTGTATATGAAGTAGCTGTGGGTCCAGTTTTTCACACGACCTCAGTGCGGTCAGGAGGAGGAACCGCCTTGTTCCCAACCAACATCTTGCTCCCATCCGCCTGAAGACCTCATCAGCCTGGGCGCGCGACTTGTGTGCGACAAGAGAGACAGGCTAGCATGGGATGCCTTATCAAACAGAAACTTCGTGGATGTCTTTGTCGTACGGTGGTTTACCAGGTTGCAGTCACGGCTTTGTTTTCCAGGAGCAAATTTTCGCTAGTGCATACACAGACTCTAGTTTGAAGATTCTGAGCCACTCGGAGGGAATGGGAACATTGTGCATCACGTCTCGGAGGGAATGGGAACATTGTCCATCGCGTCTCTCCCAAGCCTCCATCACCCCTCCCCTGCCCGCATCAATTTCTACTCTTGCTGCTCAAATTAGATGCCCTAAATAATGCTGCATTTGGACGGAAATTAAGATAACGCGAAGGAAACAACTGAACATATTTTCTGGACTATGAATTCAGGAGGTTCCAATATTGTACCCCCCAACCAATTTTGACTCCGCCGCACAGAAGTGTACAGTTCTCTCAGCCCGACAATGGCAAAGAACCTTATGGGTTGGGGGCACTGGGGGGGGGACAAGAAGCCAGCGCAGCACATCCACTTCCCAAAGCCAGCTCTGGAAGGCTTTGTCTTTTTCGGACTGCTCCCAGACATTTGCTGTCGCAAGCTGTCAAGTAACTGTCTTCAAGTGCCCAACGGCGAAGAAGTGTTACACTTCATCAAACCTCATAAAGCAGTTAATCACAGCTCATAAGGGGCAAATGCCTTCACAAAAACGCATTGATAAATAAGTCTAAAATCAAAGCTTGAACTCTGAAGCTCTCAAGTAATAGCTCATGTATTAAACACTCCCTCCATCTGCTTATCCCAAAACCTCCCTCCACACCCTTTCCATCCGTTATTGCCCAAGCCCGTGCTGAGAATGGCCATGCTCATGCGAATGCATTAGAGATGTAAAGGGGAACGTTGGTAAGCAGGGGAACGTTGCAAGGACCAATTAGTACACTTGCAGCAGAACTGTACATCTGCAGATGATCTATGGTCCATTCATTGCACGACTGATTCGTGCTTGCTGCAGGAGAGGCGCACCGGTGAGGCCGGGACCCACCCAGCAATATGCCCTATATCTCATCTATTCTGACGGCCTGAATGTGAGCAAGTATCCTCAAGTGAAACGGTTCTCAGCATTCAGCTCTCCCTAAGGGTCAAAGCCCTGGTGCTTACTCTTAACGTGATCAAGGACGTCTTTATAACGTGCCAAATCTGGGTTGTCCATGTTCAAGAAGGACAATATATGTGAGATTGCCCCAGGATAGCCAGAATGGCCATCCACCAGCAGAGACAGGTCCACCTGCCGGAGGGAGGACAGCAGGGAGCAGGGACGCCAGGAGCAATGTACAAATGGGCGCGTAGCCAGATAATTAGTGGTCGAATGCAAGGACGGATTTACAGAATCGAGGCGGGAGGCAGCGGGAGGGAGAGAGTGAACGACAATGTGGGAGGGAAAGGAGGAAGTGAGGAAGGAGAGGGAGAGAAAGGCAGTGTGTGTGTGTGTGTGTGCGTGTTTGCATGAGAGACAATGGGAGGATGGAGCAGCAAGATGGTAGCAGCCCTGGCCATCCTTGCTGCCCGTGACACCACGGCACGCAGCAAGATGGTGGACCGCACCTCTACCACGGCCGCTCAACTCACACACGACGTGTGCCAGAGCTGGTCGCCACACTGCAGCAAGCCCACGCCATCGCAGAGCATGGCAGGTCCAGCAGCCGTACAACAGTCACGTAGACTCAACCTCAGGCTCAACCTCCCATAGGCCCGCTGAGCAGTGAAAGGTCTCCCCTATGTCCTAGACTCCTAGAGCCTACACTGGCGGCTGGGACCGGGCTTCAGTCTGTACCTAACACACCAACATGCGCCCATGTGCCTCGGTTGCGGTGATTGACGTACCTTGTGGGAGACAGTGTGTGTGTAGAAGAGAGAGAGAGAGGACGAAATGAAGGGGGTGAGAGAGTGAGTGGAAAACGGAGAAAACGGAGAGAGGATGAGGGGGAGGGATAGAGGTCTTACATTCTCAACTCCATCTGTTGGTACTGGTTGTATGGCTGCAACGCCGGAGGCAAGGAAGCTGCGAATCCTCACCACAGGACCAGGAACAGTGCCAGACAAAGAGATTGCGAGACAGACAGTGAGGGAAAAAGAGGGAAGGATTGAGTGCCCATAGTGCAATAGTGCACAGCACAACATCTAGGGCATGTAGTGCATGTAGTGGCATGGCATGGCATGGCATGGCATGGCATGGCATGGTGAGTGAGTGTGCGAGCACCTGCCCCTGTAGAGAATGGCGAGCTCCCAGTTGTTCGTGCTGTAGCCATTCACCAGCCGCCCTGCCACCACCTGCTCACACACGTGGCACATACGGCACACACGGCACACATGGCACATATCGCACACACGGCACACATGGCACACATGGCACACATGGCACACATGGCACACACGGCACACGTGGCAACACACAGCACACATGGCACACATGGCACATATGGCACATAGGGCACACACAACACACATGGCACACATGGCACACACGGCACACATGGCACACACGGCACACATGGCACACATGGCACACATGGCACATATGGCACACACGGCACACATGGCACATATGGCACACACGACACAGCACACACGGCACACATGGCACACATGGAGGGGTGCCAGGAGATGCACATGGGCAGAGGGGGAGGAACATGAGAGAAGGGGGGGAAGAGAGAGGGAAGAGGAGGGAGGGAAAAGGAACATACGGGAAGTAGTAGGCAAGACTTAACATGGGAGAGGATAAAAACTAGGAGGAAAGGGAATGGAAGAAAGAGGACAGCGGTGTGCCAGATGAGGAGGAGTACGTGGGTGCGTGTGTGGGTGCCTGGGTACGCACTTGCGTGGGTGCGTGCGAACATGTTTGTGTGTGTGTGTGTGTGTGTGTGTGTGTGTGTGTGTGCGTGTGTGTGCAAGACTGTGCGAGTGTGCAGTGTGCATGTGTGCAAGCATGTGCATGCGTACATGTGTGGGTGCGCATGTGTGCATGCATGCATGTGCATGTGAGCAGGATGACTAACAGAGCGAGCGAGAGCCCATTTGGCATCGGATGCAGGAAGGGGGGCACCCAGCAGCACTGCTCGTTCCACTGCTGATGCTGCTCACAGGCAATCGGGGAAGACAGTCAAGGCAGGCTCAGTCATAAAGGGAGGGACACACGGGATGAAGCGCGACGGCGAGTGTGTGTGATGGGGAGAGAAGGAGCGAATGGGGGTGAGCTGGTTGAGGTGCACCTTTGGTGTGAGGCGCACCTTTGGGCATGGTGTGAGACGCCGATGCAGCAAGGTGGCAGAGGCATGAGAAGATGACACGCGCTCCCATGGCGTGGCCTATCAGCGTCACTGGCCTGCACTTGACGTGTACAGCCACGCGGTAGGGGGTTGGTGGTTGTGGGGATGGGGGATGCTGATGAAGATGCTGTGTAGAGTGCGTGGAAGGGCGCACAATTGGTGATGGGGATTGGCATGGATGGACAAGACGCAAGCATGAGCGTTCTGACACCTGCCGCGCTCCCACCACCTGCCGTGCTCCCACCACCTGCCGTGCTCCCACCACCTGCCGTGCTCCCACCACCTGCCGTGCTCCCACCACCTGCCGTGCTCCCACCACCTGCAGTGCTCCCACCACCTGCCGTGCTCCCACCACCTGCCGTGCTCCCACCGCCTGCCGTGCTCCCACCGCCTGCCGTGCTCCCACCGCCTGCCGTGCTCCCACCGCCTGCCGTGCTCCCACCACCTGCCGTGCTCCCACCACCTGCCGTGCTCCCACCACCTGCAGTGGCCGCGTGGCTCACCTGCCCCCCTGCACGCCCTCCATGAGCACTTGAGCCAGCATAACGCCCGCCTTGTCCGCCCTGCCACGGAGGGAGAGATAGCAAGAGGTGAGAGGGAATGGAGGCTCACCGAGGTGGGGGAGAAGGTGCGAAATGAGCGATGGATGGAACATGCGCACGCGGAAACTGGCCTACGGGTAGCAATGACGCGACACAGGCGGGGAGAGGGAGGTAAGGGGAAAGGAGAGGGGAAGGAGGGAGGAAGAGAGGGAGGAACGGAGAGAGGGAGGGCGGGAGAGGGAGGGAGGGCACCTGTCGATGGCGATGGCCCATTCACTGTCAATCAACGATGATGCCTGCCGTGGGGGCGAGGTGAGACACAATGAAAATCACGAGGAATCATGGCACGAGTGGAGAGAGGCGGAGATGGGTGGGGGGAAGGGAGACTGCACGAAAGGATCGGGGAAGAGTGAGAGGGGTAGAGCGAGTGGAAAGAGAGAGGAAGCTGAGAGGGAGATGGGGGCAGATAGGTTGTTCACTGTGGCATCCGGCTAAGAAAAGGCAGGGCAAGAGAGAAGAAACCATCCAAATTTCAAGCAGTATTATAGCAGTAGTGTGTATGTACCTTTGTCCGCTTGAATGTACCAGTTGTTACCATGCATAATTCGAAAGGATACGACAGCAGTAAGCAAGCACAAGACAGTGGGTGGAGGAGTGAGCGAAGAGGGGAAGGCAGGAGCGTCCCATGCGTGCTTGCCTGCAGCAGGGCCAGTGGCCAAGCCACGGACGACAGCAGCGCCATGAGAGCGCCGGGCACCACCACGCCCTGCACCGCCTCTGATGCAGCACAGGGGGGGTGTGGGGAAGGGGAGAGGGGAGGTGTGTGGGGTTGGGGCTAGGGAGGATTTGGGGGCAGCATGCGAGATAAGAGGGGATGGAGGGGAAGTGGAAACGGGAGGAATGGTCAGTGACGAGTGAGGCGATTCACGGCAGCGGAGTGGGGAGGGGCGGAGGGGTGCTGCTGTGCAATGTGTTGGCAGCAGGCACGCAGTGACTGGATGTTTGCACATGGCAGCAACACTAGTGAGTCGATTTCAGTCGAGTTGCCCGTCTGACTAGACTTGCACCAGCAGCGCACCTGACTTGAACCAGCTGTGCAGGTTGTTGGAGAGGGCAATGATCGTCTCTGACTCCCACACCAGTGAGTAGCTGATGGGGGCAAGGGGGTGCGAGGGAGGGAGGGAGAAGATTGAGATACAAGGCTGGTTGTCAGTACTATGGCAGTGAGCTGTGCTGCCATTCTACCATGCTTGGACCACCCATGCTTCCGTCCATGCACCCATGCCTCTATCCACCCATGCTTCCATGCAACCACGCACCCATGCACCATGCATGCCTGTGTGCCTCCAATCAAGCACATACGTCATGTGGCAAGAGTCTACTGTTGAGGCGCCTCAAAAATAGCACCTACGTCATGTGGCACTCACCTGTGAGCGTCCCATCCCAGCCCCTCCCACTGCCGTGTGAAGTCCTCCCTGCCCATGGCATGGCCCGTCACCCCTATTGTCACACCCAGCCTCTGCCACCACTCAAGATAACAGGACAAACAAACAGGTGGATAAAGACCAAGGGAGGGGGGAAAGGGGAGAGGGGGAACAGATGAAGATGTGGAGGAGAAGAAATAAGGGGAGGGGTGGGGTGGGAGGGGTGGGGGGGGGGAGCGAGAGGGGGAGAGTGAGGCGAAAAAGGAGGTGGATACTTGGCAGGGTTTTCTGGCAGCGTGTGGCAGAGAGGAGAGCATGAGAAGAGGGAAAGGCACATGGCAGCGGCACATGGCACGGCAACCGCCCACTGAACCCACTGCGACTACTGTGCTCCCTCGCCCATGGGGCACTCACCTGCCCTTCATGCCGGTGCCGCCCTGCGCCCTCTGCCCCACCCCTGCCCCCCCCCCTGGCAGCGCCACGAACTCGAACTCGCGCACCTCCCCCAGGCGCCGCTCCATCTTGCGCTCGCCCATCTGGTACCCCGCCACTGGGGGGGAGAGGGGGGAGGTGGACGAGGGGAGGGGCACAAGCAGAGGAGCGGAAAGTGATGGGAAGAACAGAGAGGGTTGGGTGTGGAACGCCAAGTGGAGGGAGGCACGTGGTGGGAGACACTTGGTGGGAGGTGATAGAATATAACTCCATTCTACTATCCTACATAGATTAGCATTCTTGGGTAATTATAGGCAACCTAGTGTAACTAGGGTGCAATTACCCTAGTTGGGTTCCCAAAAGGTTGGGTTTCCCCTCCTGGTCATTATTGATCAAGAGTTGAGCCCCAGCTATTGGTACCCCCCAATAATTCTAGCCAGGATTATTGGGCCCCCAATAATTTGGCCAATGCAACTTATTGGTGAGGGCCAATAGTCTTGGCCTAGGACCCAACCAACCCCCCCTCTTCCTTTCCAACTATGTAAACCTCCTACCAATGATCACTTTCAATTCCTACAGTAGGCACGTGGTGGGAGGCACATGGTGGGAGGCAAGTGGTGGGAGGCAAGTGGTGGGAGGCAAGTGGTGGGAGGCAAGTGGTGGGAGGCACATGGTGGGAGGCAAGTGGTGGGAGGCACATGGTGGGAGGCAAGTGGTGGGAGGCAAGTGGTGGGAGGCACATGGTGGGAGGCAAATGGTGGGAGGCACATGGTGGGAGGCAAGTGGTGGGAGGCACATGGTGGGAGGCAAGTGGTGGGAGGCATATGGTGGGAGGCAAGTGGTGGGAGGCAAGTGGTGGGAGGCAAGCGGTGGGAGGCAAGTGGTGGGAGGCAAGTGGTGGGAGGCAAGTGGTGGGAGGCAAGTGGTGGGAGGCAAGTGGTGGGAGGCAAGTGGTGGGAGGCAAGTGGTGGGAGGCATTGGAGAAGCGCGACGAGAGACTAGGCGTGAAAGCATGGCCACTTCCTTGACCCTTCTATTCTCTCCGGTGACGCCCCTCCCCCTTACTTCCTCCTCCCCACCCGATCCCCTCCCCCCACCCCAAACCCCTTTCTAGCCCCCCCTTCCCCTTCTCACGTCCGCATGCCCCCATGATGGCAGCGCTGCCTGCCACGCTGCCCGCCACCTGCCCTGCCCCCACCAGCACGGCTCCCGCCACGGGCACCAGGCTCCCCACGCCCGCCAGCCCTGCCGCCACCACCGGTGCTGCCAGCCCTGCCGGGGTGGGGGGAGAGGAGGGGAAATTGGGTGGTGGGTTGGAAGGGCATCGGGGAATGAAATTTGGAGGCGTTTGGCAGGTGACGACTAGTGGTGGACTGGTGGTGTGGTGCTATGGTGGTGTGCTGGTGCGGTGGTGTGCTGCTGTGCTGCTGTGCTGCTGTGGTGATGTGGTGGTGTGGCGGTGTGGTGGTGTGACGGGAGTGGAAGGCGGTGGTGCGATTGGGAGGGTGAGTGGCAGGGTGAGTGAGTGATGGAGGGGCGTGATGAGAGCGGCAGAGAACGAAGTGTCAGATACATCTGGGGCAGAGCGCCACAGGCGTTGCCTGGATACACAAGGACAGGGTAGCAACGAGGGCAGGGAGAATGGGGTAAACGAGAGAAGTAGCTCTGGCAAAGCAACCGTTCCCCATGCCAAACCCAACCCACCACATCCACGCCACTGCAGCACCCACAGCACGAGTCTCACCGCCAGTGACAGCCAGCAGTGCGCCAGTGCCCACAGCAGCTGCTCCTATGCTCAACGACCGCCGCCACCCGCCACTGCTGCTGCCACTCGCCCCTGCTGCTCCTGCTGGTGGCGGCGGTGCCTGTGGTGGCTTTGGTGGTGGGGCATTGGAGCGCGCATACAGCAGCCGAGCGATGACGAGCTCACAGGCCGCCTGGGGGATGCGAGAGAGGGCCACAGGGCAAAGGCGAGGGCGAGGGAGGAGGAGGTAGAAAGGTGAAGGAAGGGCAAGGTGCAGTCTAAGGCGAGAGATGGGAAAGAGCAGGGAAGAGGAGAGTGGCGCACAATCACGCACAATCCACCATGAGCGCGAATGCCTTCTACTCTACTCATTGCTTAAGTACTCTCCCTCGCTCACCCCTTCCCCCTTCCCTGTACGTCGTGAGAGGGAGGCAACTCACCACGAGGGGCCATGGCACGGCCATCCATGCAGCCATGAGCCGCACTGCCGCTCGCTGCCGTGCATCGTACCCTCCTCGCCCTCGCCCTCGCCCGCGCCCTCCCCCGCTCCCGCTCCCGCTCCCGCTCCCGCTCCCGCTCCCGCTCCCGCTCCCGCTCCCGCTCCCGCTCCCGCTCCCGCTCCCGCTCCCGCTCCCGCTCCCGCTCCCGCTCCCGCTCCCGCTCCCGCTCCCGCTCCCGCTCCCGCTCCCGCTCCCTCTTCTGCCCGCATTAACCCCTTCCACTGCCTTGGCTGCGCTCCCAGCAACCCCCCCAACGCCGTCCCCCCTCCCCCACCACGCCCACATCCCACTCCCTGCACTCTCTGCACAGACTTGCCTCCCCATGCCTCCCACCTCCCCCCTGCCACCGCCACTGCACGCGCCATCTCCCCTCCGCCCCTGCCCCTCCTCCCTCCTCCCTCTCCCCTCCCTCCTCCCCTGGTCGTCCCCATCCCCTTGCGCCACGACACACGCTGCTATGACCTCAAACAGCACTGCCACGCGCACACTCTCCGGCACCCTCCCCGTTATCTCATGGTATGCCCTCTCCTCCTCCCCACTCTCCCACACACCCCCCAACCCCAGCACGCCCGCACCCTCCCTCCTCACACCTCCGCCCTGCTCCCTCCTCCCTTGCACCACCTCACTCCCTCCCCTCTCTGCACCTGGCCCCCCCTCCCGCTTTCCGCCTTGTCCCCCGCCCACTATCCCCCTGCTCCCGCTTTGCCCTTTTCCTTCCTGCCCCATCCCCCCCGCTCCGCCCAGTGGGGCAGCATTGGGCAGCAGCAGCGCGTGAGGCATGTCGTGGGGGCCCAGGGAGAGGTCGAGAACGAGGTCTGCACTCGCCATGTCACCCGCCGGCAGGTCAAAGTCCAGGAGAGGGTTTGGCTCTAAGCATGGGGCTGCAGGAGTGGCGCTGCTGCCACGGGTGCCTGCTGCTGAGGCTGCTGTGGCTGGTGCGGCTGACAGGGGAGGAGGTGCAGACTCTTGTGCAGGCGGTTGCTGGGGAGGATGGTGGGATGGGTGGTGCGTGGAGGGAGGCGGCTGATGATGAGAGGGAGGAGGCGCATGCCATGCCATAGAGTGACGGTCACCACTGCCACCAGTCGCAGCATCACCACCACCACCACCACCACCACCACCACCACCACCACCACCACCACCACCACCACCACCACCACCACCACCACCACCACCACCACCACCACCACCACCACCACCACCACCACCACCACCACCACCACCACCACCACCACCACCACCACCACCACCACCACCACCACCACCACCACCACCACCACCACCACCACCACCACCATCACCACCACCACCACCACCACCACTGCTGCTGCTGCTACACGCTCCTCCGCCCCTGCTCTCCTCCCCCGCCTCTCGCTCCGCGCCCCGGGCCAGCTCGTCCAATCGTGCCACTAGCTTGGCCTCAAACTCCTCCACGTGCCTCGCCACCTCTGCCAGCCCATGCTGCTGCTGCCGCAGCTTGCCCTGCGCGGGTGAGGCGCAGGGAGCAGCAGAGGATGTGCTATGGGCATGTGCGGCAGCAGCATCCAGAGGGGCATGAAGCGACGAGTGAGGATGCGCGGGTGCACTGGGGGTGGTAGATGTGTTGGCAGCAGCTGTTGCTGCTGCTGCTGGTGATGCTGGTGCTGGTGCTGGTGATGCAGCAGCAGCAGCAGCGTTGGAGTCGGCTTTGGAGCGAGCGAGCAGAGCGAGGTGGGAGGCGTGCAGGCGCGCGTGGAGGAAGGAGATGCGGTGCACCACGGCTGAGAGCGCCGTGACGAGAGGAGAGTGGGGCGGGGGGGGCTGGGAGGAGGAGGAGGCAGAGGAGGCAGAGGGGGAGGAGGAGGGGTGCAACATGCGAAGTAGCTGGAGGGGAGAGGAGGAGGCAGGGAGAGAGAAAGCAATTGGAAATGGGTGAGTGGATGGGTGTATGGGTGAGTGGATGGGTGTATGGGTGAGTGGATGGGTGTATGGGTGAGTGGATGGATGTATGGGTGAGTGAGTGGATGGGTGTATGGGTGAGTGGATGGGTGTATGGGTGAGTGGATGGGTGTATGGGTGAGTGGATGGGTGTATGGGTGAGTGGATGGGTGTATGGGTGAGTGGATGGATGTATGGGTGAGTGGATGGGTGTATGGGTGAGTGGATGGGTGTATGGGTGAGTGGATGGGTGTATGGGTGAGTGGATGGATGTATGGGTGAGTGGATGGGTGTATGGGTGAGTGGATGGGTGTATGGGTGAGTGGATGGGTGTATGGGTGAGTGGATGGGTGTATGGGTGAGTGGATGGGTGTATGGGTGAGTGGATGGGTGTGTGGGGGGGGGCATGCATGGATGGACGACATGAAGTCTGAAGTTGGCCGTGAACTGACTGGGTGCATGGATGCATGATATGTGAATGCTGAGGCATACCTGGGGGATGTGGGTGGTTCGGGAGGTCAGTGGGACGATTTCAGTCAGAGACGCCTCTTGTGATGCATCCATGCGCATTCTCCTGATGCCACCAAGCATGGCCATGTCACGTCACATCACACCACACCAGATCACGCCACACCACACCACATGGATCGCATTTCAAGTCTGCTTTACTATAGCAACATAGGCACCCTCAAATCGCCCTGACACATAATGCATGTGTCTCGCATGGCAACACAGCAGCAGCATCGCGCAATGACTGTACACCCACACGGTGCGACTTCGCTCCGCGCCAGGCACGGCCGCCCTTCAGCCATGCACCCAGTACTGTACTACTCCTCGGCCTCTTTGCCCACGCCCCATCTAATCTCTCCCAACCATGCACCCGTCCTCCCCCCAACCCCAACCCCATCTCCCCCCCAATATGCCACACCCTCGAGCCAACAGTACCCCCCTCGCCCGGCCCTCCGCTCTCGCGTCCGTCACCTACCATGCACGCCAAGCACCACCCCCGCTATAATCACCTCAGCACCGCTTGGCACAGTGCCTTCTCGCCCTCCGTCCATTCTCCCCGCGTCCACGTCTCCCCGCTCCCCCGCCGCGCCCCCCACGGCCACGCGCTTCGCCACCCTTCCCCCACTTCACCCCCGTCCGCCGCCCGCTCCAGCGCCGCGATCCGCTCCGCCTCCGCCTCTGCGGGCTTCCCCCGCCTGCGCTCGCCCACCTCCGCCAGCGCGAAGGCGAAGAGGCAGGTGGCGGAAACCCGCTGGTTGGCGGAGAGCGTCTCCGCCTCGAGCGCCATGGCTTGGCGCGCGCGGAGGCGGGGAAGAAGGGACGAGAGGGGGAGCGGAACGCTGCAGGCTGGAATGCGGACGAGCGCAACGCGGGGGAGGTCGTGGTGACAGGACGCGCGAGTCCACCCACTGAATCAGCTCGCAACGAACGAGTGCACGGCGGTCACGCTTAGAGGAGCTCTCAAATAGAAGCGCGGCGGCGAATGGAACCCTACTGAACGGTAGAAGCAGGGGTGCTAGTAATCATACGAGCACGTGCGATGCTTCCTAACCTCCAGAGCAAAGGCGCCTGGTTGCAAACCGCCAGCACGATCCACGTGGCCGTCGCGATGCCGATCACGAGTGCGCGCGAGCGCCGCGCTGGAAGGGGTGTCAGCGCCGCGTCTATAACTCGTTTCGCACATGTTAGTACGTGTAGTTCATAAGTCCAAGAGCAGCCTGAATTTCGCTTTTGCTTCAACTCCAAGAAGAAACACAAGTTCGTACTTCCACCACGCTAAACCCATTTCAAAATCGCCATTGTTTTACTGAAACGTATTAAGCCGTACTCCGCCTCGACCGATGTTCGTAACTGTATGTTCCACCATGCCCTCAGACAGGCAGGCATCCCCATTTCCGCCTGCGCTCAGTTGCACTCACCCGCACCCTGCTGACATGCGATGACCAGGGCAGAGCAGCCGTGAAACTGCTGGGATGGGGAGGAAATGCCGTTGACCATTGACTCGGACAGATCAGCGCTACTCTTGTGCCAGACGTGCGGGGGCTGACGTCGTGGGAAACCCAATAGCGCGTACAGATTGTTCCAACTGATAACCAGCGAAGTCACAACCACCACATTTGGGTGTTACCAACCACCCACGTACCCTTGTGTATTTTACCAAAAACTTACAATGACGGGAATGAATATCCATCTCATTGTAGAGGGTCATTTTTACATCAAATCAATGCCCTTACTGGGCTATCTGCACAAATGCACATCATTGATGGGACTGCTACAATGCATGGCACTGAGACCACATCACATACACCATCTCCAATCCAAGCCATCCTGTGAAAGTCCATGGAGTGTCCTGTGGTTACACCATCATGACACCAGATACTTCATTACACCACGAGAGAAAGCCCGGTTTGTAACCATCTGGCAGTTACGGAACTCCCAAGGACAGGAACCAAGTAAGGTGGGTACTGTACTGTGCTGCATCCCTGAGTCCATGGCGAGGCGACTACAAGTGGCGATCCATGACCTGCGCCAGGCACGCCATCACCGCGTCCTCGCCGCCGCTCCCAGCCATAGCCTCAGCCTCCTCTATCATGGCTTCCAGCGCGCATTTCTCGTCGGGGTCGTCGCGCACCATCATGCTACCCATATCATACACAGTCTTGCGCGCCGCCGCGCCTTTCTTCACCAACAGCGTCGAAGCGCGAAGCACTCGCGCGCACGCGGGCCGCACGCTCCACCCGCTCGCCGCCAGCAGCGCGAGGTCATTTTCCGCGTCCAACTTCGCGATGTAGTTAATAGCCTCGTCGCTCAGCGGCTGCTTGGCCTGCGGCCAGTACAGCCACTCGAACGTGCACTCCTCGAGCGACTCGGGCATGCAATACCCGTGGTCGATGGGTACCAGCTTCAGACTCGACTCGCCGCCGTCCCTTGCGGGCTCCTTTGCGACGAGGATGTTCGCGCCGTTACGGTCCGTGTTCGCGAGCCGCATGTCGAGAATGGCGATCTTGTGGACGTCGGATGCGGGGAATCGCGCGGGGCCCATATCCTCGCAGTTGCTGACGGCGGGCACGAACTGCTGCAGCGACCCCACCTTGCCCACGTCCACGCCGTACATCTCCAAACCGTCCAGCGGCGTCACGGGGGAACCCCCCGCCGCGGGGAAGAAGCCCGACGAGCAGCGCACCAGCGTCGTCGGCGGAACGCCGGCGAAGCCGCGGGAGTCGCCGTCGTTCACGGGGTGGTCGAGGAGGTACGCCGCGACTTCCCGGTACGCGCCCTCGCCCACGCGCGTGCCACGCTTCAAGCCCTCACCGGTGACGCTGGGCGGCATGCCGCGCGGGCAGTTCCACGCGAGGGGCTCCTCGTCCATGGGCTTGAACACTGCCACGATGCGCGACGCTTCCAATTCCGATTTCGCCGAGTCGTCGCCGGAGCTCCGAAGCATGTAGGTGCCGCCGGAGCCGTCCGACGTCAGCTGCGGCACGTGACCGGAGAGCAGTCCCGCGCGCGCCTCTACCAGCGTGGCGGAGAGCGCCGCCTCGTCCGCGTAGTTGCGCGCCGAGCCGAAACCCGTGGGCTCAAGGACAGATTCCACCTCCACGTCGCAATTAAGGGGGGCGGAGTGCGGGACGGGGAAGGGGCACGCGGAGGCGAGCTCGGGTTCGTTGCGGTCTTCTTGCGTGGGGGGAAGGGGCATGGCGCAGCCGCTGGCGACGCTGCGGAACGGGCGCGGGCAGGCAACGCGGCTGGAGGCCTTTAGTCTTAGCACTTGCGAGGCGAGAGAGCCGACGAACATTTGGATGCTATCGGACGACAGATCCTCGAAGGACGAGCTCCTGGCCATGGCTGCGCGGACGCCGTCGATCACGGTGGAGCTGAGCACGGTGTTGGTGATCGACATAGTGGCGGCGTCTAGGCGGTGAACGGGCCGGAGGTGAGATGGGGCGATATCACGCGAAATGCTGCTATCGCTTCTAACTCGTTTACTCTAGCTTTGCATCCGGCTAGAGAAAATGGATGAAGATGATGTTGGGAGGGCAGGGAGGGAGTGAAGGAACGCAGACACGGGGCCCACAGCAGGAAGCTGGGGAGGAGGTCAGGGTGAGGCACGAACAGCGTTGAGTGAACGCACAAATGGGTTGAGAGGGGAGACGAACTCGCTGCATGCAAGCACCTTTTGACCCCCAGTGGAGTGGGGCGGAGTCCCTCCCGACGGACAACGGGGCGGAACGAGGCGGAACGCGGTGGAACCCGGAAGACGGAGCAGACCTGCGCGGATGCTCCGGCGCGGATGCTGGACACATGTGACTGCTGCGGAAGGTCCGGTTTTGCCCTGCTCTGCTGAGCTCTGCTCCGGACACGCGTGCGAGGAGCTCAAGGAGTCTGCCGAACCCACCGACGCGATGCTGCGTGTGCGCATGTGGGAGGGCGCGGATCGAAACGGACGGTTAGATGGGAATGTCGTGAGGTAAGGTGACTTGTACACCTAGCCCGCGGTAATTCAACACCGAGTACTTTCACAGGGGTGGCCGAGGAGAGGGTATTCACCCCCTGAACGCAGCTCCTGAGGATCAGAACCGGATACCCTTGAAAATCAAATTTCGCTTTGGAGTCTATACGAAAAGTTTGCTGCTCGATTTAGTTTTTCATGATTTAGGAAACCCGACGTCATCTTAGGCAGTGCTCAAAGTTTTGTCCACGTGGAGTCTGCCGCGCTTAGGCCTTAGGAACAAGGGAGTACTGTCTACGCACTCAGAAATGGTCAGGGTAGAAACAAAACAATTCTGCTGCCGCCAAATTACCGAGGGCTAGGTGTACTGCTGCAGGCCTGCCGAGTCTACAGTAACGTACGAGATTCAGAAGAACGCGCCTTGACTCCTTGGGTAGGTGCATGGGTTTGTGACAGTTTCCGTTTTGTCGTTTCTACCAGGAAAAAACTCTTTTGATGCCGTGGTCGTGATGTGGCTTGACTCATCAACTCGCTATTGTCATCCCAGTTGGGGTCTATACACGTGAGTACCGCAGATGGATCCAAAAGTTGCAAGCTGGTACAGAAAGGCAATGTGCACATTGAAGCGAAGTAAGCCACGGCATGTGAGGGAATGCCAACTAGGCTCTGACGATGATTTGTTTCCGCATTTTCGATTGGATGTTCTACTCCGAGCTACACGATTCTTCTCCAGCTCACGTGATGTGATGCGTGCATGACGAGGATCCACCCTAGACTCACAGCAACATACGTGAGGGAGAGGAGGGAACCTTGGGTTGGGGGGAGCAGTCTACGTGTGCTGTTCAAATAGACCCACGCGTGGTACCGAGAGTGAAAAGTGGGCTTGTGGTGGGAGAAGGGTGAGTCGAGGAGGGACGTTGGTTTTCCACGATGTTCAGCAACGGAATCTTGTCACCACAGCTAACAGCTTTGAGAACAATAAAGCGTCCAACGGAAAGTCAACAGAATGTTCAGAAACTTATGTTACAAGTGCATATGCCTCATCTTAATTTGCGGTGCAGATTTCCTTTGACGCTGTGCCCCTAGGCTCCCATGCTGGCAGCTGAATTTTACTCTATGGCTCCACCGATTCTAGATCCTGGCCTTCACAATGTGATGCCCTTCAACGCAATAGTCACGCTTGTCTCACAAGAATCAGGAACTAACTCCTTAGAGTATCAGAATGATTAGAAAGACAGGGTACATAGTGGTTTTGACCTAAATTGTTGTACTCACTAAGGCATGTCCCTATCTAGTCTACGATAACATATACAAATATGTTTGACACACCCCATAGAATGGACAAGGGGCAGTGCCTGGCAAGCGACAAGCAACTTTGGGCGGCACTACTATTCCAACCTCTAAGACGAGGGTCCAAAGACCAGTCAACAAGAGTACAAACTCAACAAGAGCAAGCCAGGGCGGCACTACTAGTCCGGCCACAGGAAGAGAAGCCACAAGGCAACTCAAGAAGGAATATATATATAAGAAGAGTACACAATCAGGGTCCTAGCAATCGAGGAGCTACAAGAACCAGACCAAGCTGCAAACAGTGTCGCTGATGACCTTTAGGCGCAAGCGCCTTAGTAAAGATATCAGCTGAGTTGGCACCGAAAGCCAAGTGTACTACGCGGGCCTGGCGGCGCTGCTATGGCTCGCGCATGAGGAAGTACCGCAGCTGGATGTGCTTCGCTCTGCCCTCGAGTCGAGGCTCCTGACATAGGAGAATCATGGCCCTGTTGTCAGCGTACAGAACCGGGGCAGAGTTGGGCCGCTCACCAAAGTCGGTGAGAAAGAAGGTCAGCCAGCGGAGCTCCTGTGCTTCCATGGTACCGGCATAGATCTCAGCCTCACAGCTAGACTACGTAACAGATGAGGAGCGAGTGGACCTCCACGAGATGGCACCTGAACCAAGGCTAAAGCAGTAGCCCTGGGAGGACCTGAGTGTTTCAACGTCGTCTGCTCACAAAGCGTCTGTGTGCCCTGTAAGGACCATTGGCCTGCATCCTCCCAGCACAAGTCCCATGCCCGATGTACTTGCTAGATAACACAAAACCCTCTTAGCTGCCGACCAGTGCTGTGGTCGCTGTCTCCCTGTGGCTACAAAGTGTGCAAGGATGTTAAGAGGGTATGCGAGCTCTGGAGGAATGCAAGTCATCAGGTACATGAGGCAACCCATCAGCTCTGCGTAAGGACCACTAGGCTTTACAGATTCCTCAGGAACTGGAGCAAAGAGCATGTGGTCTACTGGCAGAGGCGTGGGCTGTGCAGAGAAGAACTGAAGATCGAACCTCTGAATGACCTAGTGCCCCAAGTGTGACTGTGTGAGAGTGATGGTGTGCGTTGCTCTGTCCCTGGAGATCTGCAGGCCAAGGTAGCGGTGCAACTCTCCTAGGTCAGTGCATGTGTGTCTCTTCAGCAGCTCAGCCTTCACGGAGACCAATGCATCTCTGTCTGCAGTGGCCAAGACCAGGTCGTCTGCGGAGACAAGGATGTAGAACAGGGTCTGGCTTGCACGAACAAAGAGCGAGGGGTCTGCACACGACAGGAAGAACAGCAGGTCACCTAGCGTAGCACGCAGCGTGTCGTGCCACTCACGAGGCGTCTGCCGCATGCCATAGACCGGACGCCGGAGGAGCAACTGGGTCCCACGGGGGAAGGTACCGTTAAAGCCATGTGGACGGCGCAAGTAGACCTGCTCGTGTAGGCTTCCCTGAAGGAACGCAATGGAGAAGTCGAGAGAGTGTAGCTCGTAGTCACGCAGTGTTGCTACGTGTAGTAGCGCCCGAAGAGTAGTCATCTTCGGGGTCGGGACGAAGGTCTGAAAGAAGTCCACATCCTCTCGTTGATTGAAGCCTCTAGCCACGTAGCGTGCGTTGAACACTGGCGGCTCTCCAGGGGGGCGCTTCACCTTGAAGAGCCACTGGCGATCGATTACGTTCATCCCAGGTGGGGGAACTGCGTCGACGAAGGTGCCGGTGGATCTCCAAGATGCCACCTTCTGCTCCATGGTAGCTATCCACTAAGAGGCCCAAGGCCCCGAGGTCACCTCAGCGTATGTGCGAG
The DNA here is from genome assembly GCA_027943415.1 of Closterium sp. NIES-67. NCBI lineage: Eukaryota > Viridiplantae > Streptophyta > Zygnematophyceae > Desmidiales > Closteriaceae > Closterium > Closterium sp. NIES-67. The sequence goes on along the minus strand of BQMB01002223.1, from coordinate 165,315 downwards.
GGGTCGGGATGTGAAGGGCGTCTGGGTCAGCCTCAGGGACTAGTAGCATGGAACAGAGATGGGGAGCAGCCTCTGACAGGAAAGCAAGCTCGTACTGCCTTTCCTCTAGGACGTCACTGCCAAGGGCTGGAGCACCCCCGACGGACGGAGGGCAGGCAGGGCCAGAGACCAGAGCTGTGGCATAGTCAAGGCGGCGGGTAGAGGCGAAGTCAGCGACAAGTGCATAAAGACTCGAGACAGGTCTGTAACGAGAGAGGTAAGGACCCGAGGAACAAGAGGACGAAGGTAGTCAGACAGAGGAGGCAGAGCAACAACGAGCGATGACGGAGGAGGCGAGGGGAGGAGGGGAGGACGAGACGCGTGGGAACAAAGCAACATGGGAAGAGAGCGCTGGACAAGAGAGACATGACGAGCGCGAGAGGGACGGCGAGACTGGAAGCGGGACGGAGGCGTCGGATCAGGAGACACAGGAGGAGACACAAGAGGGGAACGAGGGGGAAAACGAGCTGATGACGAGTCCGGCGGAGGAAACACAAGGCCGTAGACAGGGAGGGAAGGACGCAGCAGGGAAGGCACAGGCAGGCGGTCAGGGAAGGCAGAGCAGGCGAAGGGCAGACACCGTCGGCGACCGCTGCTGCTGCTGCTCCACGCCGACACCAGGACCGCCAGCTGCACCATGGCTACCTCCGGAATGCTCCACTCCAGCACCCCCAGAACGAGAACTGGCGCCACCCCCGAGACCGCCGGGACAAGCCACAACAGGAACCCCAGGACTAGCACCCTCCTCAACGCCCGCACCCCCAGAGTCGACGGATGGCTGCGACGACGGCTGCGGCGTCGATGGCGGCGGTTTCTGCGACGACGGAGAAGGAGACACCGGGGGAGAAACAGGCGGCTTGAATTGCGTCGTGGGGCCACCAGAGTCAGCCGACTCCTCGACCCTGACAGCCGACGAGAGGGGGGTGACGTGAGACACACGAGACAGAGCAGGACGGGGAGGGAGGAGAGCAAAGGCTACCGGGGGAGTAGGAACCAGAAACAGGGAGGGGGGAACCGGGAGACCTAGGTGGAGAAAGCGGTGGTAAAATGAGACAGACTCATTGAAAGTGACGTTACGGGAGTGAAAGAAGCGATGAGACGGCGGGTGGTAAAAGTGTCAGTCAACCGAGCTAAGGGGGAAACCAAGGAAGACGCAGGAAAGGAGAAGAGACACAGCACACGAGCCAAACTCGCCTCCATGGTTGGAGAGGAGACACAGCACAGGGAGACTGTGGTGGAGGCGTGCAGCTACGACCCACGGGATAAGAACGTCAGTCACGTCGGCCTTCCGCTCTAGGGGAAACACCGTGGTGTAGTGCGTGTAGTCGTCGACGAGCACGAGAAATTAGAGCTCTCGATGCGGGTAGGGATGGGGGCTGGGCCCCATATGCCTTGGTGCAGGGTCTGGAGTGGCGCGATGGTAGGGCGAAGCGAGGAGGAATGAGGGGCACGGCGCAGCCGGCCTCGACGCAGGGAGTGCACGGCAGCGTAGACGAGGGAGGGAGGGCCGGGAGCGACGGAGGGAGACCTAGGATAAGACCGTGCTGAGACATGTGACACAAACGCGGGAGTGCAGAGTGACCTAGGCGGTGGTGCCACAGAAGTGACGGGTGAGTGATTGACCGACACGAGCAAGCCGTAGCAACCTAAGTAGATGCAGGATCCGGGGAGGACGTGCCCACCAAGGGGGAAGCAGTGTCCAGCATAAACAGGCCAGACACCAAGTCCCGTGGCGCAGCAGACTGGGCCAGTCAGGGAGGTACGGGGCTAGGCCGAAGCGACAACGAAAGAGGTCGTCGAGGCGGCGGAAGCATCGGGCGGTTGGGTGCGGGCGACGACATAAAGTGCCGCGGAGGGGGCCGGTCTGGAGCTGAGCTGCGAGGGCCGCCACCACGGCCACCACCGCCAGAGGCCACCGCGGCAGGAGGCGGGCCCACGACTGCTGCTACTGCTGCTACTAAGATGGCTGCTGCTGCGGCGGCTGTAGCTGCTGCTGCTCCTGGGGCACCATCCCCGATCCCCTTGTCGGACCCACTGTCCCCACCACCACCACCACCACCACCACCACCACCACCACCACCACCACCACCACCACCACCACCACCACCACCACCACCACCACCACCACCACCACCACCACCACCACCACCACCACCACCACCACCACCACCACGCCCTCCTCTTGGTGCCACGACGGCCCTGGCACGGGCGTGGCTGCGTGGACGCTGCAGCTGCGGTCTCAGCGGCAGGGGCAGTCGCGACGACCTCGGCTGAAACATTAGCGTACGTGCACTGGAAGGGTGTATAGCCCTGAAAGATAGGGACTATTGCAGTACCGCTCGACTGAGCGAGTCGAGTCTCTATTGCTGGCGAGTCTCTATCTCGGACAGGCGGTGACAAAGGCGGTAAGGGTGAGGTCACTTGGGTGCTGACTTAGGAAGTGGTTGCGGGCTGTTGCTACTGTCCGGAAGGCGCATGGCAATGAGGTACAGGGTAGTTCAGAAAGGCGGGGGGAAGGCATTGAGCTGGGCGGCAGTGCTAGCGGTGCGGTAGCTAGCTTCTAGTGCACGGAGATGAGTGGCTAGGTCAGCTACAGCGGGGAAAGCGGCAAGATCAGGGAACAACATAGGGAGGATCTGGCGGCCAGCAGAGGCGGAGGTGGGCGTGGAGTAGCGCTCAACGACTGCATCTAAGAAGCCCTTGGCATTTGCGTCAGCAGTGAAGCGCGGACGCTGAGATAGGGGAAGAGCATAACTAAAGGGTAGCTGCGCTACAGCATCGCGGGAATCCCCGACATCGCGAGCATGCGCAGCAGCAGAAAAGGCCTCACGCTGAGCAATGGTGGGGTCAGCAGGGAGGGGATCAGGCACGGGGGGGCGGGAAAACAAGCCATCAATATGCATAGCCAGGGAGTACCCATCCTAGCGCTGACCTGTGAGGTGACGGCGTAGATCGACAAGCCAGGTGGCCAAGTCGGTCGCATGCCCCTGCGCGTCCAGGCGGAGTACAGAGCCTGCCATCGTGCGACCTCAGCAATACAGCACCACGGCGGCACGGTGGGACAGCGACACAGCGGCACAGCTACAGAGCGGCACAGTGGTGCAGCAACAGAACTCCCCGGCAGGAAGATTGAGCGGAAGGTTGAGCGGGGCTCACAGGTCCTGGGGCTCACAGGGCCGGTTGGGGCTCACTGGGCCAGCAGAGCGCGACGGGCCGGCAGAGCGAGAGGAAGGCCGGCGAGACGCGATGGTCCGGCAGGGCGCTAAAAGACTGGTGGGCGTGCGAGGGATCGGCGGTGCGCTAAGGGCTGGCGGGGCGCTAGGGCCAGGCGGGGCGCGAGGGGCCGGCGGACATGTCCCCTCGCGGAACTTGTTAGGATGTAGAGAGAAGAGTGGACTAGGGAAAAATATTGAGGGTTACTAAGATAGGACTGTACCCTCTAAGAGGTGAACTAACTAAGGCAATAACAAATATATATTTGTTGACACACCCCTTAGCCGAGATAGAGGCAGTTCATAACAAGGAAAAGTACACCAGGGCAGAACTACTAGTCTGACCTCTGGTGAGGGTAACAAGGTAACTCAGGGCAACACTACTAGTCTGACCCCTGAGATAAGAGGCCACAAGGCCAGTCAAGCAGGTGTAGCAAAACAAGCAGGTATAGAACAACAAGTAACAAGCAAGTATATTATGACAAAGTTGAGTACAGAACCGCTGATGGTCACGGGGTGGTAGTGCCTTAGTGAAGATATTAGCGGTGTTGGCCTCTAAGGCCAATTGTACCACACGAGCCTGACTGCACTGTTGCAACTCATACAGCAGGAAGTACCGCAGCTGGATGTGCTTTTCCCTGCCCTCAAGTCGAGCCTCCTGACATAGGAGGATCATGGCCCTATTGTCAGCAAACAGGATCGAGGCAGACCTATGCTGCTAACCTAAGTCAGTGAGCAAGAACGACAGCCAGCGGACCTCCTAAGCGACCATGGCCCCAGCGTAAATCTCTGCCTCACAACTAGACAGAGCTACAAATGACGACTTGGTGGATCTCTACGAGACTGCACTAGCACCAAGACTAAAATAGTAGCCCTGAGACGACCTCAGGGTCTCCAAGTCGCCGGCCCACAACGTGTCTGTGTGTCCACTGAGCACCACTGGCTCCCGTCCTCCTAGCACAAGCCCCAGTCCTGATGTACTCTCCAGATACCGCAGTACCCTCTTGGCAGCCGGCCAGTGGACTTGTCGATGCCTGCCTGTCACCACAAAGTGAGCAAGGAGACTGAGAGGGTACGCTAGATCTGGTCAATTGTAGGTCGTCAGGTACATGAGGCACCCCACTAGCTCTGCGTATGGACCACTAGCCTCCACATGCTCAGCCGGAATAGGAGCAGAGAGCTTGTGATCCATAGGTGGAGGGGTGGGCTGTGTTGAGGAGAACTGGAGACCGAACCTCTAGAGGATCTGCCGTACCATACGATTAGGTGGCGAAGCCCTGCAGACAGCACATTAGAAGTTCTACGTTGTTTATAAGATCAGAACAAGCTCCATCTTCGACGATCGCCATTTCTACACGTTCAGAGTTTGAGCTACTATTGCAGAGCACTCAAATCTTACCCCATTTCGATGGATCTTACCCTGGATCAATGATCGACACCGAAGACGTGAAGCAGCGATATTATAACGAATCGCTCATGGCGTACAGCGTACCTCTGCGGAACATATCCATCTCCGAACAACTCGGAATGCGATCGTTCAAAACCTGCGCCGTTCCGGCACGTGACTCCTTGCTATACCTGACGAACCTCTACCAGCCAAAGGACTCTGTATCGTCGAGTTGACTGCTTGGTCAACTGCTAGAAGTGAAGATGGCCTCAGGGGAAAAGGCCAACACTTACATCAATCGCTGCTGAAGCATCCGCGACCAGATCGTCGAGCTGGGGAACAACATCACCGAAGATATGTTCGTGACAATCGTGCTCACTAGACTTACCCACGAATGGCGACGGTGCAAGGCACTTTTCCGCCAGCAGGGTGAAATATCCTAAGCAAACCGTTGCACAACACTGCTGGCTGAGCAGCAGGATATGGACCTCTACGTAGAAAGAGCTCCGCGCAAAGAGAGGCTTGCCTTCTACTCGGGCCAAAAGGAGCCACACTACGACATGCGCAGTCACCGCTACTTTTGCAAACACTGCATAACCTTCGAACACTCGAATGAGCGGTGTCAAAATCGAACAACAAATAGTGCAAGACCATCCTACACGCCTAACCCAAGTGGAAGTCAATGGGGTCACACCCAAAAGAGGAGACCCATCGAATCTTCCACCCAGGACCCGCGCCAGACCCATCGCCCGTCCCACATAGACCAACGACCAGTCCCTCGCCCTCCTGCATCATCGGACCCTCGTCCGACTCACCCAGGCTCTCATGGTCAACCTGTCCATCGCCAAGTCTTCATGGCAATGAGAGCTCGGGGTCCCACACGCCGAGCAAATCGATGTCGCGCGCAACACAGCTGCACCCAAGCCAAGGAAACTTTGAACTAGCGATCACGGCTAAGGACTACATCAACCCCTACAATGAGCACGACAGTTACGAGATGGATGAAGAGGAGCTGTAATGAAACCTACCCATTCCCCTCCTAGAGCCGACCCCTTACATCATCGACCTGACCTTTGGAGGCGACGGGCAAACTTGGCATGACTTCCCAAGGGACCATCGCATGCACCCATCAAACAAACTCTACCTGGTGATTCCAAGGATTGCAATGGTCGCTCGCAACAACCGCGACAACTACAACACCAGGTACCTGGACAGTTCTTGCAGACAGCGCATGGTCGGCTCTGAACGCTACATCTCCAATACCGTTCCCACCCTCGCCACAGCCTACATAACCATCTCCAACAATGAACGGCTTGTGGCAAGGCAAGAGGGCATAGTTGTCCTGCAGGCACATAACCCCCTGACATAAATCACCCTGAACGACGTGCTCATTGTTCAAAACCTGTGCTATAAATTACTCTCAAGGGCACAGCTGATGTCATGCGCTATCGACATCAGCACCGACCCCCAATCACAGGACATTCTACTACGCTACCGTAAGCCACACCAGACCAGCGAATAGCCAAACCCACTACAGCAGTCGACCATGCCTACGTCCTAGACTTCGACATCCCAACTGCAACGGCGACAACCATGAGCTGATCGACCTCGTTCCACTCGACTTCGCCTACCAGGAGGAGAAGGAGTGAAAACACCCAGATGGTTGCTGGTGGACCACCCACCATATGCACCCATCTGAGACGGATCTACACGACCCTGGACCAGACGGCATCTGCCGTACCTGTCGCACCCCGACAGCCTCATCCAGCAACATCACTGGAACGGGACTCGAAACTCTCGAGGAAGACGAGACAGAGGTCGGCATGACAACCTCAGAACTTGTTGCAGCCATCATCATCGTTCCTCCTTCAGGAACGACGGGCACAGACTCACGTCAATGCCTCCAAAGCATTCTGACCTATGTGGGGCTTGGCTACTTTGACGAAACAAGGCGACCAACCCCATGGGAGCTACACACTCACATGGCGTTCAACCTCAACTGGAGAGAACCCACGCCATGAGAAGTAGCAGATCTGGCATCAAAACTTGCATCTAATATGGATGTCTGAGCAAGCTCTCTCATAACCATCGCTGCTCAACACGGACCGACGTCACCAGAAGCAGCAGAGGCAGCACAAGCAATTATGGTCGCAACATCAGCAGCACGAGAAGCAACAAAGGCAGTAGCCAAAGTAGAGGCAATAGAGACAGCAGCAGAAGCAGCAGCGGCGGCAGCAGCAGCAACAGAAGGAACATAAGAGGAGGCAGCAGCAGCGGAAGAACAAGAACCATCACGCCCCAAACCTAGGGTCGAAATTGATGCATCACCATTCAGGGCATCAAGCACCTGGGGTCCATCCCCAAGTAGAGGCACCTGGGGAGGAGTATCCGCGGAAGACACCGAATGGGATACCATAACAAACCCTCCCCAACAACCCTGCCCTATTGCACCAACAGCTGAAGAATGGGGTAGAGGCCCAAGGCGACCCTGGTTCCGCAACCATGCCACAGGACGTTGGCGTCTGGACCACGAGGAATTGTATAACGAAGGGGATGATGAGGACGACAAAGGCGAAAGGGGAAGAGTCGCACCTGATACGTATCTTCACCTTGGTCCTCCTCCTCAAGCACTTGGGCCGAGTACGATGCAATCCCTGATGGAGAAGCAACTACGTGCCTCCACCACCCGAGCCTCAAAGTCCTCTTCCCCTAGAACCAACTCCCGTCGGATTCGAAGCTGAAACCGATCTCCAAGAGACCGAAACCATCAAAACCCCCAATGGTCCTCCACTGCTCCAAGAGACCAGCATCATTGAAGGACCACCACTTCCTCATCTCCCTCAGCAAATCAATACCGAGGGGCTAGAAAAGAGTGCAGCTGGACGAGACGGCTCTCTTCGAAACCGAGAAGTCAGAGCGGACCTCATAGACCACCAATTCCTTGCTCTCACCATTACAGCCCCTTTGTTTGTAGACACACCTCCAGCTCCTCCTCCTGACCATTCCTGCCAGCGCTACCAGTGCACTCGAGGACATCGCACCTCCAGGGATATCTGGTACCAGCGGCTTGGCCACCCCTCCAGAGTCACTCTCAACAACTCAATCCGTGCTAACGTTCTCGCCCCTGGAGCACTCCTAGACTCTGACGGGTATGCATTACAAGTAAGCCAAGCACCATGCACCAGCACAGTCAGCCCTGAAGCTGCTCTCACACACAGCCCATTTTGAGATCTCCCTCACTGCCTCAACCGCTACACACCACTGGACAAAGTCTATAGCGACTACCTCGTACTTACACAAGTAGGACACAAAGTATATAGCGACTACCTTCATTGACGCCCCCACCTGCTACGTCTGGGCAGTTAATGTCCAGAATAGAGGGGGAGTACTCAACATCTTCCAACCTTGGCTCGCTCTCGCTGAACGCCCGTCTGGAAAGAAGTTGAAGTACTGGCAAACAGATGGAGCTCGGGAATTTTGAAGTGAGGAGCAACAGATTCACCTCCAAAAACTTGTGATCGAGCACGGGCTCTCCCTTTCCTATGCTCACCAATATCAGGGCATCGCTGAACGGACCAACCGCACCCTACAGACCAAAGTACGAGCCATGATGCTGCAGTCCGGACTGCCCACAGACTACTGGCTCTTCGTCATGCACCACACAGTCAGACTGCGCAACATCCTGCCCACCACTACCAATGACAGAAAACTCTCCCCCTACATGGCCTGGACAGGAAAATGAGCTAACACCAGCATGCTGCAAGTCTGGGGCTTCATGGTCCAATATTGCCCTCACCAAGCCATCACCGGCAAGTTCGAAAGGCGAGCTCGCTGGGGGGTGCACCTCGGTATTTCTCACGAGTGCAAGGCTGGATAATCCTGGACCTGGAGAACTCAACCATCGTACCCTCCAAGAAGTCCTCTTCTACGAAGGACTCACCTTGAAGCAGTTCCAGGACGACCGTTGCGCCAATCGCCAAGCAGCCTATGCGCATGGCGAACGCAGCTTCGCCTCTCCTGAAGATGAAGATGCCGCTGCCTGCCTGGACCAAGACCCACCTGATGAACACCCTGGGGAAAATCCTCGCGTCGACGACGACGGCAACATGGATGATGCTCCATTTGAACCCTCTCGCGACAATCTACTGCATGAAGGAATCACTGGTACGTCCCCGGATCCACAACCAGCAACCGACTCTGATGACGATGTGCAAGTAGTCGCCGACGAACAGCACTGCAATATCAGATTCTCTGGACTTTACATTCTCGGACTCCATGCGGCAGTCCACAAAAGTCCCTCCGTGATCAAGCCTAAGACACCATGGCAGGCTCTCACCAGCCCACACCGCGCCGAATGGCGCAAAGCTATGGACGCATAAATCGCCGCATTTCGCGCCCGCGATACCTGGGTCCTAGTTGACCACGCAGCCGCAAAGGGGAGGAAGATCCTCTCCGGCAAATGGGTCTACCACGTCAAAACAGAGGCCCAATAAAACGTCGAGCACTGCAAAACTAGATGGGTCATACACGGCTACGACCAATATTACGCCATCGACTTCAACCTCACCTTCGCGCCTGTAAGCCGCCACACCACCGTGTGCATCCTTTTCACCATCGCAGCATGTCGACACCTCGAGCTCCGACAGATCGAAGTAAAAAACGTATTCCTGTATGCAAAGGTTGACGCTCTGATCTTCGTAGAGCAGCCCCACACCTTCGGTGACGGAGACCCATGCGTCTACCAACTGCAAAAATCCCTCTACGGGATAAGGCAGGCACCCCGTCTCTGGCAGCAACATCTCAACAGGATCCTACTGGAAATAGGGTTCCTCCAGCTGCCCCACAATCCCGGGATGGACCGCCTCCACTTCCACGGACACTACATCCTCCTCACGGTCTATGTCGACGACCAACCCCGACTTGTTCGACTAGTTTGAGCTCAGCTTGGGACAGCGCGTCGATATCACCTACTCCACCATAACTACACCCATATTCCAACTCGGTGGCTATGTCGACGCAGACCATGCCGCAGACCTCGCTAATCGCCGCTCTCGCATGGGGTTCCTCTTCCAACTGGAGCCTACTGGACCTATCTTCTGGAACTCACAGAAACAGGAGCTGATTGCCATCTCCTCAGCTGAAGCAGAGTACATCGGAACAACCTCCGCTGTTCGCGAAGGCCTTTACCTACATGAATTGCTACAGGAGGCGAAACTCAATACTTCGCCTAGTTTCAAGTTACACTGCGATAACCGGAGCGCAATCAAGATCGGCTTCGTCAATCGCACAAAACACATTGCTCCTCGTTATGGCAGCCGAATTTTTCACCAAGAAGCTGCCACGTCAACAGTACCTGCTCTGCGCCGAGCTCTGTGGAATCTCCAAGCGCGCCAAGCTCGAGCACCTTCAGCAATGAAGGGGAGTGTTACGATAAGGAAATTATTACATTCCTGAAAGTGACACTCGAGCTGTAACCCTTGTCGAGTCCAAGCCTATGACGCGAGGTACGGAGTGCAACGGTCGTTGACCGTTGACTGACAATCGAACCGACAGAATTTCAAGGGTTCGTCACGACAGCAAGGGCACATAACTGACCCTGTAATGCAGTACAGGCAGTTATACGAGTCCCATATGTTAGAAGGAGGTTTAAGCTAGGTAGAAGAGAAAGTGGCGAGAGAAAAGAGAATCGACTAGGAAAGAGAGAGATGTACGAGGGGGGTTGTCCCCTCTACAGTAGGATATAGAATTCTAGAATACCTACCAAGCCTGCACAAATATATATATATATATACATATATGTATATATATATATACACAGCATATAGAAGTTGACACACCCCCTAGGCTTGGTAGGCGCAAGCACACCACACACGCAACAACCCCAACCCCTTGCACCCCCATGTCCTGCAGCAGCTGTGGCTTCTACCTAAAGTGCGAAACGGCGACATCGGCGACGGGTGGCAACAACGGCGTCAGCGGCTGCTACGACAATGACAGCTGCGGTGGCGGAGCCAGCGGCACCTGCAGCGACGGCGGCGGCTTCGACAACGGCGGCGACGACTGCGAAGCTCGCGACACCCGGCGGCGTGGCACAGCCCGGCGACGACAGGAAAGGGAGCCATCAGCTGCGGCTGGGATGAGGGGAGACGTAGGGGAGGAGGCGTGCCTTCAACGAGGCGCCCTTTCTGGCGTGCTGGCTGGTGTGCGGGCATGCTGGCTGGTGCCTAAAACAGTACGCTGGCCGCTGCCATCCGTGCGCTGGTGTGTCGAAGCCGCCATGGCAGCACGACGAAGACGCCATGGCATGGCCTCGACACCACGGCAGCGCATCGAGGTTGTCACGGCAGCGCAGCGAGGCCGCCATGGCAGCAAGACGTGGCCTCCACAGCGGCGCAAAAGTGACAGAAGGGGAGAGAGTAAACTGCGGAAGCGTGATGAGGAGGCTAAGCAGGATCATCGTGCTCTGAAACCATGTGAGACGGAGGTTTAAGCTAGGTAGAAGAGAAAATGGCGAGAGAAAAGAGGATCGACTAGGAAAGAAAGAGAAGTACAAGAAGGGGGTTTGTGCTCTCTACAGTAGGATCCAGAATGGTAGAATACCTACCAAGCCTATACAAATATATATATATATATATATATATATATATATATTTGTATATATAATATAGAAGTGGACAGTATACAGTTACCCGAGTTGGAATTGGAAAACCCCTAAGAGAATCTACACCTGCTAAGTGCATCTTAGTTAGACCATTCGCATTCTCTTTTATCAATATATAAACCGTGAATCCCCTTGCTATAATCAACACTGCTATGTTACATTCACTCTGACAGGGTTCATCTGTTATGCTACAGTGGCGGAAACAATTGTCCACATGTTTAGCATATTTTTACATTTTGACGAGCTGTACGCTATCAACATTAAGCCTTAATTCATGGTGGTCATACACGTAGAGAGGAGTAGTTAGAGCACTCACTCAAATCTCCTAAAACCAGAGTAGTATATTTCATGGTCCTTCAAGATGACAACATTTAATAACAGCACATCGGGACAATTTGTACCGGGGACAGGCAGCAAACTAGTTACTAGCAAAACTAGTACCTAGTCAACCGACACTTGGCCTCGATCACCACCTACACCCTCCTAGGCATGTTATCTACGATGTTAGTGCAAACCTTTACAGGGATCTTCTCGCACTCTTCCTGGACCCACGCTTTTGCATAAGGGGGTGAGCACTAAGGAAAATCGCGAGCTCCAGTTCCTGAGCAGTCAGTAGAGCCCAGTGGTCCTTACGCAGAGCTGGTGGGTTGCCTTATGTACCTGATGACTTGCACTCGTCCAGATCTCGCAGACCCTCTCAGCATCCTTGCTCGCTTTGTGGCCACAAGCAGACAACGATCACAGCACTGGTCGGCCACTAAGAGGGTTTTGCGTTATCTAACAAGTACATCGGGCATGGGGTTAGTGCTGGGAGGTTTTAGGCTAGGAGAAAAATATCGAGATAGAAGAGAGTTTGGAATAGAAGAGAGGGATACAAGAAGGGGGGTTGTACCCTCTACAGTAAGATCCAGTAACGCCTACCAAGCTGTCAACTTATACATATATTGTTATGTAGAAGTTATAGGCTGGATAGGGTATGTTCTTAGTGGATACAACCCAAACGCTATATCTCCCCTGTTCTCCATTCTTCTAATCATTCTTTCTGGTCTTAACATCGTATCAGAGACATCCGGGGTTCAATTACTGGTGTACATGCTATCCCAGCGGGGGGGTGTGTCGTGGCACTTGGATAACCTTGTCGATCCTCTTTCTATCTCTAGGAAGGGTACTTGGGAGGCTTTCCTTGGAGAAGGTGGATATATGGACCTAACCCTCCTGATGACATCCCTTTTTGTCCCAGTGGTTAGGATTGGTGACATAATGACTTGGTATCACGAGTTGGTAGGTCCACCCACCCGCTTTGGCCCCATGCCGCCACCTACCGGCCCCTCGCGCCCCTTGCTGGCCCCACGTGCCCCTACGGCCCCGTCGCGCCCCTAGCTGGTCCCGGTCGCCCCTACGGCCCGTTGCGACCCTAGCAGGCCCCGTCGCGCCCCTACGGCCCCGTTGCACCCCTGATCGGCCCCGTCGCGCCCCTAGCCGGCCTCGCGCGCCCCTACGGCCCCACGCGCCCTTGCCGGCCCCACTCGCCATAGCCGGCCCCTTGTGGCCTAGCCGGCCCCTTGCGCCCTAGCCGGCCTCATTGCCTGAGCCGCCGAGTCGCCGTGTCCCCGAGCCGCCGAGCCGAGCCACTGAGCACCCGCGCCGCCGAACCGCCTAGCCGCTGAGCCGCCGAGCCGTCGTTTCGCTGTGCCGCTGCGCCACTGAGCCGCAGTGCCGCAGTCAAACTGTGCGATGGCGGACGCTGTTCTTCGCTTGGACGCTGAGGGGCACGCGATCGACTTTGCCACCTGGCTCGTCGACCTACGCCGTCACCTGACAGGTCAGCGCCATGATGGGCACTCCCTGGCTATGCATGTTGATGGTTTGCTTCCCCGTCCCCCTGCGCCTGATCCCCTCCCTGCTGGCCCTACCACTGCTGAGAGCTAGGCTTTTGCTGTTGCTGTGCTTGCTCGAGCTGTCTGGGATTCTCGCGACGTAGTAGCTCAGCTTGCCATTAGCCATGCCCTTCCCCTGTCTGAGCGTCCGCGCTTCACCGCTGTTGAGAAAGCCAAGGACTTTCTCGCTGCGGTAGTTGAGCGTTACTCTACCCCTCTTTCCGCCTCTACGGGCCACTTGATCCTACCCATGCTCTTCCCTGATCTTTCTGCTTACCTCACGGTAGCTGACCTCGCTACTCACCTCCGTGCACTAGAGACCAGCTACCGCGCAGCTAGGTATGCCGCCCAGCTTACTGCCTTCCCCCCACCTTTCTGCGCTACCCTGTAACTCATCGCCATGCGCCTGTCTGACCGCTTAGCCACTGCCCGCAACCACTTCCTTAGTCAGCACCCTGCCGACATCACCCTGACCGCCTTTGTCACTACTCTGTCTGAGATAGAGACTCGCCCGTCCCTCTCGCGCTCGTCTTGTCTCTCCTGTTCAGCGTTCTCACACTATGTTGCTTCGTTCCCACGCGTCTCGTCCTCCCCGTTTGCCTTCGCCTCCTCCGTCGTCGCTCACTGTCGCACCTCCCCCTCTATCTGACTACCTTTGTGCTACTCGTCCTATTGTTCCTCGGCTCCTTGCCTCCCTCGTTACCGACCCGTCTGTTCCTGCCTCCAGTCTTCACGCTCTTGTAGCTGCTGTCGCTGACTTTGCCTCTACTCACCGCCTTGACTTCGCTACCACTCTGGTTTCTGACCCTGTCTGTCCTCCGTCCGTCGGGGGTGCTCCTGCCCTCGGCAGTAATGTCCTGGAGGACTAGCAGTACGAGCTTGCTTTCCTGTCAGAGACTGCACCCTATCTCTGTTCCTAGTCCCTGAGGGTGACCTCGACGCCTTTGACATCCCGACCCCTCGCACCGCTAGGGCGACATCGGGACCCTGGGCCTCTCAGTGGATAGCTGCCATGGAGCCAGAGATGGCATCTTGGAGATCCACCGACACCTACATCGACGCAGTTCCCCCACCTGGGGAGAACGTTTTCGATGGCCGGTGGCTCTTCAAGGTGAAGCGCCCCCCTGGAGAGCCGCCAGTGTTCAAGGTGCGCTACGTGGCTAGAGGCTTCAGCCATCGCGAGGGGGTTGACTTCTTCCAGACCTTCGCCCCGACCCCAAAGATGACTACTCTTCGGGTGCTGCTACACGTAGCAGCACAGCGTGAGTACGAGCTCCACTACGAATTCTCAACTACTTTTCTCCAGGGTAACCTGCACGAGCAGGTCTACCTGCGCCGTCCTCAAGGATTCACCGGTACCTTCCCTCCTGGGACCCAGTGACTCCTCCGGCGCCCGGTCTACGGCCTGCGACAGGCGCCCCGTGAGTGGCACGATACGCTGCGTGCTACGCTAGTTGACCTGCAGTTCTTTCCGTCCTCTGCTGACCCTTTGTTCTTTGTTCGTGCTGGCCAGACTCCGTTCTACATCATTGTCTACGTAGAGGACCTGGTCTTTGCTACTGCAGACAGAGATGTGCTGGCCTCCGTGAAGGCTGGGCTGCTGAGGAGACACACCTGCACTGATCTAGGAGAGCTGCACCACTACCTTGGCCTGCAGATCTCCAGGGACAGAGCAGCGCGCACCATGACTCTTACACAGTCACACTTGTTGCGCCAGGTCCTTCAGAGGTTCGGTCTTCAGTTCTCCTCCGCACAGCCCACACCTTTACCGGTAGACCACAGGCTCTCAGGTCCAGTTCCCGAGGAGTCAGCAGAGCCCAGTGGTCCTTACGGAGAGCTGGTGGATTGCCTCATGTACCTGATGACTTGCACTCGTCCAGATCTCGCATACCCTCTCAGCATCCTGGCCAGCTTTGTGGCCACTGGCAGACACCGACCACAGCACTCGTCCGCCGCTAAGAGGGTTTTGCGTTATCTTGCAAGTACATCGGGCATGGGGCCAGTGTTGGGAGGACGCAGGCTAGTGGTCCTTACTGGGCACACAGACGCTTCTTGGGCAGACGACCCTGAGACCCTCAGGTCCTCCCAGGGCTACTGCTTCAGCCTTAGTTATGGTGCCATTTCGTGGAGGTCCACTCGCTCCTTGTCTGTTGCTCAGTCTAGCTGCGAGGCTGAGATCTACGCTGGTGCTATGGCGGCACATGAGCTCTTCTGGCTGACCTTCTTGCTTGCCGACTTATGTGAGCGGCCCAGCTCTGCCCCGGTTCTGTACGCTGACAAGAGGGCCATGATCCTCCTGTGTTAGGAGCCTCGACTTGAGGGCAGAGCGAAGCACATCCAACTGCGGTACTTCCTCCTGCGCGAGCTTCAGCAGCGTCGCCAGGCTCGCGTAGTACACTTGGCCTACGGTGCCAACACAGCCGATATCTTTACTAAGGCGCTTCCGCCTAGAGATCATCAGCGGCACTGCTTGCAGTTAGGTCTAGTCCCTGTTGACTCTTACTTGCTAGGCCCTTGATTGTGTACTCTTTTCTATTTACCGTAGTCCCCCGGATAAAACACCCACGGGTGGCACTAAATTTTGATGCAAAATTTTGTGGGGGTGTAATTAGTGGCACTTTTTGTATAATGCCCGGGGGCTATGGAATGAAAATTTTATGTTT
The DNA here is from genome assembly GCA_027943415.1 of Closterium sp. NIES-67. NCBI lineage: Eukaryota > Viridiplantae > Streptophyta > Zygnematophyceae > Desmidiales > Closteriaceae > Closterium > Closterium sp. NIES-67. The sequence goes on along the minus strand of BQMB01002223.1, from coordinate 149,476 downwards.
ATGAACTGGAATTGAACTGTGTTGTAGACAGTTCTTTTGTGCCGGGTTTTGACGATTCTTGCACGTGATCGCCACGTTGCAGGCAAACAGTCATAGGTTGCCTACGTCACAGGTTGTCACGTTCTGTCAAATCGTAGTGGCAAGTGGCAACCTCGACGGGAATCAGACTCGTACAGTATCGTGGTGGCAAGTGGCAACCTCCCATGAGCCTCGTACAGTATCAGGCTCGCAACATTCGCCAGAGTGACGGGAACTCCAGGCATGGTAACAGTTCTACACCGCATTGAACCACTTGGCGTCAAGCTTGCACTGCTCAGTGACGCGCGAGTCTGATAAGAGACACTCTGATAAGAGGCAAAATCTACAGAAATCCATTGAAAATGAACCAGGGGGGTGGTGAATAGGTTCCATGCCAAAAACTAGAGTGGTATGAATATCCTGCTTAATAAAGCACCCAGGTCCGCCCAAACCACCCATGGGTGATTAATTCCGGCGGATGTTTTATCCGGGGGAATACGGTATGCCTTCCAGACTGGCCTTGTGGCTTTTCTTCCAGTGGTTGGACTAGTTGTGCCGCCCTGGTTTGCTATGTCTTGCTTGTACCCTTGCTGACTGGTCTTCGGGCCCCTGCCTCAGAGGTTGGACTAGTAGTGCCACCCTGAGCTGCGTGTTTCTTGCTCAGGACTACCCCTTATCTAGCCTAGGGGTGTGTCAACTTATACATATATATCAGAATAATTGAATAATGGTAAAGTGAGAGTACACACAAATATATCTAAGTTTTGTATCCTCTAAGAGGTGACTCTATACAGTCTATACAAACATGACAAATACACATGTTTGACACACCCCCTAGACTGCATAGGGGAATACCCTAAACAAGCAGCTCAGGGCGGCACTACTAGTCCAACCTCTGAGGCAAGGGTCTGAGCGACCGGTCAGAAGGAGTACAGACAAGGCAAGCACAAGAGCAGGGCGGCACTACTAGTCCAGCCACTGCGAGAGGACACAAGCCCAGTCTGAGTATACATATAAAGGACAGTACAAAGTCAAGGTCCTAGCAAGTGAGAGGCTACAGGAACTAGACCAAGCTGTACACAGTGCCGCTGATGATCTTTAGGCGCAAGCGCCTTGGTAAAGATATCAGCCGTGTTGGCACCTGAGGCCAAGTGTACTACGCGAGCCTGACGTCGCTGCTGTAGCTCACGCAGGAGGAAGTACCGCAGCTGAATGTGCTTCGCTCTGCCCTCGAGTCGAGGCTCCTGACACAGGAGGATCATGGCCCTGTTGTCAGCGAACAGGACCGGGGCAGAGCTAGGCTGCTCACCTAAGTCAGTGAGCAAGAAGGTCAGCCAGCGGAGCTCCTGTGCCGCCATGGCACCAGCGTAGATCTCAGCCTCACAGCTGGACTGTGCAACAGACGAGGAGCGAGTAGCTCTCCACGAGACGGCACCTGAGCCAAGGCTGAAGCAGTAGCCCTGGGTAGACCGGAGTGTCTCAGCGTCGTCTGCCCACGAAGCGTCTGTGTGCCCAGTAAGGACCGCTGGCCTGCGTCCTCCTAGCACTAACCCCATGCCCGATGTACTAGCAAGATAACGCAGAACCCTCTTAGCGGCAGACCAGTGCTGCGGTCGGTGTCTGCCTGTGGCCACAAAGCGAGCCAGGATGCTGAGAGGGTATGCGAGATCTGGGCGAGTGCAAGTCATCAGGTACATGAGGCAACCCACCAGCTCTGCGTAGGGGCCGCTGGGCTCTACCAACTCCTCAGGCACTGGAGCGGAGAGCCTGTGGTCTACAGGCAGAGGGGTGGGCTGTGCAGAGGAGAACTGAAGGCTGAACCTCTGAAGGACCTGGCGCACCAAGTGTGACTGAGTCAGGGTGATGGTGCGCGCAGCTCTGTCCCTGGAGATCTGCAAGCCAAGGTAACGGCGCAGTTCTCCAAGGTCAGTGCAGGTGTGTCTCTTCAGCAGCTCTGCCTTCACGGAGGCCAGCGCGTACCTGTCTGCTGTGGCAAAGACCAGGTCGTCGACGTAAACGAGGATGTAGAACGGAGTCTGGCCAGCACGAACGAAGAGTGAAGGGTCTGCAGAAGACGGAAAGAACTGCAGGTCAGCAAGCGTAGCACGCAGAGTGTCGTGCCACTCACGGGGAGCCTGGCGCAGGCCGTAGACGGGGCGCCGCAGGAGCCACTGGGTCCCAGGAGGGAAGGTGCCAGTAAAGCCCGGAGGGTGGCGCAGGTAGACCTGCTCGTGTAGGCTGCCCTGAAGGAAGGCAGTGGAGAAGTCGAGGGAGTGAAGCTCGTAGTCACGCTGAGCAGCTAGGTGTAACAGAACCCGAAAAGTAGTCATCTTCGGGGTCGGAGCGAAAGTCTGGAAGAAGTCCACCCCCTCGCGCTGACTGAAGCCTCTAGCCACATAGCGCGCCTTGAAGACAGGCGGCTCTCCAGGAGGGCGCTTCACCTTGAAGAGCCAGCGGCCATCGACTACGTTCACCCCAGGTGGGGGAACTGCGTCGACGAAGGTGCCGGTGGATCTCCAAGATGCCATCTCCTGCTCCATGGCAGCTATCCACTGCGAGGCCCAGGGTCCCGAAGTCGCCTCAGCGTAAGTGCGAGGGGTCGGGATGTCGAAAGCGTCTGGGTCACCCTCAGGGACTAGCAGCATGGAACAGAGATGGGGAGCAGCCTCGGAGAGGAAAGCAAGCTCGAACTGGCGGTCCTCCAGGACGTCACTGCCAAGGGCAGGAGCACCCCCGACAGACGGAGGACAGGCAGGGTCAGAGACCAGAGCGGTGGCGTAGTCAAGGCGGCGGGTAGAGGCGAAGTCAGCGACAGCAGCGACAAGAGCGTCAAGGCACGAGACTGGAACAGACGGGTCGGTAACGAGAGAGGCAAGGACCCGAGGAACGAGAGGACGAGCGGCACGAAGGTAGTCGGACAGCGGGGGGGGCGCAACAACAAGGGAGGACGGAGGAGGCGACGGCAGAAGGGGAGGCCGAGACGCGTGTGAACGAAGCAACATAGGGTGGGAGCGCAGGACAGGCGAGGCAGGACGAGCACGGGAGGGACGGTGAGACCAGACGTGCGATGGAGGAGTCGGGTCAGGAGACAGGGGAGGGGACACAGGAGGGGAACGAGGGGGGAGACGGGCCGGGGACGAGTCCGGCGGAGGGAAAACAGGGCCGTAGACAGGAAGAGGAGGAGACGGTCGGGGAGGAACCGACGCAGGGTCGGGGGACGGAAGGCCGAGCAGGCGAAGGGCGGACACCGGCGGGGACTGCTGCTGCGGCGGCACAACGGTGACACCTGGACCGCAAGCTGCTCCTCGGCTACCACCGGCACTCTCCACACCCGCACCCCCAGAGGGACCACCCTCAGGGCGACCGGGACGAGCACCCCCAGAGTCAGCAAACGGGGGCTGCGACTGCGGCGGCGGCGGCGGCGACGGCTGCAGTGGCGGCAGGGACGGCGGAGGAGGGGACTGGGGAGGGGACACCTGGGGAGGGGCGGCCGGCGAGGACTGCACCGGAGGGCCACCAGAGTCAGAAGACTCCTCAACCGGGTCCACGGACGGAAGGGGGGTGACGTGGGAGACACCAGAGGGGGCGGGACCGGGAGGAGGAGGAGGAGGGGCAGGGACTACCGGGGAAGGGGTGACCAGGAACAGGGGGGGGGTAACCGGGGGACCACGGTGGGGGAAGCGGCGGTAGTAGGAGACGGACTCGTCAAAGGTGACGTCACGAGAGTGAAAGAAGCGGTGAGACGGCGGGTGGTAAAAGTGCCAGTCGGAGGCGTCAAGGGGAAAACCGAGGAAGACGCAGGGAAGGGTGGGGGGGGAACCGTACCAGTGAGGAGGACGGGGCCGGGGCTGGCCCGACGGGGCCGGGTGGGCGCGACGGGGCCGGGCTGGTGCGACAGGGCCGGGACGGGGCGACGGGGCCGAGCGGGCGCGACGGGGCCGGGCTGGGGCGACGGGGCCGGGCGAGTGCGGCAGGGCCGGGCCGGTGCGACGGGGCCGGGCGAGCGGGACGGCGGCCGGGCTGGTGCGACGGGGCCGGGCGGCTGCGACGGGGCCGGGCAGGGTGCGACGGGGCCGGGCGGGTGCGACGGGGCCGGGCGGCTGCGACGGGGCCGGGCGAGCGCGACGGGGCCGGGCAGGGTGCGACGGCGCCGGGCGGGCGCAACGGGGCCGGGCGGCGGCGACGGCGCCGGGCGGGCGCGACGGGGCCGGGCGGTGGCGACGGGGTCGGGCGGGCGCGACAGCGCCGGGCGGGCACGACGGGGCCGGGCGGCGGCGACGGGTACGACGCGGCCCAGGAGGGGCGCGACGGGGCCCAGGAGGGGCGCTACGGAGCCCAGGAGGGGCGCGACAGAGCCCAGGAGGGGCGCGACGAGGCCTGGGAGGAGCGCGACGGGGCCCAGGAGGGGCGCTAGGGGGCCTGGGAGGAGCGCGACGGGGCCTGGGAGGGGCGCGACGGGGCCTGGGAGGGCGTTACAGGGCCCAGGAGGGGCGCTACGAAGCCCAGGAGGGGCGCGACGAGGCCCAGGAGGGGCGCTACGGGGCCCAGGAGGGGCGCGACGGGGCGCTACGGGGCCTGGGAGGAGCGCGACGGGGCCCAGGAGGGGCGCTAGAGGGCCTGGGAGGGGCGCGACGGGGCCTGGGAGGGGCGCGACGGGGCCTGGGAGGGCGGTACAGGGCCCAGGAGAGGCGCTACGAAGCCCAGGAGGGGCGCGACGAGGCCCAGGAGGGGCGCTACGGGGCCCAGGAGGGGCGCGACGGGGCGCTACGGGACGTGGGAGGAGCGCGACGGGGCCCAGGAGGGGCGCTAGTGGGCCTGGGAGGAGCGCGACGGGGCCTGGGAGGGGCGCGACGGGGCCTGGCAGGGGCGCTACGAAGCCCAGGAGGGGCGCGACGGGGCCTGGCAGGGGCGCTACGAAGCCCAGGAGGGGCGCGACGAGGCCCAGGAGGGGCGCTACGGGGCCTGGGAGGAGCGCGACGGGGCCCAGGAGGGGCGCTAGGGGGCCTGGGAGGAGCGCGACGGGCAGGGCTGATTTTATCAGACTATTTTAGTCTGATTGTCTGAAATTTCAGACCCATTTTTTTGCCAATCCTGATTTTTCAGACTTAGGCTTTTCTGGATACTGAACCCTTCAGACTTGTAAGATTTTGGATCCTGAAGTTTTCAGAGTAGTCGTTGTACGGATACTGAGGTTTCAGAGTACATCGCGTATGGACTCTGAATACGACATCCATGCACCTTGTACTTTCCACGAGATTTCCTCTACTACGTCATATGTTGCCTTCATCATTTCACCCCCGCACGTCTCACGTGAAGTATCTGCACTTGGCAGGATTCTCGCCCCCTCTGTGACTGTGATACTGCCTCAACAGGGACTTTGCCGCTCAGCGCATCATGCTTCCTGCCACGCGTGCGACCTCTACGTGGGTGTGTTGGAAGCCATCAAAGATTGGTAACGCGGGATTCTTGCCCTCGCTGGCATGTGCAAAACTTTCCGACCGACCGTGATTGGCGACAGTCCATGCCAACACATGGTTCGTTCGTAACGTCAGCTCATGTTTGGCATGGCGGCGCGGGTTTGGAAGGGGCTGCCATCCAGAAGTTGACGACGACAGTTAACCAAGAAACACGCGCCTCGGGCTTGATGGTGCCCTTCTTCTTCGTCCCTCTCATCCCTCCCCCTCCTCTCAGGCGCACTCAGGCTTTTACACGGGGTTTGTAAATCTTACTCGTCAATTCGTGTTTCGTTGTTCTCGTCCTCACGTAGGTTCTCGTTTGTCGACCCCGTCAACAGCCATGACGGGGACTCCTGCAGAAGAAGACGATGAGCCCAGCGCCGATGAACCACCTCGTAGTAACGAGCCCTGCAGAGGTTCGTCGCTCTGCGATAGACATACTGCGGTCGTTAGGTTCTCCTCCCGTCGTTGCTGTTGTGGTTTCCTCCGCAGCGGAGGAAACCCAGCCTGCTCTAAACCCACCCCCGTCCGCGCCCTTCGTGCCACCACCATATGTCCCTCCGCCTGCCGTCGCCTCATCCAGCAGAGGCCCGACTCTGCCCGTTAAGTGCGTCACCGCCACCACAGTCCGCTACAGCGTGCCCTGCGCGTCCACGATTTTGTCTGCGAAGAAACAACGGACGGGCAAGTACACCCAGTCTCAAATCATGATCGGAGGTAGGCTCCGCCGCCCATCCACGCCGCCATCACCTAGTGCAGTCCCTGCCGTCGTTGAACCGCCACCGCCAAAGCTGAGTAAGAAGGAACTGATAGAGCAGAAATACCTCGTCGCTGAAGCAAAGTACAAAACTTCATGGCTGCCTTTCTTTCCATGGCTAGTGCTGACCAAAACAAAAGACGGCCACCCTTCTCTCAAGTGCAGTGTGTGCATGACGTTTGGCAAGGAGACCACCAAGTACAGCTCTTCGGGCGATGGTGGCCGAGACCTGCAGACACAGACCATGCGCATACACGAGCACTCTTCTGCACACAAGGAAGCTGTGGATGCCCAGCTGAAGATTGCCGACGACATCGCCGATGGGCAGAAGAGGATGGACGACTATTTGTCGTCGGATGTCGAGGGGAGGCGGGTCGTGCGACTGCTCCGCGCTGTTGAGTTTCTCTGTAAGGTCGATGCTCCCATCAGCATGTTTCCTCGGCTATGTCGCTTTATGGCTGAGCAGGACACCCCGGACCTACCGCTCCAGTCTTACGGTGTTTATCTCACTCGGTAAGTACGGGCGACGACATTCCATTAGTCTTCTCCGTTGGTTTTTTTTAACAATTACTCTCTCTTCTGCATGCAGGTACGGCTTTCAACAGATGGTCCACTGCTTGGCGACTCTTCTTCAACGGACCCAGATGCAGCACATTCAATCGTCCCCGTTCATCGGCATCAGTTGCGACGAGAGCACTGATCGTACTAGAGGGAAGCACCTGATAGTGTACCTCACGTTCCTGCGCCATCGCCGCGTCGTCACCGAGTTTTTCTCGTTGCTCACCGTCGAGAAGTGCGACGCCGCCTCCCTGCTCTCCGTGCTTCTCACTCATCTTCAAGGCGCCGGCATCGAACTGAACCGCATCGCGGGAATCAGCACCGATGGCGCTTCCGTCATGGTTGGTCGTGAGAACGGTCTCGTGGCGCGGCTCCGCGAGCACATCCCTCACCTTGTGTCGTCCCACTGCATCGCCCACCGGTATAAACTCGTTATGTTATGTTGTCGCTTTTTTTTTTTTTTTTTTTTTTTTTCGTTTACTAATCTTTTCACATGCACTGTGCGCAGGGAAGCTCTGGCTGTGAAGGACGCCGCGTCTGCCTGTCCAGACTTGGACATGGTCGACAAGGTTATCCGAACTCTGGCCGATCTCCTCGGCCGTTCAAGCGTGTGGAGCCAGCGGTTCAAGTACCTTCAGCGTGTCATCCACAAGACCAACCTTGAAGTTCAAGGAATCCACGCGATTCGGTGGTTGTCCAGGGGCGAGGCAGTCAGACGCCTCTGTAAGGTCCTTGGTGCGGCCATCGTTTTACTGTACGAGTATAACCATGAGTTGTACGAGGTTGTCATCTCATACAAGTTTCAGTTTTGTCTCTTCTTCCTGGCGGACGTCCTCGCCATCATGAACGAGCTCAACCTCAAGTTTCAGAAGCGAGAGGTGAGCCCTTGCATGTGAGGTTGTGGTATGTCCTTTCACAATCAGCACTAACATTCTCCCCCTTGATTTGCGCCCCCCTGTTTCCACCACCCCTCCCCCCCCCCCCCCCGCCCGACCGCAGGTGGATGTTACCGAGATAACACAGGACGTCGACGAGGCGGTGGGGGATCTTCGGCACCGCTACTTGGAGTGCGGCGGGGTTTTCGGTGCGGGCGTAAGCGGCACGTGGCTCTCGGCTTTCTTAACCGTGTACGGGCGAGGGGGGGCGAAGAAAGTGAAGGTGCGCGGCGTCGACAAGGACGGGCAGCCGGTGACGCACACGTACCAGATGCACGAGCGGCAGATCAAGGGGCACGTCTACCAGAGCAACTACCGGGACTGCGAACTGTTATGCGCGAAATTCGCGAGGGGGAGCGTGACGAACCTGCTGGAGCGGCTGGACGACCTGTCGAAGCTCGGGCCGACGAAGCTGTTTCGGGCGGGCAAGTGGCCGCGGCATCGGATGGTGAGGGAGAAGAAGACGAGAGAGTATCTCCATGGCTGCAGTGCTATCTTCGACGACAAGCTCCCCGGGTTCGATTTGAAGGAGGCGGAGAAGGAGCTGGCAACTTGGGCCCCGATCATGCAGAACCACCACAACGAGGAGGGCTTCTACCAGGGCCTCACGAATTACCTTGGCAACACGGAGTCAAGCAGGTAAGTCGAGTCTCCAAAGCACGCTGCTGTGTCTGCCTGTGTATGATTGTTTTTGCCAGTTTGATCACGCTAACTGTCTATGTTTGTATCAACTTCTATTGTTCCTTTCCCACCATGCTTGTAGTTTATAATTGATTCTATTGTTCCACGCCTCTTCTCTGGCAAGCATGCGCGGTGTTACCACTCTCAACTGTGGAGTGCGAGCGTGGTTTTTCCAGGCAGAACGTGATCAAGTCTTGGGTCCGTGGTGCTCTGTGCAATGCCCGCCTGGGTGAGCTGATGATGATTTCGCTGCTGAGATACGACATCAACTGGCAAGAGGCGCTGGAGCTGTGGCACGCAAAAAAGAGAAGACCAGCGAAGTCGGTGGTGTTCGCATCACAAGAGAGGAAGCGCAAAGGCAAGGCTCTGCTGGAAGAGGCAGAGCAGGAACCTCCAGTGCCAGACTACTTAGGAAAGGATTGGGATGAGGAGGAGGAGGAGGAGGGGGAGAGGGATGGTGGAGGTGCAGTAGCTATAGAAGACAACCCCTTTCTGTCGGATGATGAGGCGGAGGATGTCGTCGCTGTGGATGTGCCAGAGTTCTAGCTAGGCTAGGAAATTAGACTAGGTGTAGGTTAACTGCCCGAATGTTATTAAAAATTGGCGACTAAATGGTAAAATCACGACTCTGATTCATACTTGCGAACCCTGAAGAAATCAGACTTGAAAGTTACTGGATCCTGAGAAATCAGACTACCAGGAAAACTGAAACCTGACTACTCAGACTTGGGAAAAATTTTTGGGGCTAAAATCAGAGTGGGTTTTTTTGAAACGTCAGCCCTGGCGACGGGGCCTGGGAGGAGCGCGACGGGGCCCAGGAGGGGCGCTAGGGGGCATGAGCGGAAGCGGTAGGTGGGGGGGGGGGATCCTACCTACGCGTGATACCATATCAGAATAATTGAATAATGGTAAAGTGAGAGTACACACAAATATATCTAAGTTTTGTATCCTCTAAGAGATGACTCTATACAGTCTATACAAACATGACAAATACACATGTTTGACAATATATTGTTATGTAGAAGATGTAGGCTAAATAGGGTATGTTCTTAGTGGGTACAACCCAAACACATTTTTTCCACCTGTTCTCCATTCTTCTAATCATTCTTTCTAGTCTTAACACAAGCCTACCATTATATATATCAAATATATAATTTAACAGTATATGCATACATGCACTCCTGAAAATATTCATCAAGTCAACCACATCTGGGTTTAGTGAATGGACATTGAGAAATCGTGACGTTTTCCTTTATAGCTAAGTACCGGTATGATTTATTAAGTAAACCACGTGATATGTGATTCCACTACTCCATACCGTCATGGTTCCACAAAGGTTAGCAACTTAGGGCGTGTCCCGCGTGTACGTTTTTCGCTCACTACCCTACCTAACCGTTTTCGATTGTTTTTCTTGCCTTTCGAATCGCACGGCATCTTTGTTCACCGAAATCAAACGTATGCGCGGAACAAGCCCTAAGCATGTTAACACAACCGGCGTCCTTAGAAGTTCCACATCACCTTTCGTTGCACGTACCAGTCTCGCCCGTCTCCTGCTCTCTCCGCCGTGCGCTGTCCCACGGATTTCTCGCCGCCGACTACTCGTTCCCCCTTCGCGCCCAGCCACCTTCTTGCGCTCGCCTCGCCTGCCTCTTGCGCCTGACTCCTTGCGGAAAGAAGGAGGCTCCGCACTAGCGCCTCGGCCTCAAGGCGCTGCTGCCTTGCGGGGACCCGCCCGCCCGCCCGCCTGCCCGCCAGCGATGGTTCGATACGCGCAGCTGGTGATCGGGCCGGCGGGCAGCGGCAAGGTGACTGTCGTCGCGATACGCGCACTCCCTTCATCCGCCTTGTGCTGCTGTAACGAGTAGCGAGTGCGATTCAGACGCGTATGTTTGTCCTCCGCACAGCCGCCTCGACGGCAAGGCGGCTGCCGTCTCGAAGGCCGCGCGCCCTTAACGTCTTAATTCAACGAGAATTCCGGGCGTGCACCGCAGATTAGGACTGCCTCGGATGGCACCGCTGCCTCGTCCCGCTGTCACCCCCTCCCGGCGTGCGCGCACCCCTCATCTAGTTGCGCACCCTTGGTTCCCCTCTCATCCGCCGCTCCTCTCTTCCGCCCTCCGCCTTCCCCCCTCTCCCCCTTCCCCTCTCCCCTCTCCCCTCTCTCCTATCCCCTCTCCCCTCTCCCCTCTCCCCTCTCCCCAATCCCCATTCCCCGCTCTTCTCTTCCCTCTCCCCTCTGCCAATTCCCGTCTCCCGTCTGCCCCTCACCCCTCCCCCCTCCCCTCACCCTCCTCCCCCTTCCCCCCAGTCGACGTACTGTGCGACGGTGCAGCAGCACTGCCAGAGCGTGGGGCGCACTGCACACGTGGTCAACCTCGACCCTGCGGCTGAGGAGTTCAAATACGAGGTGGCCGTGGGTGAGTGGATTAAGTACGAGGTGGCCGAGTTCGAAGTGGCCGAGTGCGAGGTGGCCGTAAGAGGGACGAGGAGGAGGGGTGACAGGGTGGACAAGGGTTGGCGAGGGCGCGGGGGAGGAAGAGAGGGGGGAAAGGGACAGGGGAGGAGTGGGTGTTGGGGGTGAATGGGGTGGCCAGGGGGTGGGGGGGGGGGAGGGTTGTCCGCGTTGCAGGCTTCTGGGAACAGCCGGTGGCTGCTACTGTCTCTTGACGTTTTCCCGTGTGTCACTCGCTCGCACTCCCTCTGCTTCAAATCTCCCCCTCTCTTCCCTCGCACCCATACCTTCCACCAGTCGTTCTGTTCATGCCACTTCCTTCCCTCTCCTCCCCTTGTCCCCTCGTCCCCTCGACCTGCAGTGCTTCTCCTCGTCCCCTCGACCTGCCTCTTTTTGTGTCCCAGCCATATGTGTGAGCCGTGCACTAGTCTCTATGCCACGTGGGCATTGGGTGGAACACCTTTCTCTCCCTGTGCCTCCTCTCGCCCCTCCTGCCTATCACCCCCGCCCTGCCAGCAGCAGCACCACCGGCGTCAGAGCACGTAGCAGAGACTCTGGTAGTGGCCCTTTGGACGTGTTTTGGTCGTGCGTATGTCCCTCACTCTCTCTACCCCCCCACACTCTCCTCTTTCGTTCCCCCTCGCTCCCTTCTCTCCTTTGCCCTCCCTCCTCTCTCGCCTCTGTTCCTCCCTCTTTCTCCCTCCCTCGCTCCTCGTTCTTCTACCTCCTCTACCTCCCTGCCCGTCCTCCCTCCCTTTCCTCCGTCCCCGTACTCTCTCTCCCCCTCTCCTGCCCCCCCCTCCCTGCCCTTCCCTCCCTGCTTCCCCCTCCCTGCCCTTCCCGCCCTACCTCCCCCTCTCTGCCCTTCCCGCCCTGTCCACCGTGGCAGATGTGCGGGAGCTGGTGGCATTGGAGGATGTGATGGAGGAGCTCAAGCTGGGGCCCAATGGGGGGCTCATATACGCCATGGAGTGAGTGCCGCGTGCTGTATGGATGGGCACCGGGTTGAGAGGGGTACATGTATGGAGTGAGCTTAAATCGCTGTTCCTGCATCTCTTGCCGTGTAAACATTACTTCATGAGAAATCTTTGATCTCTCCTCTTCCTTCCCCTCCCTCCTCCCCCCCCACCCCCTTTCACCCCCTCCTTCCCTCTCGCTCTTTCCCTCTCCCTTCCGCCCGCCCCCCCCGCAGATACCTGGAGGAGTCCCTGGACGACTGGTTGAAGCAGCAGCTGGACGACTTCCACGACGACGACTACCTCGTCTTCGACTGCCCTGGTGGGCTGCTACCGCTGCCACTGCCGCACTCTCTGCCGCACTCTCTGTCGCACTCTCTGCCGCACTCTCTGTCGCACTCTCTGCCGCACTCTCTGTCGCACTCTCTGCCGCACTCTCTGTCGCACTCTCTGCCGCACTCTCTGTCGCACTCTCTGTCGCACCCTTTGTTGCACTCTCTGCCACACGTACCGCATGCACCCGCCGCGCATGTCATGCGCACCAGCTGGTCTGCTCGCCCCTTGGTGCCCTGCCCATGGGACAAGGGTCTCTCATGATGGCAACGCTTGCTTGCTCTGAGGCGCTGCATGCCCACCTGACTCACAATCTCCTTTCCGTCTCCCCTTCCCCTCCCCCCCTTCCTCCCCCCCCCCTCCCCCGTCCGCCCCACCACCGTCCAATTTTCTCTTGCACGAGAAGCACCTTCCTGTTTTTTTTGCTCTCATGTTTTCTCCTCTCTCAGTCTCACCACTCGTCCCAGCTATGCCCCTGCTCTCCCCCCTGTCCCCTGTCCCGTGTGCTGGGTGGGTGCAGGGCAGATCGAGCTGTACTCGCACGTGCCGGTGCTGCGCACGTTCGTGGACCAGCTCAAGCGCTGGGACTTCCAGATCTGCGCCGTCTACCTCATCGACTCCCAGGTGTGTGCCTCTCTCGCCCTCTCCATCCCAATCACATGCAGTGCAGCCCCCCCGCCAATTTGCAGTCCAGTACTCGACTTCTCGATTTCAGGCAGGTAGAATGGAGACACGGAGGCCACGACAAGGTGCGACTTGCTACGAGGTGCCTCTTTCTCCCACATTTTTGACGAGGTCAAGTGGTGGCCCTGGCGTGAAATCAGACGTCACCTGCTCCAGGTCCCCTCCCCGTTTCTTTCCCCCTCTCCCCCTCCCTTACCCTCCCCCCCCCCCACCCCACCTGTGCATCAGTTCATCTGTGCCGGCGCCAAGTTCATCAGCCACCTGAGTGCAGTTGAAAGCCACCTGCCTCGCTCCCTCCCTCCCTCCACCCTCCCTCCCCCCTCCCTCCTCCCTCCCTCCTCCCTCCCTCCCCCCTCCCTCCCCCCTCCCCGTCAGTTCATCTGTGACGATGCCAAGTTCATAGCGGGCATGCTGGCGTCGCTGTCCGCCATGGTGCAGCTGGAGCTGCCGCATGTCAACGTGCTCACCAAGGTCGACCTGCTGCAAGATAAACGTGCCATCGAAAAGTGAGCGCTTGTGCACCGTGCCGTGCCGTGTCATGTTGCCTCCTTCTCTTCTCCTCCTCCACGAATCCCTCCATCCCATATACTCTACATCCGCCTTCTCCTGTCTGATTCCCCCCTTCCCCCCTCCCCCCACCCCCACCCCCCACCCCTTTCCTTCAGGTACCTAGAGCCAGAGGCGGCCATGCTGCTGTCGGACCTGGATCGCTCCATGCCGCCCCGCTTTGCCCGCCTCAACCAAGCCATTGCCCAGCTGGTGGGGGGCGCTCTGGGGAAGGGGGTTTGAGGGGGTGTGAAACGGGGGAAGAGGGTGCGGCTGAGGGGTTAGTGGAAGGTGGATCCGAGGAGGAGAAGAGATGTGCGTGTGCGTGCACGCGTGTCTGTGTGTGTCTGTTCGTGCATGGATGTGTGGGGCAATGTGCTGCCTACACGTCCTGTCACATCAGACGGCGTGCATGCATGTCTCTGCCTGTCTTTGTCTGCCGCTCGCCATGTCACTCTCTCACTTCTCCCCACCCACCCACCACCCTCGTGGCCTGTGTGCGTGCATGGCAGGTGGATGACTACAGCCTTGTCAACTTCCTCCCTCTCGACATATCAGACGAGGACAGGCACGCGATCTCCCTCTCTCCCTCACTCGCTCTCTCTCCCCCGCACATATCCCACGAACACACGCACATCCTCCCTTCCACCCCAGCCCCTCCTTCCTCACTTCTTTTCTCTCCTACACGTTCTCTCAAACCCCGCGCTCCCACACTTCCCATCCTCCCTGTTTTGCACGTCTCTTCCACTGTCACTTCATTGAACCGCCCATCTGCCGCACCCTTCCTCCCACCCATCATCTTCCTACCATCCCTCCCTGCGTTACATCTCTCCCCCATCCATCGTGCCTCAAACTCCCCGTCTTCTTCACTCTCCCACTCTCTGCTTTCTCGCCCCCTCCCTTTCTCCATTTGACTCTCCCCCTCCCGCTACCTCAGCTTTTGTTGTTCCGTCTTATTGCTTTACCCTGTAATGGCATGTTATGGGTGGAATGGCATGTTATGGGTGGAATGGCATGTTATGGGTGGAATGGCATGTTATGGGTGGAATGGCATGTTATGGGTGGAATGGCATGCTATCGGATCGGATGGCGTGGCTCGCCATGGGCATGGCACGGGCATGGGCATGGTGTGGTGGTGTTTTGCGGTGCGTGATGGAGCAGCATCCAGTACGTGCTATCGCAGGTGGACAACGCCATACAGTACGGCGAGGATGCCGATGTCAAGATCAAAGACGAGCCGGAGGAGGAGTGGGAGGGGGAGTGAGGGCACGGTGCAAGTGCCACAACGGGATCTGACTGGGGCCAGGGGACTGTGTGCCTGCCTGGCACGGTGGCCAGGGCACCAAGTGTGTTCGGTTTTCTTGCACACTCCAGGTCAGCTCCAATGCCTCACAATTTCCAAGCTCCTGGGGTATCACTGGTGGCTCTGGACAGGCAGCGGAGTGGGCGGCAGAGGGGGCAGCAGATGAAGCAGCAGCGGGACCAGCCGATGGGGCAGCGGGACCAGCAGATGGGGCAGCGGGACCAGCAGATGGGGCAGCGGGACCAGCAGATGGGGCAGCGGGGGCAGCAGACTCCCTTGACTGCCGTCTACCCATGGCGTGCTGCCATGTGGAATGTGCTCTCATGTCTGTAGCATGTATGTTAGGCTAACAGCTGGTGTTCTTGGTTGCCTTGCACGTTCCTGGTCCGTCTTTGGCTCTAGATCTTGTTCTGTGCTGTGTCAGATGGCTTCTCTGTGATGCAAGTGGTCCTGTTGTCTCATCATGGAACTGAAGTGCAATGAATTCCAGCTGGAACAGTCCAAACACATCAGAAATGTACAGTTAAGCAGCGCACAACATGCGCCCTCTGACTCCTACCATACTACTCTGTGCCTCTTTCAACTGTCTGCTCTAGCACACTATGGAACGCTCACCAGCACAGAACCTCCAACCCCTGCCTCCATCCCACCACCGCTCTCCACCAGAAGCATCCCTCCCTAGAAGGGCGTGGAGCCAACGAAGTTGCCAGGAGGGGAGTAGTCGCACACCCACATGCCTCCCCCATCAGGGCACTGCGCGGAGGCGCAGCCCACGTGCGTGGTGTCGCGCCACACCACCTGCGTGTAGTGCCCGCACATCCTGCCGTCCGCACACCCCTCGGGCACGGGGCTGTACGTCCAGTCCGCCTTCTCCTCCACCCACGACTGCACCGCCATGCGATCCTCCTCAGGGGTCAGCCCCGCGGGTGCGCGCCAGTACAGGTTCTGCCCGAGCCCCTCCGCCCCTCCGTGCTCCAGAGGGCACCCCCTGGAGGCCAGGTTGTTGGCCCACTCCGCCGCTGCCGCTGCCACCCCGTCGTCCCACGCCAGGTCCGCCACCCCCACCTCCTGCCGCGCCCTGTTGTGCTCCTCCAGGATCGCCCCCACGTCCATGCCGCCGCCCCCACCGCCGCTGCTGCCATCCCCAGTGCCATCGCAGTCGGTGTAGTCCCTGCCATTGCTCGCACCAGCGCCAGCCCCTTCGTAGTCCCCACCGCTCAAGTCACCATTTCCAGAGGGGTGCGCGAGGCGCGGATCCGCGGCACCATGGCGGCTGGCGCTGCTCGTCGGCAGCAAGGCTGCGGCGCCATCGCCGTGCCCCCTGTGAATCGCCACGTCTTCGTCCGACGCCACGTGAATCCCCGACATGCCGTGCTGCGCCTGGTTGTTCTCGCTGTGCACCTTGAAGCCGCCGTTGCGGTTGCTGCCAGGAGTGCCGCGGCCCTGCTTGGGTGCTGCCCACCTGCCGCTTCCGGAGCCACGAGGGGAGTTGTGGTGGCGAATCGCCACGTCAGCGCTGCTCGCGACGCGGAATGCGCCGCTGGGACGGACGTGGGGCGCCGCCCGCTCGTTGGTGCCGCGCTTGTGGTGCTGCGCTGTGACTGGGCCAGAGCGACTCGGATGCTGGTTTCCAGCTGGCGTCCACGTGTTCGCAGCGCGGCGCTGCTGCCAGTGGTTGCCGCCAACTGTTTGGACACGGGCCCCAGGGACGTGCTTCTCAGCCTTGGAGTTGCCGTGACGTGCGTTGACCTCGGGCGTACCACTGGCGCTAGAGGCCTTCCACGAGACTGCATCATTGGGAGCGGATGACTCATGTGACGGGGTGGCTTTGCCGCTGACCAGGCCGCGACGGGTGGCGGGGTGCGCCGTACAAGCGCCGATGATGAGGAAGAGAACCACCGGGAGCAGTCTGAGCCGTCGATTCTCCATGGAGCAGGGGAGGATGCTCATTTCCTTAAGATATTCGGCACTAATTGAAGTACCTAAGTTAGCTGCTTGCAACCTAGGAAGAGCTGCTGAGTTCAAGTTGTAGGTTTGGCGGGGGGATGGAAGGGAAATGATGAATTGTGCTTTGCGAATTGCTGGCCACGCATTTGTACCATTGATTTTGTGGTCCGAGGTGCGGCTCGGGAATCCGCGTGGCGAAGACGTGACGAATTACGGTTACGGGTTCGAGTGCCGTGAGCGAGACGGGGAGGAGGGTCGAAGCGCGCGGTCCTTGGTTTGCCCGATCGGTTTCCCCATGAGGTCAAGTCTGACATATACTCTCTAATGAATGATCTCATATCCACAACTTAGTTTACTTGTGCATAAATGTTTACGTTTCTAGGACCATTCACGATTTGTTTCCTAGTCGAGGACCCACTTACCACCTCCAACTCCTTCGGAGTTTCGTGTGCGTCTTTTTGATTCTTTTTTTCTGAAATAAGCCATGAGCAAGTAATGAAATCCTTATTTTTGTAAGTAATGCTACAAACCCCGAGTACAGGGTAGCGACTTGTGTATATTCTAACGGCATCTAGGCTAGCGTCGGCAGCGGAGATACCCACCACCTTGAGATCAATCCATTCCACTTCCTCCCGTTACTACCTCTCCACTACAGTTCTAGCAAGCATTCCGTGCTGCGCCATGCCTGCGGCGCTACTGCACTCGTCGCCATGCGTACTTTCGCTGCAGCTGCCACACGATTCCTCCTCTTCTTTGCCTCCCCGCCACTTGGCGCTGCTGCTCCTGCTGGGGAAAGCTGTGCGTGGGCAGTCGGAGTTTCGCTGCTGTGTGTGGGAAGTCGGAGCTGCGCTGCTGTGCTTCCTCCTGCGACAGTGCGATGAGAAAGCGCGCCTCTAGCGGCTCTCGCGTAGCCATGATCGCCCTGCGTTAGCGAGATGAGCGGGTCGTTGGATAGCCAAGTAGTGCCACCTCCAGTTTTCAAGGCCCATATGGTGGAAACCTCGCACGCGCACTGTTCAGTTGGGCAGCAGTGGCAGCAACAGCAAGTTTAGCTGTGGTGTGAGTAGGGCAAGCAGCAGCAGCAGTAGCAGCACACGGGGGATATCTCGCATGGGGGTTCTGCTGCAACTGGTGCAATGGCGAGAGATGATACTTTTTTCTGCAGTCCGGGGGGGCAGCCGGGGTGGCAGCCGAGGGGGCAGCTGTGAAGGCAGCAGTGGAGGCAGCAGTGGAGGCAGCAGTGGAGGCAGCAGTGGAGGCAGCATGGGAGGCAGCGGATGGAGAGCGGTTTGAGTGGTGCATGCGGAAATGGCACAGTCTTGTGCAATGGATAAGAGGTTATGACAAGGTGGGTCTGAGCAGAGACCTATCCATCGTAGGGATTGATCTCGTAGCAGGGCAAAGCGGCCTGCAATACAGCTCGCACCCCATCCCAGCTGCACACGCAGCAGGTGACTGCAGGCAGTGGTCATGGCACAAAGCACGGGTGCACCGCGCATGTGCAGTGCAGGTGTCCGGGCATTCAGGCGGTCCACGGATGGAAGAATCCACAAACGCCCGTTCCACGCCACTGCAAGTGGGCCCTCCCCTGAATCCTACCTCTTCCCCTCCCTCCCCTCCATCGACCTGCGGCATGACAAGCGCCCCATCGGTAAGTTAGCACCCATGTGCTGTGCGGTTCTCTGCGGTTCTGTGCTGTTCTGTGCCGTGCCGTGCTTTGCGGTTCTGTGCTGTACTGTGCCATGCCGCGCTGTGAGGTTCTGTGCCGTACTATGCTGTGTCGTGCAAGTTCATCAGCACTGCCTCTTGAGTGCAATTGAAAGCCACCTGCCTCGCTCCCTCCCTCCCTCCTCCCTCCCTCCTCCCTCCCTCCTCCCTCCCTCCCCCCTCCCTCCCCCTCCCTCCCCCTCCCTCCCCCTCCCTCCCCCCTCCCTCCCCCCTCCCCGTCAGTTCATCTGTGACGATGCCAAGTTCATAGCGGGCATGCTGGTGTCGCTGTCCGCCATGGTGCAGCTGGAGCTGCCGCATGTCAACGTGCTCACCAAGGTCGACCTGCTGCAAGATAAATGCGCCATCGAAAAGTGAGCGCTTGTGCACCGTGCCGTGCCGTGTCATGTTGCCTCCTTTTCTTCTCCTCCTCCACGAATCCCTCCATCCCATATACTCTCCATCCGCCTTCTCCTGTCTTGTTCCCCCCTTCCCCCCCTCCCCCCCACCCCCCACCCGCCACCCCTTTCCTTCAGGTACCTAGAGCCAGAGGCGGCCATGCTGCTGTCGGACCTGGATCGCTCCATGCCGCCCCGCTTCGCCCGCCTCAACCAAGCCATTGCCCAGCTGGTGGGGGGCGCTCTGAGGAAGGGGGTTTGAGGGGGTGTGAAACGGGGGAAGAGGGTGCGGCTGAGGGGTTAGTGGAAGGTGGATCCGAGGAGGAGAAGAGATGTGCGTGTGCGTGCACGCGTGTCTGTGTGTGTCTGTTCGTGCATGGATGTGTGGGGCAATGTGCTGCCTACACGTCCTGTCACATCAGACGGCGTGCATGCATGTCTCTGCCTGTCTTTGTCTGCCGCTCGCCATGTCACTCTCTCACTTCTCCCCACCCACCCACCACCCTCGTGGCCTGTGTGCGTGCATGGCAGGTGGATGACTACAGCCTTGTCAACTTCCTCCCTCTCGACATATCAGACGAGGACAGGCACGCCATCTCCCTCTCTCCCTCACTCGCTCTCCCCCGCACATATCCCACGAACACACGCACATCCTCCCTTCCACCCCAGCCCCTCCTTCCTCACTTCTTTTTTCTCCTGCACGTTCTCTCGAATCCCGCGCTCCCACACATCCCATCCTCCCTGTTTTCCACGTCTCTTCCACTGTCACTTCATTGAACTGTCCATCTGCCGCACCCTTCCTCCCACCCATCATCTTCCTACCATCCCTCCCTGCGTTACATCTCTCCCCCATCCATCGTGCCTCAAACTCCCCGTCTTCTTCACTCTTTCACTCTCTGCTTTCTCGCCCCCTCCCTTTCTCCATTTGACTCTCCCCCTCCCGCTAACTCAGCTTTTGTTGTTCCGTCTTATTGCTTTACCTTGTAATGGCATGTTATGGGTGGAATGGCATGTTATGGGTGGAATGGCATGTTATGGGTGGAATGGCATGCTATCGGATCGGATGGCGTGGCTCGCCATGGGCATGGCACGGGCATGGGCATGGTGTGGTGGTGTTTTGCGGTGCATGATGGAGCAGCATCCAGTACGTGCTATCGCAGGTGGACAACGCCATACAGTACGGCGAGGATGCCGATGTCAAGATCAAAGACGAGCCGGAGGAGTGGGAGGGGGAGTGAGGGCACGGTGCAAGTGCCACAATGGGATCTGACTGGGGCCAGGGGACTGTGTGCCTGCCTGGCACGGTGGCCAGGGCACCAAGTGTGTTCGGTTTTCTTGCACACTCCAGGTCAGCTCCAATGCCTCACAATTTCCAAGCTCCTGGGGTATCACTGGTGGCTCTGGACAGGCAGCGGAGTGGGCGGCAGAGGGGGCAGCGGAGTGGGCGGCAGAGGGGGCAGCAGATGAAGCAGCAGCGGGACCAGCCGATGGGGCAGCGGGACCAGCAGATGGGGCAGCGGGACCAGCAGATGGGGCAGCGGGACCAGCAGATGGGGCAGCGGGGGCAGCAGACTCCCTTGACTGCCGTCTACCCATGGCGTGCTGCCATGTGGAATGTGCTCTCATGTCTGTAGCATGTATGTTAGGCTAACAGCTGGTGTTCTTGGTTGCCTTGCACGTTCCTGGTCCGTCTTTGGCTCTAGATCTTGTTCTGTGCTGTGTCAGATGGCTTCTCTGTGATGCAAGTGGTCCTGTTGTCTCATCATGGAACTGAAGTGCAATGAATTCCAGCTGGAACAGTCCAAACACATCAGAAATGTACAGTTAAGCAGCGCACAACATGCGCCCTCTGACTCCTACCATACTACTCTGTGCCTCTTTCAACTGTCTGCTCTAGCACACTATGGAACGCTCACCAGCACAGAACCTCCAACCCCTGCCTCCATCCCACCACCGCTCTCCACCAGAAGCATCCCTCCCTAGAAGGGCGTGGAGCCAACGAAGTTGCCAGGAGGGGAGTAGTCGCACACCCACATGCCTCCCCCATCAGGGCACTGCGCGGAGGCGCAGCCCACGTGCGTGGTGTCGCGCCACACCACCTGCGTGTAGTGCCCGCACATCCTGCCGTCCGCACACCCCTCGGGCACGGGGCTGTACGTCCAGTCCGCCTTCTCCTCCACCCACGACTGCACCGCCATGCGATCCTCCTCAGGGGTCAGCCCCGCGGGTGCGCGCCAGTACAGGTTCTGCCCGAGCCCCTCCGCCCCTCCGTGCTCCAGAGGGCACCCCCTGGAGGCCAGGTTGTTGGCCCACTCCGCCGCTGCCGCTGCCACCCCGTCGTCCCACGCCAGGTCCGCCACCCCCACCTCCTGCCGCGCCCTGTTGTGCTCCTCCAGGATCGCCCCCACGTCCATGCCGCCGCCCCCACCGCCGCTGCTGCCATCCCCAGTGCCATCGCAGTCGGTGTAGTCCCTGCCATTGCTCGCACCAGCGCCAGCCCCTTCGTAGTCCCCACCGCTCAAGTCACCATTTCCAGAGGGGTGCGCGAGGCGCGGATCCGCGGCACCATGGCGGCTGGCGCTGCTCGTCGGCAGCAAGGCTGCGGCGCCATCGCCGTGCCCCCTGTGAATCGCCACGTCTTCGTCCGACGCCACGTGAATCCCCGACATGCCGTGCTGCGCCTGGTTGTTCTCGCTGTGCACCTTGAAGCCGCCGTTGCGGTTGCTGCCAGGAGTGCCGCGGCCCTGCTTGGGTGCTGCCCACCTGCCGCTTCCGGAGCCACGCGGGGAGTTGTGGTGGCGAATCGCCACGTCAGCGCTGCTCGCGACGCGGAATGCGCCGCTGGGACGGACGTGGGGCGCCGCCCGCTCGTTGGTGCCGCGCTTGTGGTGCTGCGCTGTGACTGGGCCAGAGCGACTCGGATGCTGGTTTCCAGCTGGCGTCCACGTGTTCGCAGCGCGGCGCTGCTGCCAGTGGTTGCCGCCAACTGTTTGGACACGGGCCCCAGGGACGTGCTTCTCAGCCTTGGAGTTGCCGTGACGTGCGTTGACCTCGGGCGTACCACTGGCGCTAGAGGCCTTCCACGAGACTGCATCATTGGGAGCGGATGACTCATGTGACGGGGTGGCTTTGCCGCTGACCAGGCCGCGACGGGTGGCGGGGTGCGCCGTACAAGCGCCGATGATGAGGAAGAGAACCACCGGGAGCAGTCTGAGCCGTCGATTCTCCATGGAGCAGGGGAGGATGCTCATTTCCTTAAGATATTCGGCACTAATTGAAGTACCTAAGTTAGCTGCTTGCAACCTAGGAAGAGCTGCTGAGTTCAAGTTGTAGGTTTGGCGGGGGGATGGAAGGGAAATGATGAATTGTGCTTTGCGAATTGCTGGCCACGCATTTGTACCATTGATTTTGTGGTCCGAGGTGCGGCTCGGGAATCCGCGTGGCGAAGACGTGACGAATTACGGTTACGGGTTCGAGTGCCGTGAGCGAGACGGGGAGGAGGGTCGAAGCGCGCGGTCCTTGGTTTGCCCGATCGGTTTCCCCATGAGGTCAAGTCTGACATATACTCTCTAATGAATGATCTCATATCCACAACTTAGTTTACTTGTGCATAAATGTTTACGTTTCTAGGACCATTCACGATTTGTTTCCTAGTCGAGGACCCACTTACCACCTCCAACTCCTTCGGAGTTTCGTGTGCGTCTTTTTGATTCTTTTTTTCTGAAATAAGCCATGAGCAAGTAATGAAATCCTTATTTTTGTAAGTAATGCTACAAACCCCGAGTACAGGGTAGCGACTTGTGTATATTCTAACGGCATCTAGGCTAGCGTCGGCAGCGGAGATACCCACCACCTTGAGATCAATCCATTCCACTTCCTCCCGTTACTACCTCTCCACTACAGTTCTAGCAAGCATTCCGTGCTGCGCCATGCCTGCGGCGCTACTGCACTCGTCGCCATGCGTACTTTCGCTGCAGCTGCCACACGATTCCTCCTCTTCTTTGCCTCCCCGCCACTTGGCGCTGCTGCTCCTGCTGGGGAAAGCTGTGCGTGGGCAGTCGGAGTTTCGCTGCTGTGTGTGGGAAGTCGGAGCTGCGCTGCTGTGCTTCCTCCTGCGACAGTGCGATGAGAAAGCGCGCCTCTAGCGGCTCTCGCGTAGCCATGATCGCCCTGCGTTAGCGAGATGAGCGGGTCGTTGGATAGCCAAGTAGTGCCACCTCCAGTTTTCAAGGCCCATATGGTGGAAACCTCGCACGCGCACTGTTCAGTTGGGCAGCAGTGGCAGCAACAGCAAGTTTAGCTGTGGTGTGAGTAGGGCAAGCAGCAGCAGCAGTAGCAGCACACGGGGGATATCTCGCATGGGGGTTCTGCTGCAACTGGTGCAATGGCGAGAGATGATACTTTTTTCTGCAGTCCGGGGGGGCAGCCGGGGTGGCAGCCGAGGGGGCAGCTGTGAAGGCAGCAGTGGAGGCAGCAGTGGAGGCAGCAGTGGAGGCAGCAGTGGAGGCAGCATGGGAGGCAGCGGATGGAGAGCGGTTTGAGTGGTGCATGCGGAAATGGCACAGTCTTGTGCAATGGATAAGAGGTTATGACAAGGTGGGTCTGAGCAGAGACCTATCCATCGTAGGGATTGATCTCGTAGCAGGGCAAAGCGGCCTGCAATACAGCTCGCACCCCATCCCAGCTGCACACGCAGCAGGTGACTGCAGGCAGTGGTCATGGCACAAAGCACGGGTGCACCGCGCATGTGCAGTGCAGGTGTCCGGGCATTCAGGCGGTCCATGGATGGAAGAATCCACAAACGCCCGTTCCACGCCACTGCAAGTGGGCCCTCCCCTGAATCCTACCTCTTCCCCTCCCTCCCCTCCATCGACCTGCGGCATGACAAGCGCCCCATCGGTAAGTTAGCACCCATGTGCTGTGCGGTTCTCTGCGGTTCTGTGCTGTTCTGTGCCGTGCCGTGCTTTGCGGTTCTGTGCTGTACTGTGCCATGCCGCGCTGTGAGGTTCTGTGCCGTACTATGCTGTGTCGTGCAAGTTCATCAGCACTGCCTCTTGAGTGCAATTGAAAGCCACCTGCCTCGCTCCCTCCCTCCCTCCTCCCTCCCTCCTCCCTCCCTCCTCCCTCCCTCCCCCCTCCCTCCCCCCTCCCTCCCCCCTCCCTCCCCCCTCCCTCCCCCCTCCCTCCCCCCTCCCCGTCAGTTCATCTGTGACGATGCCAAGTTCATAGCGGGCATGCTGGTGTCGCTGTCCGCCATGGTGCAGCTGGAGCTGCCGCATGTCAACGTGCTCACCAAGGTCGACCTGCTGCAAGATAAATGCGCCATCGAAAAGTGAGCGCTTGTGCACCGTGCCGTGCCGTGTCATGTTGCCTCCTTTTCTTCTCCTCCTCCACGAATCCCTCCATCCCATATACTCTCCATCCGCCTTCTCCTGTCTTGTTCCCCCCTTCCCCCCTCCCCCCCACCCCCCACCCGCCACCCCTTTCCTTCAGGTACCTAGAGCCAGAGGCGGCCATGCTGCTGTCGGACCTGGATCGCTCCATGCCGCCCCGCTTCGCCCGCCTCAACCAAGCCATTGCCCAGCTGGTGGGGGGCGCTCTGAGGAAGGGGGTTTGAGGGGGTGTGAAACGGGGGAAGAGGGTGCGGCTGAGGGGTTAGTGGAAGGTGGATCCGAGGAGGAGAAGAGATGTGCGTGTGCGTGCACGCGTGTCTGTGTGTGTCTGTTCGTGCATGGATGTGTGGGGCAATGTGCTGCCTACACGTCCTGTCACATCAGACGGCGTGCATGCATGTCTCTGCCTGTCTTTGTCTGCCGCTCGCCATGTCACTCTCTCACTTCTCCCCACCCACCCACCACCCTCGTGGCCTGTGTGCGTGCATGGCAGGTGGATGACTACAGCCTTGTCAACTTCCTCCCTCTCGACATATCAGACGAGGACAGGCACGCCATCTCCCTCTCTCCCTCACTCGCTCTCCCCCGCACATATCCCACGAACACACGCACATCCTCCCTTCCACCCCAGCCCCTCCTTCCTCACTTCTTTTTTCTCCTGCACGTTCTCTCGAATCCCGCGCTCCCACACATCCCATCCTCCCTGTTTTCCACGTCTCTTCCACTGTCACTTCATTGAACTGTCCATCTGCCGCACCCTTCCTCCCACCCATCATCTTCCTACCATCCCTCCCTGCGTTACATCTCTCCCCCATCCATCGTGCCTCAAACTCCCCGTCTTCTTCACTCTTTCACTCTCTGCTTTCTCGCCCCCTCCCTTTCTCCATTTGACTCTCCCCCTCCCGCTACCTCAGCTTTTGTTGTTCCGTCTTATTGCTTTACCTTGTAATGGCATGTTATGGGTGGAATGGCATGTTGTGGGTGGAATGGCATGTTATGGGTGGAATGGCATGCTATCGGATCGGATGGCGTGGCTCGCCATGGGCATGGCACGGGCATGGGCATGGTGTGGTGGTGTTTTGCGGTGCGTGATGGAGCAGCATCCAGTACGTGCTATCGCAGGTGGACAACGCCATACAGTACGGCGAGGATGCCGATGTCAAGATCAAAGACGAGCCGGAGGAGTGGGAGGGGGAGTGAGGGCACGGTGCAAGTGCCACAATGGGATCTGACTGGGGCCAGGGGACTGTGTGCCTGCCTGGCACGGTGGCCAGGGCACCAAGTGTGTTCGGTTTTCTTGCACACTCCAGGTCAGCTCCAATGCCTCACAATTTCCAAGCTCCTGGGGTATCACTGGTGGCTCTGGACAGGCAGCGGAGTGGGCGGCAGAGGGGGCAGCGGAGTGGGCGGCAGAGGGGGCAGCAGATGAAGCAGCAGCGGGACCAGCCGATGGGGCAGCGGGACCAGCAGATGGGGCAGCGGGACCAGCAGATGGGGCAGCGGGACCAGCAGATGGGGCAGCGGGGGCAGCAGACTCCCTTGACTGCCGTCTACCCATGGCGTGCTGCCATGTGGAATGTGCTCTCATGTCTGTAGCATGTATGTTAGGCTAACAGCTGGTGTTCTTGGTTGCCTTGCACGTTCCTGGTCCGTCTTGGGCTCTAGATCTTGTTCTGTGCTGTGTCAGATGGCTTCTCTGTGATGCAAGTGGTCCTGTTGTCTCATCATGGAACTGAAGTGCAATGAATTCCAGCTGGAACAGTCCAAACACATCAGAAATGTACAGTTAAGCAGCGCACAACATGCGCCCTCTGACTCCTATCATACTACTCTCTGCCTCTTTCAACTGTCTGCTCTAGCACACTATGGAACGCTCACCAGCACAGAACCTCCAACCCCTGCCTCCATCCCACCACCGCTCTCCACCAGAAGCATCCCTCCCTAGAAGGGCGTGGAGCCAACGAAGTTGCCAGGAGGGGAGTAGTCGCACACCCACATGCCTCCCCCATCAGGGCACTGCGCGGAGGCGCAGCCCACGTGCGTGGTGTCGCGCCACACCACCTGCGTGTAGTGCCCGCACATCCTGCCGTCCGCACACCCCTCGGGCACGGGGCTGTACGTCCAGTCCGCCTTCTCCTCCACCCACGACTGCACCGCCATGCGATCCTCCTCAGGGGTCAGCCCCGCGGGTGCGCGCCAGTACAGGTTCTGCCCGAGCCCCTCCGCCCCTCCGTGCTCCAGAGGGCACCCCCTGGAGGCCAGGTTGTTGGCCCACTCCGCCGCTGCCGCTGCCACCCCGTCGTCCCACGCCAGGTCCGCCACCCCCACCTCCTGCCGCGCCCTGTTGTGCTCCTCCAGGATCGCCCCCACGTCCATGCCGCCGCCCCCACCGCCGCTGCTGCCATCCCCAGTGCCATCGCAGTCGGTGTAGTCCCTGCCATTGCTCGCACCAGCGCCAGCCCCTTCGTAGTCCCCACTGCTCAAGTCACCATTTCCAGAGGGGTGCGCGAGGCGCGGATCCGCGGCACCATGGCGGCTGGCGCTGCTCGTCGGCAGCAAGGCTGCGGCGCCATCGCCGTGCCCCCTGTGAATCGCCACGTCTTCGTCCGACGCCACGTGAATCCCCGACATGCCGTGCTGCGCCTGGTTGTTCTCGCTGTGCACCTTGAAGCCGCCGTTGCGGTTGCTGCCAGGAGTGCCGCGGCCCTGCTTGGGTGCTGCCCACCTGCCGCTTCCGGAGCCACGCGGGGAGTTGTGGTGGCGAATCGCCACGTCAGCGCTGCTCGCGACGCGGAATGCGCCGCTGGGACGGACGTGGGGCGCCGCCCGCTCGTTGGTGCCGCGCTTGTGGTGCTGCGCTGTGACTGGGCCAGAGCGACTCGGATGCTGGTTTCCAGCTGGCGTCCACGTGTTCGCAGCGCGGCGCTGCTGCCAGTGGTTGCCGCCAACTGTTTGGACACGGGCCCCAGGGACGTGCTTCTCAGCCTTGGAGTTGCCGTGACGTGCGTTGACCTCGGGCGTACCACTGGCGCTAGAGGCCTTCCACGAGACTGCATCATTGGGAGCGGATGACTCATGTGACGGGGTGGCTTTGCCGCTGACCAGGCCGCGACGGGTGGCGGGGTGCGCCGTACAAGCGCCGATGATGAGGAAGAGAACCACCGGGAGCAGTCTGAGCCGTCGATTCTCCATGGAGCAGGGGAGGATGCTCATTTCCTTAAGATATTCGGCACTAATTGAAGTACCTAAGTTAGCTGCTTGCAACCTAGGAAGAGCTGCTGAGTTCAAGTTGTAGGTTTGGCGGGGGGATGGAAGGGAAATGATGAATTGTGCTTTGCGAATTGCTGGCCACGCATTTGTACCATTGATTTTGTGGTCCGAGGTGCGGCTCGGGAATCCGCGTGGCGAAGACGTGACGAATTACGGTTACGGGTTCGAGTGCCGTGAGCGAGACGGGGAGGAGGGTCGAAGCGCGCGGTCCTTGGTTTGCCCGATCGGTTTCCCCATGAGGTCAAGTCTGACATATACTCTCTAATGAATGATCTCATATCCACAACTTAGTTTACTTGTGCATAAATGTTTACGTTTCTAGGACCATTCACGATTTGTTTCCTAGTCGAGGACCCACTTACCACCTCCAACTCCTTCGGAGTTTCGTGTGCGTCTTTTTGATTCTTTTTTTCTGAAATAAGCCATGAGCAAGTAATGAAATCCTTATTTTTGTAAGTAATGCTACAAACCCCGAGTACAGGGTAGCGACTTGTGTATATTCTAACGGCATCTAGGCTAGCGTCGGCAGCGGAGATACCCACCACCTTGAGATCAATCCATTCCACTTCCTCCCGTTACTACCTCTCCACTACAGTTCTAGCAAGCATTCCGTGCTGCGCCATGCCTGCGGCGCTACTGCACTCGTCGCCATGCGTACTTTCGCTGCAGCTGCCACACGATTCCTCCTCTTCTTTGCCTCCCCGCCACTTGGCGCTGCTGCTCCTGCTGGGGAAAGCTGTGCGTGGGCAGTCGGAGTTTCGCTGCTGTGCGTGGGAAGTCGGAGCTGCGCTGCTGTGCTTCCTCCTGCGACAGTGCGATGAGAAAGCGCGCCTCTAGCGGCTCTCGCGTAGCCATGATCGCCCTGCGTTAGCGAGATGAGCGGGTCGTTGGATAGCCAAGTAGTGCCACCTCCAGTTTTCAAGGCCCATATGGTGGAAACCTCGCACGCGCACTGTTCAGTTGGGCAGCAGTGGCAGCAACAGCAAGTTTAGCTGTGGTGTGAGTAGGGCAAGCAGCAGCAGCAGTAGCAGCACACGGGGGATATCTCGCATGGGGGTTCTGCTGCAACTGGTGCAATGGCGAGAGATGATACTTTTTTCTGCAGTCCGGGGGGGCAGCCGGGGTGGCAGCCGAGGGGGCAGCTGTGAAGGCAGCAGTGGAGGCAGCAGTGGAGGCAGCAGTGGAGGCAGCAGTGGAGGCAGCATGGGAGGCAGCGGATGGAGAGCGGTTTGAGTGGTGCATGCGGAAATGGCACAGTCTTGTGCAATGGATAAGAGGTTATGACAAGGTGGGTCTGAGCAGAGACCTATCCATCGTAGGGATTGATCTCGTAGCAGGGCAAAGCGGCCTGCAATACAGCTCGCACCCCATCCCAGCTGCACACGCAGCAGGTGACTGCAGGCAGTGGTCATGGCACAAAGCACGGGTGCACCGCGCATGTGCAGTGCAGGTGTCCGGGCATTCAGGCGGTCCACGGATGGAAGAATCCACAAACGCCCGTTCCACGCCACTGCAAGTGGGCCCTCCCCTGAATCCTACCTCTTCCCCTCCCTCCCCTCCATCGACCTGCGGCATGACAAGCGCCCCATCGGTAAGTTAGCACCCATGTGCTGTGCGGTTCTCTGCGGTTCTGTGCTGTTCTGTGCCGTGCCGTGCTTTGCGGTTCTGTGCTGTACTGTGCCATGCCGCGCTGTGAGGTTCTGTGCCGTACTATGCTGTGTCGTGCAAGTTCATCAGCACTGCCTCTTGAGTGCAATTGAAAGCCACCTGCCTCGCTCCCTCCCTCCCTCCTCCCTCCCTCCTCCCTCCCTCCTCCCTCCCTCCCCGTCAGTTCATCTGTGACGATGCCAAGTTCATAGCGGGCATGCTGGTGTCGCTGTCCGCCATGGTGCAGCTGGAGCTGCCGCATGTCAACGTGCTCACCAAGGTCGACCTGCTGCAAGATAAATGCGCCATCGAAAAGTGAGCGCTTGTGCACCGTGCCGTGCCGTGTCATGTTGCCTCCTTTTCTTCTCCTCCTCCACGAATCCCTCCATCCCATATACTCTCCATCCGCCTTCTCCTGTCTTGTTCCCCCCTTCCCCCCCTCCCCCCCACCCCCCACCCGCCACCCCTTTCCTTCAGGTACCTAGAGCTAGAGGCGGCCATGCTGCTGTCGGACCTGGATCGCTCCATGCCGCCCCGCTTCGCCCGCCTCAACCAAGCCATTGCCCAGCTGGTGGGGGGCGCTCTGAGGAAGGGGGTTTGAGGGGGTGTGAAACGGGGGAAGAGGGTGCGGCTGAGGGGTTAGTGGAAGGTGGATCCGAGGAGGAGAAGAGATGTGCGTGTGCGTGCACGCGTGTCTGTGTGTGTCTGTTCGTGCATGGATGTGTGGGGCAATGTGCTGCCTACACGTCCTGTCACATCAGACGGCGTGCATGCATGTCTCTGCCTGTCTTTGTCTGCCGCTCGCCATGTCACTCTCTCACTTCTCCCCACCCACCCACCACCCTCGTGGCCTGTGTGCGTGCATGGCAGGTGGATGACTACAGCCTTGTCAACTTCCTCCCTCTCGACATATCAGACGAGGACAGGCACGCCATCTCCCTCTCTCCCTCACTCGCTCTCCCCCGCACATATCCCACGAACACACGCACATCCTCCCTTCCACCCCAGCCCCTCCTTCCTCACTTCTTTTTTCTCCTGCACGTTCTCTCGAATCCCGCGCTCCCACACATCCCATCCTCCCTGTTTTCCACGTCTCTTCCACTGTCACTTCATTGAACTGTCCATCTGCCGCACCCTTCCTCCCACCCATCATCTTCCTACCATCCCTCCCTGCGTTACATCTCTCCCCCATCCATCGTGCCTCAAACTCCCCGTCTTCTTCACTCTTTCACTCTCTGCTTTCTCGCCCCCTCCCTTTCTCCATTTGACTCTCCCCCTCCCGCTACCTCAGCTTTTGTTGTTCCGTCTTATTGCTTTACCTTGTAATGGCATGTTATGGGTGGAATGGCATGTTATGGGTGGAATGGCATGTTATGGGTGGAATGGCATGCTATCGGATCGGATGGCGTGGCTCGCCATGGGCATGGCACGGGCATGGGCATGGTGTGGTGGTGTTTTGCGGTGCGTGATGGAGCAGCATCCAGTACGTGCTATCGCAGGTGGACAACGCCATACAGTACGGCGAGGATGCCGATGTCAAGATCAAAGACGAGCCGGAGGAGTGGGAGGGGGAGTGAGGGCACGGTGCAAGTGCCACAATGGGATCTGACTGGGGCCAGGGGACTGTGTGCCTGCCTGGCACGGTGGCCAGGGCACCAAGTGTGTTCGGTTTTCTTGCACACTCCAGGTCAGCTCCAATGCCTCACAATTTCCAAGCTCCTGGGGTATCACTGGTGGCTCTGGACAGGCAGCGGAGTGGGCGGCAGAGGGGGCAGCGGAGTGGGCGGCAGAGGGGGCAGCAGATGAAGCAGCAGCGGGACCAGCCGATGGGGCAGCGGGACCAGCAGATGGGGCAGCGGGACCAGCAGATGGGGCAGCGGGACCAGCAGATGGGGCAGCGGGGGCAGCAGACTCCCTTGACTGCCGTCTACCCATGGCGTGCTGCCATGTGGAATGTGCTCTCATGTCTGTAGCATGTATGTTAGGCTAACAGCTGGTGTTCTTGGTTGCCTTGCACGTTCCTGGTCCGTCTTTGGCTCTAGATCTTGTTCTGTGCTGTGTCAGATGGCTTCTCTGTGATGCAAGTGGTCCTGTTGTCTCATCATGGAACTGAAGTGCAATGAATTCCAGCTGGAACAGTCCAAACACATCAGAAATGTACAGTTAAGCAGCGCACAACATGCGCCCTCTGACTCCTACCATACTACTCTGTGCCTCTTTCAACTGTCTGCTCTAGCACACTATGGAACGCTCACCAGCACAGAACCTCCAACCCCTGCCTCCATCCCACCACCGCTCTCCACCAGAAGCATCCCTCCCTAGAAGGGCGTGGAGCCAACGAAGTTGCCAGGAGGGGAGTAGTCGCACACCCACATGCCTCCCCCATCAGGGCACTGCGCGGAGGCGCAGCCCACGTGCGTGGTGTCGCGCCACACCACCTGCGTGTAGTGCCCGCACATCCTGCCGTCCGCACACCCCTCGGGCACGGGGCTGTACGTCCAGTCCGCCTTCTCCTCCACCCACGACTGCACCGCCATGCGATCCTCCTCAGGGGTCAGCCCCGTGGGTGCGCGCCAGTACAGGTTCTGCCCGAGCCCCTCCGCCCCTCCGTGCTCCAGAGGGCACCCCCTGGAGGCCAGGTTGTTGGCCCACTCCGCCGCTGCCGCTGCCACCCCGTCGTCCCACGCCAGGTCCGCCACCCCCACCTCCTGCCGCGCCCTGTTGTGCTCCTCCAGGATCGCCCCCACGTCCATGCCGCCGCCCCCACCGCCGCTGCTGCCATCCCCAGTGCCATCGCAGTCGGTGTAGTCCCTGCCATTGCTCGCACCAGCGCCAGCCCCTTCGTAGTCCCCACTGCTCAAGTCACCATTTCCAGAGGGGTGCGCGAGGCGCGGATCCGCGGCACCATGGCGGCTGGCGCTGCTCGTCGGCAGCAAGGCTGCGGCGCCATCGCCGTGCCCCCTGTGAATCGCCACGTCTTCGTCCGACGCCACGTGAATCCCCGACATGCCGTGCTGCGCCTGGTTGTTCTCGCTGTGCACCTTGAAGCCGCCGTTGCGGTTGCTGCCAGGAGTGCCGCGGCCCTGCTTGGGTGCTGCCCACCTGCCGCTTCCGGAGCCACGCGGGGAGTTGTGGTGGCGAATCGCCACGTCAGCGCTGCTCGTGACGCGGAATGCGCCGCTGGGACGGACGTGGGGCGCCGCCCGCTCGTTGGTTCCGCGCTTGTGGTGCTGCGCTGTGACTGGGCCAGAGCGACTCGGATGCTGGTTTCCAGCTGGCGTCCACGTGTTCGCAGCGCGGCGCTGCTGCCAGTGGTTGCCGCCAACTGTTTGGACACGGGTCCCAGGGACGTGCTTCTCAGCCTTGGAGTTGCCGTGACGTGCGTTGACCTCGGGCGTACCACTGGCGCTAGAGGCCTTCCACGAGACTGCATCATTGGGAGCGGATGACTCATCTGACGGGGTGGCTTTGCCGCTGACCAGGCCGCGACGGGTGGCGGGTTGCGCCGTACAAGCGCCGATGATGAGGAAGAGAACCACCGGGAGCAGTCTGAGCCGTCGATTTTCCATGGAGAAGTCGAGGAGGTTCAACTCGAGAACAAGATTGGCGGCTATGCTCGTATCGTAACCAAGGAAGAGAAGTGATTTGTTGAATTGTGGTTATGGAAACTGCTGGCCGCGAATTTGTACAATTTCTGCCATCAATGTTGTGGTCCGAAATGCGGCTCGGGTTTGCGCATTGCGAAGCTGTGACGAACGCGGTGACGAAATTCGAGTGCCGTGAGATAGACGGGGAGGAGGGCCGAAGCACACGGACTGTGGTTGGTCCGATCAGGTTCGTCACGTCCTTGTCCGGCATGAACGCTCTAGTGAATGATCTCATATTGTTGGAGCCACACGATTTTCTCCTTTCTTTGTGTGGAGTTTTGTATGCTTGCAAGGCCATTGACCAATCAAGCTGAACGAACCAATCATTGCTAGCTTCGTAGCCTAAATTTCATTAGGAAATCCTATATTTAATGCTTCAGATAAGCTCTTGTTTACTCGGGCTGACAGGTGCCTGTAAGTTCTCATGATTCGTTGCTAGTATGCTTGGTTTGGTGGGTGGGTCGGTCCATTGTGCCTTGAGAATTTGTGCTATGGTGCCTCCTAATCAGGCCCTCAGATTGCGGAATGGTTGTTCGTACCAAGTATTACCATCTACAATCAGGCAAGGTAGGGCTTTGGGAGGAGTGTTGAATAGTCCAACTCGTCCAGCACTGCAGCTCCTTAGTGCCTTTTAGAGCTGTGTGTTGCCACTTTTGTTGCCATATGTGGAAAAGTGTGTTAAACTTATATATTGAGTTATATAATTGTTAGGCTTGGTAGGTTACCGAACTTTACTGTAGAGGGTACAATCCCTTCCTTGTATGCCTCTCTCTTTCTATTCCAACCCCCTTTTCTCTCCTCAACTTTTCTCCTTCCTAAACCTCACGCCACTCCATGGCTCCTCCTAGCTAAACCTCATGCCTTTCCTAGCTTCCTAGCTCTTGGGCTGAGAAAAGCCCTTAGGATCTTTGACAGACTAAGTCCCAGTTGTACGAGATACTTGAGTAGTGCAACGGAAGTTGAGTAGTTGAACCCTTGCACTAGTATGTGAGAGCAAGTGATTGATTAATGGAAGCAAGCATACAGCAATATATAGAAAATAGGAAAGTAAGTAGTTGTAGAATACAGTTGAAGGAACGGTTATCGAGTCGCACAGCGACTCGATGGTTGATTCGGTTACCACTCTTGCAGTTGTAACTGTCAGTCGCAACCTCTGGTTGCGACCCTTCGAGTCTTTCGTCCTTTCGTGTTCTTTCGTCCAACCTCATCGTGTAACCTCCGTTGACTCGCATACTCGATACGGCTTCACTCGAGTGTGGTGTTACACTTTAGAAACGCTTAAGTCCTTGAGGTATTTCCAATACCCCCCTTCGTTTCTGGAGTGTTGACGTGTCCAGATTCGGTGACGTTTATCTGCCCGGTCAGCAGCATGTAGTAATCGAACTTTGCCTTCGCCAGTTTCTTCGTCAGGTAGTCCGCGACCATTTCTGTCGTGGGGCAGGAACTGAGTTGGAGTCTCCCTTTCGCGATTTCATCTTTGACGAAAAAGTACCGCAGGGCGATGTGCTTGGTTCGGTTGGCGAAGCCGTCCTTGTTCGCGATTTTGATCGCAGATTGGTTGTCGCAGAGGAGTGAGAAGACGGGCAGGGTCGCAATCTTTGCTTCCTCGAGCAACTCTCGCAGGTAAAGTCCTTCCTTGGTCGCAGTGCAGAGGGCGATATATTTTGCTTCAGCCGAAGATAGTGCGATTAGTTCCTGCTTGCTCGACTGCCAGGAGATAGTCCCGATAGGCTCTAGTCGGTAGATGTAGCCCGTCCTTGATCGTCGATTTTCCCTGTCTCCCGCGTGATCGGCATCGACGTATCCGAGCAGTTGTACGGACGATGTCGTTGCTTTTCTGTAGGCAAGTCCGGTCGTCGGCGTAGAGACGAAGTAGAGCAGTGCCCGATTTAGCTCATCGAGGTCCTCTTGTTCCGGCTGCTTCAGATGTGTTGCTAGTTGGCTCGCGCTGTAAGATAGATCCGGTCGGCAAGTTACTGCTACGAATAGTAGGCAGCCGAGCTTCTGCTAATACTCCTGGATTTGCTCCGCGGGGAGTTTTGCGGAGGTGTCGTTGTTGTTCCCGTAGCGGTAGGGGGTTGCGACTGCAGTTGGCGTTAGTCCGAATTTCTTTGCGACACCGCCTGCGTATTTTCCAGCGTGTAGGTAGAACGCCGAGTCGTCTTCGGCGACGTTCAGACCTAGATACTGGCTCACGGTGTCTGACACCGTAAGTGTTAATTCGCTCTTCAGTTCCCCTTCGAACCAAGTGACGATATTGGTAGTGGAGCCGACGTAGAGTAGATCATCGACGTAGACGATGAGTAGGACGAAGTCCCCCCCCTTTTGTAGTCGGTACATTCCTTGGTCGTGCGGCAGCTGCAGGAAGCCGATTTTGACGAGGCGGCAGTGAAGGTGCTGCTGCCAGAGCCGTGGGGCTTGTTTGATTCCGTAGAGGGATTTTACAAGCTGGCAAATTTTTGTGGGATCGTCGATGAATCCATGGGGTTGCTCGACGAAGATTTCGGCGTCCACAGGTGCATACAGGAAGGCGTTGGCGACATCGATCTGGCGTAGTGGTAACTTTTTCGTGGCCGCGACAGCGAGCAAGATGCGTAGGGAGGTGTGTCGGGAGACTGGGGCGAATGTCTCCGTGTAGTCGGTTCCATATCGCTGGTCGAATCCTCGTACGACCCAGCGAGCTTTGAAGCGGTCGATGGAGCCATCCGCATTGGTCTTGATGCGGTACACCCATTTCCCGAAGAGTACGGTCTTCCCGTTGATGTTTGTTGCACATACCAGCTTCCACATGTTTCGGTCTTGCAGAGCTTTCAGTTCTTTTTCCATTGCCTCCTTCCATTTCGCCTTATGTTCCCCCCCCAGAGCCTGCGACAGAGTCGTTGGCTCGCGCGGAGACGGCGGCGGCGGGTGCTGGACGGAGACCCATAATCCAAGTATCTGCAAGCCCGTGGGTGAGTGTCGAGGGGAATTTTCTTTCCCGGGATAAGCTGCTTCGTCGCCATCTTCGGGATCAGGCAAGAAATTTGGTCCGATGCGTTCTGAGACATTCGTGTCCACTGGTTGAGGTGTAACGTAACCTTGGTCAGCGAAGTGGTAATAGGTGTCGAGGTTGTTACTATCGAGAGGATTGTCGTCGTTGAGGGGAACCGGCACGGAGCAGTAAAGGAGTGGTCCGGCAGTTTCTGAGGCTTCAGTTACGTCTTCTTCTGCTGCGTCAGCTTCGGCAGCACGATCGGCGAAGGAGCGAAGGCCCGCGAAGCCATCAGTGGGGTCGTCTGTGTTGGCGACGTTGTCCAAGTAATGCTGCAGCGTCAGTCGCTCGTAGAAAATCACATCACGTGATGCCACGGTATTTTTGTCTTGTATGTCGAGGAGTTTCCATGCTTGGAAATGTTTGGCGATGCCGAGGTGTAGTCCCCACCGTGCTCGCTGAGTGAAGCGTCCTGCTCGAGCTGTGTGGGGTCTGTACTGTACCATGCAGCCAAAAACCCGATGTAATTTTGTGCTGCCCCTTTTTCGTGTCCACAGCAGGTGCGGTGATGCGTTGTTGGGAAGTGAGGACGAGGACAACAAATTGTGCACATTGACTGCATGCGTCATCGCGTCTGGCCACAGTGTGTTGGGCAGTCTCATCCCCAGGAGCAGCTTTCGCATCGTCGTCTGCAGGGTCCGGTTCATTCTTTCTGCAACCCCCTGTTGCTGGTGAGCGTAGGGCAGAGATACCAGGCGTCTGATTCCTCTCTCTGCCAAGAAGTTCCTGAATCGTTGTGACTGGTATTCCAGTGCCCCATCTGACTGAAAACATTTTAGTTGAGTGCCTGATTCCCGTTCAGCGATGGGGAGCCACGTTGTGAAGGCTTCGAATGCTTGATCTCGTGTCTTGAGGCTGTAGTGCCAGACGTATCTTGTTGCTGCATCGATGAACGTGATGACGTAGTTGAAGTCGGCTTCACTGTTGTCTCGAGGCATGTTTAAGATGTCGCTGTAAACTTTTTCCATGATTGCGTATGCAGGTGCGCTTGGGTTGTGATGTGACGGAAAAGGTTGGTGGGGAAGATCGGCTTCGGGGCACGTGAAGCATCGTGCACGTGGTCGTCGAAGTTCTTGTCCGCTCGTTGTAAGAAGAGCGTTTCTTTCTAACACTTCGGCTTGGATGGTTTGTAGTACTGTGCTGTTTGCAGAATGCCCGAGGCGTTGATGCCAGATGTCGTCGGGAGCGCGTTGGCCGGGCGAGCGTTGGTACATGTCGGCGTTGGAGAAGAACGCGACGACCGTGGCGGGACTTCGGCAGACTTCTCGTGTGATGGGCATAAGTTGATCTGCTTCGGTTGGCGGTCCTCGGATTGTTGGTGATGGTACTCGGCTGGGTCTTGCTGCTGCTACTGCAAGTGATGTCGGGGAAGGGACGCTTGTTGGTACTTGTCTTTCTTGTCGAATGACTGCTAACGCTCGTGTTCTCTCAGCTGCAGGTATGGTGTTGGAGTACCAGAATCCATCTGGGGTGAAGTCGGGGTCAAGATCCGGCGGGTGTGTCCAGGCGGCGAACGACACGATGCCATCGCTGTTGGCAGTACCACGGTCGGGGACGAAATCCAACACGAAGACACCTGACTTCAGGAGAGCTCGACCGATGAAGAGGCCGCCCTTCCCGTGGTAAAGACCTAATTCGTTGGCGTCGGAGTCGCATTCCAGGTGAATCCCTTTTTCCATTAGTTGGCTGACGCTTAGTAGATTGTATCCCAAGTTGTCAACGATTAGAACCTTGTTGAGTTGCAGGATGACATTTGTCTCCATGGACTGTAACTGAACCACTCCTTGTCTGTTTGTTTTCAGGTTCCCGTTGTTGGCGACGGTGATGATGACATCGCGGTTGTGGCATTGCTCTCGTTGCACGAAGCGTCCGGAAGAACACATGTGTTGGCCGCAACAGCTGTCCAAGAACCAGGTGTTTCGCTCGGTGGGTTCGGCGTTGGCGACTGCAGCGTACGTTGGGTTGACCTGAAGGCCTTGTGTTCGTGGCGGCGGCAGTTCTTCTTCGTGTGGAGCGTAAGTGGGTGGTGATCCGGGTGCGCAGTTGTCGATGCGTACCATACAATTGATGATATTCGGTGTGCCTTGTGCAGATGTGGAGGAACGCCTTGGCGGATTTTCTTTAGTGGAAGCGACTTGTGGGTCTAGTGGACGATAAACTCGGGGGCGTGTGCAGTTAACCTTGGAGTGTCCGGATGTCTGGCAGTTGTGGCAGAACGGCGGTACGATGGTGAGTCCTTTGGTGTCGTGTCGATTATGCTTGTCACGTCGATTGTAGTTGTCCTTTCTTCGTTGAGTATAGAAGACTAACGGTTGCTGCTTGTTTCTTGGTTGTCTTTCTTCAAACAGGTCCATCTCTTGTTGTTCAGCATGAAGCTCGGCGCAGAGGTGCATCTCCGAAATTCGTCCGTGGGCGCGAAGAAGCGAGCGGGTGGTTCTCCATTCTGGCCCGAGCCCGGCGAGGACAAGTGCCACGAAGCTTTCTTCAGTGATTGTACCTCCGCACCGAAGCAGGCGGTCACGGAGTGTCTGGCAGCGACTCATATACTGCATCGCCTTTTCCCCGTTTTTCATTTGTATTGTTGTCAACTGCTGCATGAGTCTGCTTTGTGTCACGCTGTCATTTGCTTGGTAGAGACACTTGAGGTGATGCCATGCGAGCTCCACGGAATTTCCGTAGCTCCGATACGTTCTGATGCTTTGTTGTTCTTGTGGTGATAGGTTCCGCAGGAGAACTGGGTACGCCAGCAACGACTGATAAGTGAAGATTTCCTGCTCCTTTGCAGTGCCATTGCTTGGAAATGGCAGGGACCAGTTGAAGTATCCCAAGAGATGCGCGGCCTCTATCAGCAGCTCGAACTCGAAGCTCCAGGTAAAAAAGTCGTGTCCGTTGAACGGTGAAGATGTCTGCAGTTTGATCACGTGTGAGAATTGCGCCTGGAGGCTTAATATCTCGTTTGGTGTTTGTTGTGATGCAGCTGCTGTTGGTTGGGCACGGGACGGCATGAACTCGAACGTCCCCGGTGAAGAGTGATAAGGCGCAAAGGTAGGCGCTTGATTGTGTCGCCCGAACGATGAGTTGTCGAGGCTCATTGGCGCTAATCCCATGTTTCCTCCGTTGCTCTGTGTTGAATGCGCAGGTGTCCTTGTCTGCTGCTGCTGGTCAAAATGTGACATGAAGCTGAAGAACCTTTCCATAAGGTTCGGGTCCACGCTTGAAGAGGGTGATGGAGTCACCATTTCTGGTGCCCTTCCTGTTGTTTCTTGAGCAGCGCCGGTCTCGGATTGCAGTCCTGAAGTGTGTAATCCAGAGTTGCTGGGTTGGGTGTCTTGGGCGCTGGGTGAGCCCGTAGAGATCTTCTTGCCCTTGTTGTCCATGACTTATAATCGATGAAGCTTGTTGAAGTGTTGACTGTAGATAGAACGTTGTTGCTGGGAGTTTGGTCTCTGACCAGCTCTCATACCATGTTGGGCTGAGAAAAGCCCTTAGGATCTTTCAGAGACTAAGTTCCAGTTGTACGAGATACTTGAGTAGTGCAGCGGAAGTTGAGTAGTTGAACCCTTGCACTAGTATGTGAGAGCAAGTGATTGATTAAAGGAAACAAGCATACAGCAATATATAGAAAATAGGAAAGTAAAGCAGTTGTAGAATACAGTAGAAGGAACGGTTATCGAGTCGCACAGCGACTCGATGGTTGATTCGGTTACCACTCTTGCAGTTGTAACTGTCAGTCGCAACCTCCGGTTGCGACCCTTCGAGTCTTTCGTCCTTTCGTGTTCTTTCGTCCAACCTCCTCGTGTAACCTCCGTTGACTCGCATACTCGATACGGCTTCACTCGAGTGTGGTGTTACACTTCAGAAACGCTCAAGTCCTTGAGGTATTTCCAACACTAGCTAAGGTAGCCTTTTAACATGGTACTAGAGCAGGAGTTCCTCCCTGCTGGACCGCCTCCTCACGCTTCCACCGCGTACTCCTTGCCCTCGTTCGCTCGCGCGGCCATGTCGGCCGCGTTGTGCTGAAGTGGCGGCGTCGTGATGCCGCTGGCCGCGTCGTGCCGCTGCCGTCTCGACGCGCTGCCGTGGCGTCAGGCCGCCGTGCTGCCGTCGTAGAGTCGACGTCCCGCAGCAGCGTCGACGCCACTCTGTCGGCGGCGTCGGCCTGCAACCGGCCGCGCGATGCCTGTGGTGATGCTAAACTGCCCACCCGCACGCCAGCCGGCCGCGCGACGCCTGTGGCACCGCGCTGAAGATCCGAAGCACCGCCCCTTCCCCCTTTCCTCTGTCCCCTCCTCTTCGCCACAGCCGCCGCCTGACTCTCACCGGTCGTCCCCCTGTCGCGGAGTTTGGACACGCCGCCGGAAGGGCGGGGGCCGCTGCACTCACCACCGTCGTAAGCCGAAGCCGTCGCCGCTGTCGTCGCCGCAGGCCTTTCGCCGCCGCACGCCCATCGTCGCCGTCGCTGTCGCCGCGGCCGGGACTGCCGCTGTCGCCATCTCCAAGGCCTTGTGGGCCCTGTTGGAGTCGTTGTGGCTGATGGGAATGGGGGGGCTAGGTTAGGGGGTGTGGGGGTGTGTGTGGGCTTGTGACTACCAAGCCTAGGGGGTGTGTTAAAATTATATATTGAGTTATATAATTGTTAGGCTTGGTAGGTTTCCGAACTTTACTGTAGAGGGTACAATCCTCTCCTTGTATGCCTCTCTCTTTCTATTCCAACCCCCTTTTCTCTCCTCAACTTCTCTCCTTCCTAAACCTCACGCCACTCCATGGCTCCTCCTAGCTAAACCTCATGCCTTTCCTAGCTTCCTAGCTAAGCTAGCCTTTTAACAAAGTGCACTCTCTTGTCACCCAATGTATGCCTTGTTCAAGCATAGTGGCTTTCAAGCATCAGTCTCCTGCACATGGTTCAGTAATGCATTCCTGGCAATCAACAGAAGTTCCGTCACGCACCTTAGCTATAAACCCACACATACTAACACACTCTCAGAACACGTCTGAGCCAAACAATTCCATCATGTCATCCGCCACGCCCTCAAGGGTGTCGAAGGTCTGCAGGTCCCCTGCCGCCCCGCCGCCTGTGCCCTCACAAGTGTACGCTTGTCCCACCCTCTCCGTGCACATGCCTGTCTCCACAGCACCACCACTCCCCCCACCAGTAGCAGCTTTTATCACTGGAACAACATTGCCTTCCTCTTCCTCGATTTCCTCCTCCTCTTTGCACCGTCCCGTCCCTTCTCTGCCGTGTTGTGCTCCCTGCTTACTTGCAAGCCCCTTGCTGCCAGCACGCGCCTCTACGATGGTCTTCTCTGTGCCGCCTTCGAACCCTGTTTTCTCGTGGTACACAAATGTGACCCCCTCGCACATACCAGTCACTTCTCTCAAGGGATCATCTGCAATGCCAGCCGCCAGTCTCCCTCCCCCACTGCTCATCGCGGCTACAACAGCAGCAGAGCTAGAGGTGGCGCTGCCAGTGATGGTGGATCCAGCAGCAGCAGCATCCGTGGTGGCAGCAGCGAGCCATTTGGCCGAGAGGGGAGAGTTGGAGCGAAGCAGCAGGTCCAAAGTGTCACAGGCAGTGGCCTGCAGCATGTGGCATCAGGAGAGAACCGTAGATGAGTGGTGCAGGAGGAGCGTCCTCACATGAGGTGCTTCAATGTTAGGTACGAGAGCAACATGCATTCACATAACACAGCAGAGAGTTCACTCTCTACCTGAACACCCAATGGGATTGCCACATCATTCCTTTAAAATAATCCAATCCTGCCATGCCAGCTTGCAACCGGCCTCCCACCCCCTCTTGTCAAGGGAACACGGCAGAGACGATTTTTGAGGCGCCTCAAAAATCACTCACCTGCTCCAGAGTGAAGAGCTCGCGCAGCTCCTCCTTGGTGAAGTGACCCGCCCCTCCCTTGCTGCTGCTGCTGCTGCTGCTGCTGCTGCTGCCTCCACTTCTCCCACTGGCACCGCTGGCACAGCCCTGCTGAGTGCTGCCGTCGCCCACCGCACTGGCCACCTCGCCCTTCATCAGCTGCCGCTGAAAGATCTTCTCCTCTATGCTGCCAGGGAGGGAGGGAGCAGTGGGCGCAGGGTGGGCTCAGAGATGCATCTTTCGCAACGAGTTCTGCCCTGCCCATAGCTAGGACGCGGCAGATCACCACAGGCTTGCTCTGTTTTCAGGCGGCTAAGAAAACCTCCCCCTACTGCCCACACTGCCCCTCACCCACTGCTCAGATGTCCCTCACCGGCCCTCTTCGCCTCTCACCTGCCCGTGGCCAGCAGGCGGTAGATCACCACAGGCTTGCTCTGCCCGTCCCTCCATACTCGCGCCATGGCCTGCAGGGAGGTGGGGTTACAAGGGACATGCGAGGATGTGTGCATGTATGCCCGTTCCAATGTGTGTGTCTGAGTGTGTGTGTGTGTGTGTGTGTGTGTGTGTGTCAGCCAACCGTGCATCACCTCTCCCTCCCTCCACCTGTTTGTCATCAGCAGGCTTCCAGTCGGGGTCAAAGAGCACCAGTCGGTAGGCATTATCAGCTATTATCCCGCCTTTCCGCCTCACGAGCACCCTGACCCTCCCCCACCTGATTGTCATTGGCAGGGCTCCAGTTGGGGTCAACGCGCACCAGCCCTTTGGCCCAACCCAGCACACTCCCACCAACTTTATTTGCCATCAGTGCATCGCCTCCCTCTCAACCCCACCTGTTTGTCATTGGAAGGGTTCCAGCCGGGGTCAAAAAGCGCCCGGCAGTTGGCATATCCCACTGCCGCTAACAGTGTACCAACAATTCAACACCTCCCTCCCCCTCCACCCCACCTGTTGGTCGTTAGTAGGGTTCCAGTCAGGGTCAAAGAGCGCCAGTCAGATGGCATAAGCCACTGCCGCTAACGCTGTTAGCCACAGTCAGTTGGCATCACCTTTCCCCCTCCCCTTCCCCCCCACCTGTTGGTCGTTAGCAGGGTTCCAGTCAGGGTCAAAGAGCGCCAGTCAGATGGCATAAGCCA
Organism: Closterium sp. NIES-67; assembly: GCA_027943415.1. Classification (NCBI taxonomy): domain Eukaryota; kingdom Viridiplantae; phylum Streptophyta; class Zygnematophyceae; order Desmidiales; family Closteriaceae; genus Closterium; species Closterium sp. NIES-67. The sequence goes on along the minus strand of BQMB01002223.1, from coordinate 106,758 downwards.
CTGCCGCTAACGCTGTTAGCCACAGTCGGTTGGCATCAACTTTCCTCCTCCCCTCCCCCCCACCTGTTTGTCATTGGCAGGGTTCCAGTCGGGGTCGAAGAGCACGAGGCGGTTGGCGCCCACGAGGTTGAGGCCAGCGCCGCCCGCCTTTGACGAGAGCAGGAAGCAGCGGCTGCCGTCCCGCCCCGCGTTGAACGCACACACCAGCGCCTGCCGCGTCGCTGCCTCCGTGCTGCCATCCAGACGCGTGGTCTTCCACCCGTGGGACGCGCACATGGCCTGGTGGGGCGAGTTGAGAGGGCGGGAGGGCGGGAGGGCGGGAGAGACGGTGCGAGGGAGGACACCGAGGAAACGATGCCAGGAGGAGGTGCAGGCACACTTCTAATCCAATAATTGCATGCACGCTCTCACCTCTCCTCCATGACACCTGAGCTGGTACTGGAAAAGGATTCTCACCTCGATCACATCAAGCGCCCGTGTGAAATTCGACACTATCACCACTTTATCCCCACTGCCACCACCACCGCCACCGCCACCACTGTCCTGAACGCGGCTGTTACTGATACCATCAGTAACACTAGACTCGGCACTCCCCTCGCTCCCCCTCGCCCCTGCCTTCTCCCCGAACACTGCACGCAGTAGCATGGCCAGCACGTGCAGCTTGCCGCTCAGGCGCCACACATCGGGCCCCAGGGCTTTAAGGGCCGCAGCAGAGGCTGCTGCTGCTGCTGTGCGCGAGAGAGGCGCGCCTGGGGCGGATGGGGACGGCTGGGGGAGCATGGATGGGCGCCTGGGGGGAGAGGGCGGAGGAGGAGGAAGGAGGGAGAGGGAAACAGGGATATTGCTTGTGGGAGGGATGCACCAGAGGAAGGCATGCTTGTACTACCCTGACCCGAAACCATAACATGCTTGTGACGCCATACACAAGAAATACTGCAAGAACTCCCATCGGCCTCCTGGGATCTGTTTACCTGAAGCCACCATGTTTCTGCCCTGCCTGGTTCCTGCCACCCGTTCCTCCCACCTCTCCGCCCTCTGCTGCCCCCTCCTCGGTTTCCTCCTCCACATCCTCCTCTTCTCCCACCATCCCCTCAGCCCACTGCCCCTCATCTCCCCCCTCCTCCTCCTCCACATCACCAGAGCCAGCAGAGGCCGAGGCAGCAGGCGAGGGGGAGCGGGTGCGGCGGGCAGCGGGAGTGGAAGACATGGGAGTGGCGGCGAGGGCGGGGTGCAGGCAGAGCTTCCTAAGGTGGCAGATGGCCGTCAGGGCGCTGGCTGTGGTGGTGCCAACGGTGGAATAGAGTAGAGAGCGCACGTGCTGCAGGGGGTTTAGGGGGGGGAGGTGGGGGGTGGGGGAGAATGGGGTCGTCGTTGGAAAGAAAAAGGAGGAGAGAGGAAAATAGGGGAGGGTATGATAGCAGAGGTGGTGGGGATGTGGAAAATAATAAAAGAGAGGAAGAATCATCTTTGCGGAGGTACCGAACGGAGGTCAGGGCAGCGCACAATTGAATCCATGCATAGGTACCATTAGCTGGCAAGCAAGCAGATTCCAGCAATATAAAACGTGGAAGTGTAGAGCTGTCCATGGACCATAAGACAGACTGGACATACCGTTGACTGCAGGAATTCAGAGTACTTGTGTGCCTGCTGCGGATGCAGTCGACAGAAGACAATGTACCTGATGGGAGAGACGGGAGATGAGGGGAGGGAAATATATTAGAGCTCAAAGACCGTGGGGATGGTCCAACTGCAACATAGAGTGTTTCAGCACAATGGGGAGAGAGCAGGCGAGACGGAGAGAAGCAGCGCTGACTCAGATTTGGGCGGCAGGTACGCGGCATTGACAGCAGCCGTGCGCCTGAGCACAAACGCCGCTGCTTTGGCCTGCAGCTCCTGCGACCGAGCCTCCCCCAGCCGCACCTCCTCCTCTCTGCACGCGTGTGAGCGTGGGGGAGCAAGGGAGCGAGGGAGGGAAGGAGAGACACAGAGGATAGTAGGAAGTTAGACTAATAAATGGTGTCAGAAAAGATGCAACATGCTGCAATGCAGAGTCAGACCACATGCAATCAATCATCCCACTGTGGTGCCGCGCCACGGTCCTTTAACCGCAACCCTTATCACTCACGTGGCGCTGCGGTCGCGGCTTCTCTGGATGGGGTCAGCGAAGATGCGGCGGAAGGCGGGCAGCGGGCCAAGGCACCCCGGGTTCACCAGGTCCAGCAGAGCAAAGAACTCGTTCAGATCGTTCTGGATGGGCGTGCCCGTCTGGGGGGAGGGGAGAACGGGCAAGGGGGAGGGGTGAGGGGGAGGGTTGAGGGAGAAACGAACAGGAGTGTATCTCAATGATGAACGGGCGGTTCAGTCCAACACGATATGGATAAGCAGGAAATCATTAGAATCGCTCTGGAGGAGCGTGACGTTCTGAGCGACAGAAAAGAGTGAGGCTGTGACAATGTTAGAACGAAGTTTGGGAGGGACGAGTGAGGCTGTGACAATGTTAGAACGAAGTTTGGGAGGGACGAGTGGGGCTGTGACAATGTTAGAACGAAGTTTGGGAGGGACGAGTGAGGCTGTGACAATGTTAGAACGAAGTTTGGGAGGGACGAGTGAGGCTGTGACAATGTTAGAACGAAGTTTGGGAGGGACGAGTGAGGCTGTGACAATGTTAGAACGAAGTTCGGGAGGGACGAGTGAGGCTGTGAGAAGCCTGGGTTCGCAAGAAGAAACGAGTGAGGCTGTGACAAGGTTAGAAGGGTTGGAGGAAACCGGGACGTGAGTGTGTGGTGAGGGGGGCAGAGGTACGATAGGACACACGAGTCAAACGCATGACCACTTCAGCTCACCAGCAGCACTTTGCGAGGGCACCCCAGTTGTTGCAGTGCGGTGATGGTCTTGTTGCCCGCACTGCAAGCGCAGGAGCGACCAAGGGAGAGGTGGTTCGCAGGGGGAGGAAGAGATGAGAAAAGCTGAAGGCAGCAGCAGCAACCCATCAACCCAACACCACCTCTCAACATTTTAATAATTCCTTCACCAGTACTTCAGCCAGAGCCCCTCGTCTCACAGCAGCAGCCCTTGAGGTCACGACATCACTCTCCCTTGCTACCCCCATAGACGCTCCTCACCAGTTCTTGAGCCGGTGCCCCTCATCGCACACGAGCAGCTGCGGGGCGGCAGCGGCGAGGAGGGCGGCGTGGCGGCGGAGCAGGTCGTAGGAGGTGATGAGCACGGGCCACACGACGCCGTGCTTGAAGTCTGCTATCTTGCCCTTCACCTGGAGGCACAGCAATCGGGTGCATGAAGGGGCTTGGGGCGTGATGGGTACAGGCCACACCATGCCATGCCGTGCTTGAAGTCTGCTATCTTGCCCTTCGCCTGGAGGCACAGTGCGGTGGATGGGTAGAGGCATGTTGAGGCGCCTCGGAATCTGAGACCTTGCGCTTCACCCTACATGCAGGGGTGCGGTGGATGGCTGCATGGGAAAGCACACGAGAGTCCTCCCGGGGTCGTTGGACGTGACGAGCATGGGCCACACCACACCACGCCGTGCAGCCGTAGCTAAAGGAGGGTCATGGCGTATCTGCAACAGAGGAATCTGCAATATCCGCCCTCCAGTACGCACCTCCACTCCACGGTACACCTGCTCACTCACGTGTCTCTCCTCTTCACGCTCCTGCCTCTGTAAAGCAGAGACTTCTTTTGAGGCGCCTCAAAAGTAGTCGCACGTGTCTCTCCTCTCCACGCTCCTGCCTCTGTAAAGCAGAGCTGGAGACTGAAACTGAGGCTTTCCAAAAATCTGCATGGAGCATCTGCATACTGCCATCCTTCAATTCGCACCCCTTCCTTCACCCTCAATCCCCTCCCACTCCTTCTTCCAATCCCACCCCCCTCCCCACCACCTCCCCCACCCCCTCCCCCACGCCACTCACTGGCATCCCCTCCATGTAGCGGCTTAAAACCTTCGAGAAGTCTGAAACCCTGACGCCCACAATGTGCCCAACCTCAGCAGCAGTTGGCGCTTCAAGCTCTGCTGTCTGTCCCCGCCACCTGACCCCCCTCTGGCCCTCTGGCCCTCGCGGGCGGACATACCTCAGTGGGAGTGAAGCTGGAGTTGACCACCAGCGCCTTGAGCCTCTCCGTGCCCAGCCACTTGCGGAACTGACGATGAAGTGGCACGGGGTGGTGGTTGGGGGGGGGAGAGGAGGGCATAATAGGGAGGGTGAGAAGTCGAGGTGAGATGGGGGGTGGGGGTTTGAGGTTGCCAAACCATGTTCCATCCACCGTTAGTCATTTTCAGTTTCCAAGCAAGTCAGGGCAGCTCACGAGTGCAGGTGGACTTGAGAAACACCACCTCAGCCTCAGCCTTCTGCACAGCCTTCTGCACAGCCTTCTGCACAGCCTTGTGCACAGCTTTTTGCCCAATCTTGTGCCGCACAGCCAACTACAGCACACGTCACACGACCTTGAACTTCCCTTGGCCACCACTCCAACCAAGGACAAAGGGTACCACGCCTCGCCCTTGTGGCTAGCTATGCAGCGCGCCTCACATTTGTGTTGCGCGTACCTCGGCCCCCCAGTTGTCGACCAGCGAGGACGGGCACACCACCACTGCCTTGCGCAGGAAAGGGCGGCCCTGAGGGCCCTGCGGATGGGGATTGGAAGGGGAAGGGGGAGGAGAGCATGGTATGAGAGGACAAGGATTGGGGTCACTTGCAACACCGGTCAAGGGAGGACGGGCACACCACCACCGCCTTGGGCAGGAAAGGGCGGCCCTGAGGGCCCTGTGGATGGGGATGGAGAAAGGGCGGGAAAGGGGGCAGAGCAGGGGGAAAGGGCAGGAGGAAGATGCAGCCCGGAACAAAGGTTACTCTCGTGTGCTCAGAAGCCCTGATAGGTGATGGGCATGGCCAACGCCACTGGTTCCTCGAAACCAGTGACAATGCCGGGCGTACTGCAGAGCGCCTGCAGGGGGCCAGTGTGAAGGGCTTGCGTGGAGGGAGAAAGCACACAAAGCAGGCACGCCTACGGCGCCTTGGGGCTGAGGAAAAACGAAGCGGCAGACCAGAAGGAGGGAGACGGAAACGGACCGGGTAATGCTATGCTAGTAGCGAAGGCAGGCGGGGTGGGGAAACATGAGAAGGGGTTTGGAAGAGAACAGGCGAGTGAGAGAAAAGGAGAGAAGCGAAACGTGCCTGTTTGAGAAGTGTCCAGATGAGAGCTATGACTTGAAGAGTCTTGCCAAGGCCTGTGCGGGGAGAGAGACAGGAGACGATGCAGAGAGCGCACGGTTACAGTTGGGAGGCTCTACAACCGTGCAGGAAACACCAGAGGGGGGAGCACACAACCCAATGTGTCAGCTATTCTACTCCATCACCCCATCTCCCGTGTCAACTTTCCCCGCCCCGCCTCACCCATTTCGTCTGCCAGCACGCATCCGGAGCAGCCGGGCACGCGCACCTCGAGCACACTCTCCAGCATGAAGCGCACGCCCTCCACCTGATGCGGTCGCATGCGCGTGCCGACGTACTGCCAGGGAGGGGAGGAGGGAGGGATGCGGGGGAGGGAAGGAGGGAGGGAAGGAAGGAGGGAGGGAGGGAGGGAGGGGAGAAAGAGGTTAGAGGGTCACCTGGATGAATGGCACAGCCTCCACCTCAAGGGGCCTCATGAAAGCACTCATGTACTGGGAGGGAGGGACAGGCAATAAGGAGAGGGAAGACGAAAGGGCGCATACGAATACGAGTAATTTACACATATACGGTATCAGCTGCATAGTTTGCCACAATCACAACGGAAGTGGTTCGCAGCCTAGTGCCGTAAGCAGATTGGATCGCGATTGACGAGATGCGCGCTGATTGAGCATGATCATTGTGGCGCTGATTCTGGAGAAGAAGATAGGCTTGGGGGGAGAAGAGATAGGCTAAGAGGGAGAAGAACACAAGCGTACAGGGTCAAGATAGATCTTGGTGATTCCCGTTCCGTTCTGGGTTGGGTTGAGACGCAATGCATCCTGCACGACACATCACCGCAGAGCAAGTAACGGAAAGAAGGAAAATCCCGGACAATCCAGCCGTAGCAGTAAGGCAAGAGAACGCAAGAGCCAGAGGCGGAACACAGAGAGGAAAATGTGTTGCAAAGCATGGTACAACTCAAAATCATAATCCATTGCCATATCATACCCCATTGCCACAACATACCCCATTGCCACATCATACGCCAATGCCACATCATACCCCAGTGCCACATCATACCCCATTGCCACATCATACGCCAATGCCACATCATACCCCAGCGCCACAACATACCCCATTGCCACATCATACGCCAATGCCACATCATACCCCAGTGCCACATCATACCCCATTGCCACATCATACCCGTGCCACATCATACCCCATTGCCATATCATACGCCAATGCCACATCATACCCCATTGCCACATCATACCCCATTGCCACATCATACCCCATTGCCTTGCCACGACACTCCACTGCCATACCTCGTTGCCTAGCCGCAAGCGACTTTCCATGCTGGCTGCTCTCCTGATGGGTCCGCACGAGGGGAGGGAGAAAGAGCACGGCATACAGCACAGCTCGAACCCCGCCAGCCATGCAACCAATCGACTTGCAAGAATTTGCGTTGCACGTGAGAGGGCGGACGGGTACGAAAGGAGTGAGGCCTGCCAATGAGCTGCGCCGTCAAGGTCAAGTCAAACAGTAGATGCAATTGCAGCACCACAGCATCTGATTCATAATCCCCATCCACACAACCTCGCACATCCTCTCCCTCTCACGTCCCCTCTCTCTCACATCTCCGCCCTCGTCTCGTCTACACTGTCCAATCTCTCCACCTTGCTTACAGCTTCACCTTACCCCTCTCCAGACCTCTGAAGGTCTCGCCACTCGCTCTACTCCCAAGGTCATCCCTGCAACAATCACAGCCCCCCACATGGGCTCCCCCGAACCCCCCAACAGCTCCTCTCCACACTCACTTGTTCGCCGCCACCCCCTCGCCAGGGTTCCCACCACTCCTTCCACTGCTCTCTGCAGCCCGCTTCCTGTCCTTGCCAGCAGAATAGCCCATTCGAGAGGTGGCTGCGGGAGGCTGGGTCGCAGCCGCGGCAGCAGCGGTGGCGGGGATGAAGAAGGAGCCGGCGAGGAACTGCTCCCGGGGCACCTCACTCATCACCTCCAACTCGAATTTGCCCACCTGGTGGGAGGAGGGAGGGGAGAAGGGCGGGGGGAAGAGGGGAAGGTAAAACAGGGAGGCTGGGCCGGACAGCGAAGCGGATCAAGAAGCATTGAAATCGGAAGCAGTCAGATTCGATTCCCAAATGCGAACTTGCTTGCACGTAGGACGAATGTGGAGACAGTATGAACAGACGAGCTCGGTCGCGAGCCGATCCAAGAAGGAAGTCCGAATTCGTGACGCCCAGGTGTAACCATACGAACTGCTCGCTCGTCATTATGAAGAAAACACTATAGACGTCAAAGAAATGCATGACTCATGACTCATGAGTCGTTCGCATTCGCAGCGGCTAAGAGAACAGGCGGCACCTCGAGCGTGGAGCCCTCTTTGAGGTCCTTGCACCCGCTGACGAGCGCCTTGGACACGCTCTTGGCGTCCATGTTCTGCAGCGCGCACGCGCGCCCCTTCACGCTCAGCAGCCCGTCCGACCACGGGCCCTTGCGCTTCGCGTTCGGCTTCCGCGGGCAGTACATCACGCTGTAGTACCGCGTCTCGTCCGCTTCCGCCGCCGCCTGTGATTTAGCGTTATATGTCAGCGCAGTGGCCGTCGAAGGCGGGTTGAAACGATGCCGGGCATTCGCCGCGGAGCCGGGAGCAGGGTGCAGCGGCTGTCGCGGCGGCGCGGGGCTGGAGGGGTTGTGCAGGTGCAGCTGCTTGAACGGCTTTCGCTGGAAAGAAACAGGAGCGGCGTGGGTGGGAGTCTCCGTTCCGGCATCGTCGTCGCTTCCCATGGTGCTGCGCTATAGCGAGGATGCGAATGAACTCAGTTGCTATTCTTGATTCGCCCTGCAAGCAAGCGCGACGAAAGGCTATCCAACCTGCGGATGCTCTGCACTGAAAAACCGGTCGATTCTTGTTGGAATGGCTGAGGGAGGAGCCTGCTGGCCTGGGTTCTGAATGCCAAAAACACCGCTGACACGCTGCCTGGTTGCCCACCTAGAGACTGCCAGTGATGGCTCACACTGCGAAAACGCCAGGAGATCGGCCACCCCTACTGGGAGTTTTCTATGCTCCTCGGAAAACGGCATCTTGAACATTCAGAGTTCAGATGGTCGCTCACTACCTGTAGACTGGGTGAGTTCCTGCGATACAATGAGTGGAGAAACCGAGGAATTGGCGGGAATGGCGCGAGTCGTGTTCATGACGCTTGAAATACCGACCTGGGGTTTGCAAGGAGAGCCCATATCCTCACTAAGAGCATCACCTTCCATAAGAACGTGACTAAGCGTATCCAGTTATCGAACGTAAAGCAGTACAGTTGTAATGTATCGTTTCACCTTATTCAACCTATGGGAATCTATGCTCGTAGGTTATTTGTACCTCAAAATGGCCCTGGAAAAGAACGCTCCACATAAATGCCCCTCGATTTTCTACCGTAAATGTCAATAAGTCAATAAGGAGGCTTCCTTGTCGTCTGTCCCATGTGGCACCTTTTCCTTCATCACTCTGCAAGTGCCTCATACCAATCCCGAGTGAATCCGGCTTTCTCCCTTGCCTCGTGGTTGAATGGCGGCTTTAGCTTGCCCCGAAAGTTGGCTCGCACTATGGCATGGAACTGACCCACGATGTATGCATGCTCCTCCACACTCGCCTCCTCCTCACCAATACTCTGCTCCTCACGCTCCGCCTCATCTTTTCTCCCGGCTCCCACCTCCCCTTCCCCCCCAGCCCCATCACCCTCCACTACTCTAGCAGCAGTTGCAGTTTCTCTTGTGCTCCCCCCTTCTGCTGCTGCTGCTTCTCCTTCTGCACCTCCTCTCCCACATCCTCCACCTTCGCCTCCCTCCGCTCCCCTCCCCCCCCTGACCTCCCTGAGGCACAGGAAGGTGAACCAGCGTCTGCCAGCAGCGCAGTGGGTGATCTCCTCAGGGTACACCACGCGCTCCAGCAGCTCCGCCGTCTCACTGTCGCCCCCTGCTCTGAACCGCTCTATGGTCTGCGGCACCACGTCCAGCCCTCGCGCCTGCGGGACAGCAGGGGTGGGGGGGGAGGAGAGGGGGGGACTGGGTGGTGTTGAGTACAGTTGGGTGAGGAGGGACGGGATATACAGTAGGCGGGATGGGATATGACAGAGTGCCCTGAAATGTTATTTGAAAAGCACATTTCAGGCGCTTGATACCAATCCTAGATTCGAGATCAAGACAGGTCAACATTGGACGGACATCCTCTTTCCTCTCTCCTCTCTCCTCCACCAGCCCCCCACCCACCACCATCTTCCCCCACCCTTGCACCTCCCCTCCATCCCCCACCCAGCACCCTCATCTCTCATCCCCATCCCCTCGTCCCCCCTCCCCCTCCCCCTCCCCCTCCCCCTCCCTCCCTCACACACCTCGTGCACGCAGTGCTCTATTGCCAGCCTGGCCTTCAGGTCCCCCGCAGTAGCAGCAGCGGACTCCCACAGCCCGTCGTGTGCGGGCAGCGCGCCGTAGTTGGACCCCAGCGCCTGCAGCCGCGCGGCCAGCAGGCGGAAGTGGCGCGCCTCGTCCGCTGCCACCTGCACGAAGTCCGAGAAGAAGGTGCGCGGCATGCGCTGCGCACGGCCGAACCGCGCTATGATGTCCTGGAAGGGGGGGGGGGGGAGGGGGTGTTGGGGGGGGGTGGCAGGGGGGAGGAGGGAAAAGGGGGGTGAGTGGGGGGATGGGAGCGGGGTTTGGAGAAAATGGTGAATGAAGGGGATGATGGTGTGTGGACACGTGGCAGTCATCATGGCAAACGAACACGAGGTGGCATGCTCTGAAACAATCCCCTCCCCTCCCAGATCACGGTGCTCCCCTTCCCCCTCCCCTCCGTCCATTTACCACCTCCCCCCTCCCCTCCCATCCCATCCCTCCCTTCCCTTTCAACCCAACACAGCCCTCCCCCCTCTCTCCCCCCCCCCTCCCCCTTCCCCCTGCAGCGGGGCCATGCGCGCACCCAAGCGAGGTCGACGGCCCAGCTCTCGATGTGCACGAGGCTGTGCAGCAGCGCCAGCCGGCTCTGCTGCGACCCGCCCTTGCCCCGCCGCGGCATGTCGCGCGCCGCCACCACGCGCACCTGCATCCAGAGGAGCCAATCACACGGCGCGACACCAGGTTTCACGAAATCGTAAGATCCGGCGAGGGTTTCGGGTTTAAGAATTTGGGCGAGCAGGGACAAGGGCCGCGCGGCGAGAACGGAGGAAGAAAATGGGTGGGTAATGCAACGAGGAGACGGGTACATGGAGTGCGGAGTTCTCACGGTATCATCTCTAGCAGGGCGATCAGGCACGCTAAGCCATCGCTCCTCGTCGCTTTCCCCTACTCCCGCATCCGCCGCTCCATCCTCCCGCGTTTCCGCGCATCGGTCTTCTGTCCCGTCGCCGTTCAAGCTCTCGCACCCACGCGCATCGTCAGCAGCGTAAGCATCGCGGATGGCACCGCTGGCCCAGAGCTTGGCGGCGAGGTCGCCGTAGTCCGCCTTCCTCCACGGGTCCGCCGTGCGCAGCACCTTCACCGCCGCCGCGCACAGAGTGTCGCCCGCGCAGGGCGGAGGGGGAACTGGTGGTGGCATCTGGTGGGCGCGAGCTGTTCGAGTGGCGAGTGAGTGGAGGTTCTGGGGCCAAATGAGACGTGTGTATGAAGTGATTCAAACCGTGATGTCAAGTGACATGACGTCAGGATACCGAAGTATTTCTTTTACGAACCTTTGCGAATCTCAAGGAAACCAACTGAACCGCGTAGTGATGTAAAAAACTGACGTCTTTTGATTCACTGCGTCCAGGTTGGGAGAAAGCATAACAAGGCTGGTTATAAGATACATTCCTCGTCTGTGAAAGATTAAGGCCTAAAACACGCATACGATATCAAGCAAATTTTAGTGGTTATGAAACATAAGCCGGCCACTAAGTACCTTTTTCCATGTATTCATAAGAAAATTTGAATGTTGACAACGAGGACGAAGAACATGGTTCTTGAGTCGATCCTTCGCATCGTATCGTATGGAGGCTAGGTGTTGAGGAAAAGTTTGGAATGTGAATCGTTAGATTGTCGGCGAACTTATCGAACGGGTGAAAAAGGAGAATCCATCCAAGGGTATGAAGTGATCCAATATAGTCAGTAGGATCTTTAGGATTGAACTGCAGTAGTGCGCCTTGCGGAAACGGTTGATTGGTTCGATGAACCATGTCATAGTGAATAGTGTTGATTATAGCAAGAGGACACTGTCGAGTGACCCGCTGGGTTACCCTTAAAAAGATCCTCGGGGAAGGGCCACAGGTGCAGAGCCTGGGGGGCTATGGGCACACTTACCCGCTATTCAACAAGCCCTTTTAACCCAGTGGTTAGTGACTGGGTTTCTGACATACACAGGGTTCATATAGTGATACAGGAGAATGCGAAGGGTCTAGCTAAGATGTACTTAACAGGGGTACATTTCCTTTGAGGTTCCAGATCCGACTCAAGTAACTGTACACGACTCGGGTAACTGTTAAAATTATATAAGTTATAATTTAATATAGGCTTGGTAGGTTGTTACTGAACCTTTCTGTAGAGGGTACAAACCCCTTCTTGTACTCCTCTCTCTTCCTAATCAAACACCTTTTCTCTCGACATTCTCTCCCTTCCTAGATCCGTTTTCCTGGCGCCATTCCATGGCGGCCTTCTTCCTAGTATTCTAGCCAACCTAGCCTCCTAAGTTTAAGAACCTTGAGTCCTAAGTTTCTAAGATGGTATCAGAGCCGGTCGTGTCAACCGGACCCTCTCCCTACGTTCCCGTTGCGTACTCCTGCTGCGAATGCAGCCTTCGCGGTTTTCTGCCTGCTTGTCGTCGCGGCACCAAGATGTCGCGACGGCCCCTTGTTGCCTGCCGTCGCGGCACCAAGGTGTCGCGACGGCCCCTTGTTGCCTGCCGTCGCGGCGCCAAGGTGTCGCGACGGCCCGTTGTTGCCGGCCGTCGTGGCGCCAAGGTGTCGCGACGGCCCCTTGGTGCAGCCGTCGCCCGTCCGCCTCGCCGCTGCGGCATTGACGGTGCGCTGTGGCGGCGTCTAGGGCAGCCGCTGGCATCGTCGGACTGCGGCCGGTCGAGCGACGTCTGTGACGCAGCCGGACCTGCCGCCCGCTTGCCAGCCACGGGCGTCCCTCTGGACGCCGTCCTCCCGCCAGTAAGCGCCGCGCCATTTATGGCGCGTCGCTGAAGACTCGCCCCGCTTTCCCCCATTCTCCCTTCCCCCAGCGTCTTCCCTTCCTCCTGTCGCAGCTGCTGTCTTCTGCCCGGACGTTGCCACACCGCCGAGAGCCCTCAGCCGCGGCAGTCGCCGCCTGTCGTCAGCGACCCAACCGCCTTGAGCCAGAGCTCCGCTGCTGCTTGACGCTGACCCGCCCAGACGCCGTAGGCTGCCTCGTGTACGGGGGTGTGTCAACGCTTTGCACGAGGGTCAGATACCCGGCTAAGCACGAGCTTGAGGGTGTGCGGGGTTAGGGGGTGGGTTGGGTGGGTGTGTGACTACTAAGCCTAGGGGGTGTGTTAAAATTATATAAGTTATAATTTAATATAGGCTTGGTAGGTTGTTACTGAACCTTTCTGTAGAGGGTACAAACCCCTTCTTGTACTCCTCTCTCTTCCTAATCAAACACCTTTTCTCTCGACATTCTCTCCCTTCCTAGATCCGTTTTCCTGGCGCCATTCCATGGCGGCCTTCTTCCTAGTATTCTAGCCAACCTAGCCTCCTAAGTTTAAGAACCTTGAGTCCTAAGTTTCTAAGAGTAACTGCCTGCGCAGTATTAGATGGTCAGTTATGTGTACTTGCTGTCATGGCGGACCTTTAAAACTTCTGTCGGTTCGATTGTCGGTCAACGGTCAACGACCATTGCACTTCGTACCTCGCGTCGTAGGCGTCGACTCGACAAGGGTTATAGCTCGAGTGTTATTTTCAGTAATGTAACAATTTTTATATCGTAACACTCCCCTTCATCGCTGAAGGTGCTCCAGCATGGCGCGCTTGGAGATTCCACAGAGCTCGGCGCAGAGCAGGTACTGTTGACGTGGCAACTTCTTGGTGAGGAAAGTCAGCTACCATGTCACTAGTGGGACAATATGTCAGGTCCACTTTTCCTTTGTCGATTTCGTCCTTGACGAAAAAGTATCGCAGGGCGATGTGCTTTGTACGATTGACGAAGCCGGCCTTGTTGGCGATCTTGATTGCACTCTGGTTGTCGTAGTGTACAGTTACTTGAAGGTTGGCAAAGTGCCGATTTTCGCCTCCTGCAGCAATTTTTTAAGGTAGATTCCTTCGCGAACGGCGGAGGTTGTTGCGATGTACTTTGATTCAGCTGAGGAGAGGGCAATCAGCTCCTGTTTCTGTGAGTTCCAGGAGATGGGTCTAGTAGGCTCCAGTCGGAAGAGAAATCATGTTCGAGAGTGGCGGTTAGCGGGATATGCGACGTGGTTTGCATCGACGTAGCTAGTGAGTTCAAATGTGGGTGTGGTGATGGTGAAGTAGGTGAGGCCGATATGGGGAGTTGAAATGAGATAGAAGAGAGCTCGCTGTAGATATTTGTCCAGTGGTGTGTAGCGGTTAGGGCAGCGAGGGAGATCTTGGAATGGGTTGTGCGTGCGGGCAGCGTCGGGGCAGACTGTGCAGGTGCGTGGGGCTTGGCTTTCTTGAAGCTCATGCCTGTTGGAGTCTAGGAGTGCTCCAGGGGCGAAGACGTTAGCTCTGAGTGAGTTGTTGAGTGTGACTCTGGAGGGGTGGCCAAGCCGCTGGTGCCAGATGTCTCTGGAGGCGCGATGTCCTCGAGTGCGCTGATAGCGCTGGCAGGAATCATCGGGAGGAGGAGCTGGAGGTGTGTCAGCGAATGCAGGGGCTGTGATGGCGAGAGCAAGGAACTCGCGGTCTATGAGGTTCGTTGTGGCCTCTGTTTCTCGAGGAGAGCCGTTTGGTCTAGCTGCGCTCTCGTCTATTTCTTCAGGATCTGTTCTCGGGCGAGGGAGGCGAAGCGGTGGTGGACCTTCGATGATTTCGATCTCTTGGAGCGTTGGCGGACCTTCGATGGTTTCGGTCTCTTGGGTATCAGCTTCGGCATTGGGTGTGACAGGAGTCGGTTACTAAGGGAGAGGGCTTTGAGGTTTGGGTGGTGAAGATCCGTGGTAGCTTCTTTAGAGTAGAGTGGTTTCCCAAGTAGGGATTTCATTGTACTCGGCCTAAGTTCCAAGGGCTTGAGGAGGGCAACCAAGGTGAAGATACGCCTTCGGTGCGATTCTCCCCCTTTCGCCTTCGTCTTCCTCATCATCTCCTATGCCTTACCATTTCCTTGTGGTTCATACGCCAACGGCTTGTAGATGGATTTCAGTTCCACGGAAGCCTCGTGCCTCTGCCCAATTCTCCAGCTGTGGGTGCCTTGGGCTAGGGTTGTTGGGGAGGGTCAGTGGTTTCCCACTCAGTGTCTTCCGCTGACACTCCTCCCCAGATGCCTCTGCTTGGAGAGGGCCCCCAGCTGCTCGGAGCTCGGAAAGGTGGTGCACGTATCTCGACTCTAGGTTCTGGGCATGTGGGTTCCAGTTCTGCTGACGTTGTTCCCTCTGCTACTCACTGTGCTGCTCCCTCTACTGCTCCCCTTGTCCTTCTGTTGCTGCTGCTGCCTCTGCTTGGCTACTGTTGCTGCTGCTTCCCGTGCTACTAAGGCTGCGACCATAGTTGCTTGTGCTGCCTTTGCTACTTCTGGGGACGTTGGTTCGTATTGAGCGGCGATGGTTCTGAGGGAGCTACCCCATGTATCCATGTTAGATGCAAATTTGGTGGCCAGGTTTGCTACCTCGCATGGCATGCGTGTGTAGCTCCCATGGTTTTGATCATCCTATTTCGTCAAATGAGCCTGGTCCCACATAGGCTAGGACGCGTTCTAAGCGTTGCCTTGAGTCGTGGGGAGGGTATGTGGTTCCTCGGGGAGGAACAATGGTGATGGCTGCAGCAAATTGGGAGGTTGTCATGCCGACCTCTCGAGTGAGAAGAGACTCCTTCTCGTCATCCTCGAGAGTTTTGAGTTCCGTTCTAGCGATGTTGCTGGAAGAGGTTGTAGGATTTCGACAGGTATGGCAGATGCCGTCTGGTCCAGGGTCGTGCAAATCCATCTCAGTTGGGTGCATGTGATGGGTGAGCCACGGGCGGCCGTCAAGGTGTTTCCAGTCCTCCTCTTGGTAGGCGAAGTTGAGAGAGACAAGGTCGATCAGCTCATGGCTATCGCCCTTGCAGTTGTTGATGTCGAAGTCTAGAACGTAGACTCCGTCGACTGCTGCTGCCCTGCCAATTTACTATAGTGGGTTTTGCTCTTCGTTGGGCTGATGTGGCTTGCGGTAGTGTAACAGGAGATCTCGTGTCTGAGGGTTGGTGCTGATTTCAACACCGCAAGACATCGATTACGCCGTTGAGAGGAGGTTGTAGCGCAGTTTTTGAACGATGAGCACGTCGTTCAGGGTGATGTGCGACAGGGTGTAGTGCGCTTTAGGACAACTATTCCCTGGTGCCTTGCCACCAGCCATTCGTTGTTGGCTGCAGTTACGTAGACCGCGGCGGAGGTGGGAATGACATTGGAGATGAAGCGTGCAGAGCCGACCATGTGCTGTCCGAAGCAACTGTCCAAGCACCAGGTGTTGTAATTGTCGCGGTTGTTCTGAGCAATCATTACGATCCTCGAAGTAAACACGTAGGGCTTATGCAACTTGTGCATGAGATGGTCCTTTGGGAAGTCATCCCAGCCTTGTCCGTCACCTCCGGATGTCGTGTCGGTGATGTAAGGTGTTGGCTCCAGTAGGGGAATGGGAAGGTTCCACTCCAGCCATCCTGCTGCCCAGCTAGGAGTGTCGCGCAAAGGGTCGCTTCAGAATTTTTGCCCTGCTGGCGTAGCAGTGCCTTGCACGGTCGCCATTCGGGGGTGAGTCCAACGAGCACGATCGTCAGGAACATATCTTGAGTTATTTTGTTCGTGAGCTTGACGAACTAGTCACGGATGCTTCGGCAGTGATTGGCCTTCTCTCCCGAGACCATCTTCACCTCTTGTAGTTGGCCGAGCAGCCTACTCGACGACACGGAGTCTTTCGGTTGATAGACGTTCGCCAGGAAGAGCTCGGAGTCTCGTGCCGGAGCGGCGCTGGTTTTGAACGATCGAATTCCAAGTTCCTCGGAAGCGGATATGTTCTGCATAAGTACGCTGTATGCCATGAGGGATTCATTGTAATATCGCTGTTTTGCGTATTCGATGCCGATCGTCGATCCGAGGTAAGATCCGTAAAAATAGCAAAAGATTTGAGCGCCCTGCAACAGTAGCTCTAACTCGAAACTCCAATTGTAAAATCGCGACCGTCGAGGATAGAGCTTGTTCTGATCTTTGAAACAGCGAAGAACTTCATAGTGTTGCCTGCAGGGCTTCGTCACTTAATCGTATGCTTGCAGGTGGTTGCGTGTTGGAAGCGTCGAAATTGAAGAAGCCAAGAGTGGAGTCCTTGTCTACAGAGGTTGGTTGCGTTTTAGAGGTTTGGCGAGCGGTGCTCGAGCCGTTGATCTTGAGAGATTGAAGTCCCTCTTCAAGAGTTGACATTCGTTGGATCAAATTTTCGAGGAATCCCGTAGGGACGGAAGTGGTTGCCGCCGGATTCGGAGTGTTTGCAGGTGCTTCAGGAGGAGGGTTGCCTTGGCCCCAAGATCCCGAGCTTGGGGCCAAACTGTGGCAGGAGGGAGTCACTAGCGCCACGATGTTTGAATTTAAAACTGATCAAGAGTGTCGTGCGTAGAATCCCTATAGGCTCTGATTACCATGAAGCGATCCAATATATTATGTGGGATCTTCGGGATTGAACTGCAGTAATGCGCTTTACGGAAGCGGTTGATTGGTTTGAGGAACCCCATCAGAGTGAATGTAACATAACAGTATGGATTATAGCAAGAGAATGCGAAGGGTCTAGCTAAGATGGACTTAACAGGGGTACATTCCATTTGATGTTCCGAATCCGACTCGGGTAAATGTACACGACTCGGGTAATTGCCTTAGCTGTATTACAGGGTGTCGGTTCGACTGTCCGTCAACGGTCAACGACTGTTGCACTTCAGACATTGCGTCATACGCTTGGACTCGACAAGGGTTACGGCTCAAGTGTCACTTTCAGGAACGTAACAATTCCCTTATCGTAATAGGCTAGTCTATGAGCCCTACCTATATTGTTCTTGGTGCATTAGGGAGGAAAGAACCCATTCCCCCTCATGTTTCAATGCTCTTGGAGGCCACGCCTCTTGGGCTGCCGGCTTCAATGCCGAGCATGCATTATGCGAGGTCTTCGATCTGAGCCTCGAGCCCTTGATCCTCATAGAGATTCTGTTAATTCCTGCTCCCAAACCGTCTTGGTTGTCTACCTGCCTGCCCTCTACATCTCCCGGCATGTGCCTTTACCCTCATGCTCCTGCTTCATTGTCAGGCCACTCAGGGTGGATTCCTACGAAGTTGGAACCTGTTGTTTTACGACATGCAGATCTGCCGAGCGGTTGCGATGCCGCATGGCCCTAGGGCCACCACTTCTCTTCATTCAGAGTAAGTGAAGCGTGCAAGTGTGGGGGGGCGAGTCGACGGAGCTAGGTTTGACGCGTACAGCATACGCCAAATGTGAATCACGAAATGCCCGACGACGGCGACAAATTCCAACCGAACAAGCCACTGGGAGCTAACAGGTACAGTACAAAAACAAAAAGAAACCAGAATCACCTGCCATTCGACTGCCCGACATTCGAGTCTCGGTATGTTTGAAGGCGGTGCGCATTGGTGCGCTGCTTTGCGACCACCAGCTAGTCGTCTGTTACACTCGCACACCACCCACTTTCGGTCCGACTGGACGTGTCGCCCAACCAATTCAGATGTCATGCGAGGCCAACTCATCGCGAGAGTCACTAGATCCGTGTTGTTGCATGACGTAGATCCAGCTTTGGTGGGTCTAGATCCAATTTTAAGCACATCCAACTTCGTAGGAATATGTTGGAATCAGTGAGACAGCGGGTGGTAGAAGTGCCAGTTAGACGCGTCCAGGGGGAAGCCAAGAAATACACTGGGGACTGTGCAGGCAGTGAGCTTGTTTGCGCGAGAGTCGCGGACATGAGCGAGGCACCCCCAGACCTGAAACGCAGACACGTCACCAGAGGACCCGGTCCAAAGAAGGGTCGGCGCAATCTGTGGCTGCTGGGAGTGCCGCCACAGGTTAAGCTGGTGAGCGGCGTAGCGCACGGTAAACGGTTACCGAAAATGGGGTGCACCGGCATGGATCATGGAGGTACGAGCCACCTCCATGACCAAACCGATGCGTCACGTAGCAACCCCATTCTGCTGCAAGGAGTCCGACAGGGTATACGACTGGGTGATGCCCTCCGCAAGACAGAAGTGGCCAAGCCGACCAGAGGCGAACTTGCCGCCATGGTCGGAGTGGAGACAGAGCACAGGCATGGCGCGGTGGATACGCGCAGCTACAAGCCACGGGATAAGAACGTCAGGCACGTTGGCCTTCCACTCCAGAGGAAACACTGTGGTGTAGCGCTTGTAGTCGTCTACGAGCACCAGAAAGTAGAGCTCGTGACGTGGCCTAGTGATAGGGGCAGGGCCCAAGACGTCCAAGTGCAGGGTCTAGAGTGACGGAGTGGTGGGGGGAAACGCGGAGGAGTGAGGAGCATGACTCAGCCGGCCCTCAACGCAAGGCGTGCACGGAGGCGCAGGCGAGGGAGGGAGGGTAGGGAGCGACGCAAGGAGACCTATGACAAGACCGTACTGGGACATGTGACGCAGACGTGGGAGAGCAGGGTGACCTAGACGGTGGTGCCACAGTAACGATGGGTGAGTGAGCGACCGACACGAGCAAGCCTGAGCAACTTGGGTAGATGCAGCCACGTGGAGTGACGCCCTTGGGGGGGACGCGGTGTCCAGCGTGAACAGGCCAGACACTGGGTCCCGGGGGAACGTGGTCCACCAGTGGCGGCCTCGGTACAGATTGTATACTATTCGTGACGCCGAGGTCCTGAAGGCACCCAACACCATCTAGGTTCCTGGAGAATGAGAGGATATGCAGATCCGTAAGAGAGCCTGAGGGAACCGTCGGACAAGGAAGTGTGGTGAAGCTACTGTACGTGCAACTATCGGACCGGACGAAGGGTTAGTAAGGGAGTCAGGTGCTAGGGTAACAAGCGGCGTGAGAGTGGTGTTGTCACGAAAGAAACAGGCAGACACACTAGAGTCCAGTGTGAAGGAGAGCGCGGCGATCGCGACAGCCGATGGGGGCACTAGCGTAGAGCCAAGGCTAAACAAGGCAGGAGTTCGTACGCCTGACGCAGCAGGGGAGCCTAGACTACACACAGCAGACACACCTAGGCTAAGAAGCACAAGGTAATAAGGTCCAGTCACACTAGAGTCAACAGGATGCATGACATACATTGCAAATTCGTGTCTAATCCATGTCGAACTCAAAAACCGGCACACGACGACGTGCCAGGCTGTGCCAGTATGGGAGGGACGGCGAGGGCCTGGAGCGAAGACGAAAGAGGTCGTCGAGGCGGCGGTAGCAGCAGGCAATGGTGTGATCAGGAAGGTTACATACAGTGCCACAAAGGGAACCTGTCTGAAGCTGGTACTGGCAACTCACAAGGCTGGAACCGCTACCCGACGTCGAGCTGCGAGGGCCGCCTCCGCAGCCACCACCACCAAAGCCTCCGGGCCACCACAGCGACGGGAGCCCCCACTACTGCTGCAGCTGCTGCGGCTGGTGTTGCTGTTGATGCGGCTGATGCTGCTGCTACTGCTGCTGCTGCGACTGCTGCTGATGCTGCTCTATCTGCTGCTCTAGGGCATTAGCTCCCGCCCCCTCGTCAGCACCGCCTGTGCTAGCATCACCCCCACCGCCTCCGCCACACCCGCCACCCCTCCGCCCCCCTCTGGGGCGACGGCCCTTACCCTGACGAGGCTGTGATGAGACTGTTGCTACAGTCTCAGCGACAAGGAATGTCTCAGTGACAGCAGCGAAAACGTGAGAGTAAGTGCACTGGGAGAGAGCACATCCCTAGAAAAAAGGGACCGACGCAGTACCGCTAGACTGGGCAATAGTGCGCTGGCGGGTCTCTATCGCCGACAGGGCGACGACGAAGTCGCTAAGGGTGAGGTCAGCAGGGTGGAGGCTAAGGAAGGTGACGCGGGCAGTGGCAAGGCGGTCAAAGGGCACGTGGCTAGGAAATAAAGTGTAGCGCTGAGGGGGGGAGGAAGCACCGTGAGCTGAGCCTCAGTGCTAACAGCCCGGTGGCTAGTCTCAAGCGCAAGAAGGTGAGTGGCAAGATCAGCGACAGCGGAAAAGGACGCGAGATCAGGAAACAGCAGAGGCAGGAGGAGGTGACCAGCAGAGGCGGAGGAGGATTGGAATAGTGAGCAATGACAACGGATAAGTACTCCGTGGCCGTCTCTAGGGCATGAAAGCGAGGACGCTCGGACAGTGGGAGAGCGTGACTTATAGCTAGCTGCGCAGTGGCGTCATGCGACTCCCAGACAGAACGGGTGAGCGCAGCAGCTATGAAAGCCTCGTGCTCAGCAGGCATGGGGGCCGGCGCGGCGCGGCAAGCTAGGGACGACGCGGCGAGCTGGAGACAGCGCGGCGAGCTTGAGATGATGAACCGAGCTTGGGCCGGCGCAGCGAGTTGGGGCCGACGTGGCTAGCTGGAGCCGACGCGGCGAGCTGGGGCCGACGCGGCAAGCAAGGGCCTGCATGGCAAGCTAGGGCCAGCACGGTGAGCTAAGGCCAGCGCGACGAGTGAGGGCTTGCGCGGCGAGCTAGGGCCAGCGCGACGAGCTAGGACCAGTGCGGCGAGCTAGGGCAGGGGTGCGAAAAGGGCGGGGCGCGCTCTAAGGGGTGGGGCGAAATATGGCCAGCGTGACAAGCTAGGGCCAGCATGGCGAGCTGAGGGGCCAGCGCAGCGGGTTAGGAGCCAGCGCGGCGGGTAAGGGGCCAGCGCGGCGGGTAAGGGGCCAGCGCGGTGAGCTAAGGGGCCAGCGCGGCGCGGCGGTGTGGCGGGGCGCACTACAGTAGGCTAGGGCGAAAGCGCGGGTGAGTGGGATCTACCTACTCTGATAAAATGTTCGGTTTACGAAGTGGACTGAAACAAGGGATACAAGGGAGGTATATGGTTGAGAGATGTACTCTCTAAAAGCACGTACCCATCTAGCCAATAACTGCTACATATACAACATATGTATAAGTTGACAGAATCTGCCCTCATCCTCCTTTGTCCTCTCCAGGTCCAACTTAATTCCCAGCATGTGCAACCTCCAACCCTTTGAGAGCATTGCCGGGGTGGTTGTATTTGGGCGACTGAAGCGGCTGGCGTTGGTGCAGTGCCGAGGGGTGGGGGAGGAGCACCTGAAAGGGGTGCTGCATGCATGCCAGTGGCTGGTGGAGCTGAGGGTGGAGCACAGCGAGGCCATATCCGACGCACAGCTGCTTGTCAACTTAAACATAATTTGTATATGTAGCAGTTATAGGCTAGAAGGGTTCGTGCTCATAGAGAGTACAACACCCAACCATAAAGTTCCCTTGTATCCCTTGTTCAATTAAATGCGTTATTCTAAAATGGTATCAACTAGGTTAGGTCTACCCACCCGCGATTCCGCCCTAGCCCCGTCGCGCCGCCCTAGCCCGCCCGCCGGCCATTCGCGCGCCACGCGGCTCTTAGCCCGCCGTTGGCCCCTAGCACGCCGATGTCCCCTAGCTTGCCACTGGCCCTTAGCTCGCCTGTGGCCCCCTGCTTGCCGGACTCAGCTCGTCGGCCCTAGCACGCCGTCCCAGCTCGCCGGCCCCTGCTCGCCAGCCCCTGCTCGCCGGCCCCTTCTCAACGACACCTGCTCGCCGGCTCGAGCTCGCGCCGACCCCAGCTCCCGCCGGCCCCAGCTCACGCCGGCCCCAGCTCCCTCCGGCCCCAGCTCCCGCCGGCCCCCAACTCGCGCTGGCGCCTGCTCGCCGGCCCCCGCTCAGCTCGCGCCGGCTCCCTGTTTGACGCCGGCCCCCGCTCGCCGCGCTGCCCGGTTCGCCACTGGCGCCGGCTGCCGAGCTGCCCCTGCTGACTGCCGGCCCCTTCTCGCCGCCGGCCCTATTTCCACTCTGTGCAGGCGCTTCCGCTGGCTTTCTCCTCTGCCGTGGCTTCACCGCTCTCCACCGCTCTCCGCCGCTCTCCATAGCACTTGCGTGCCCCCTACTCCTCCTCCTCTAGCGATCGTCAGCCATTGTGGCTGTGGTGATGGTGAGCGCTCTGCTCCGCCTGGACGCGGAGGGTCGGGCTGTCGACTTTGAGGCGTGGCTCGCCGAACTCCGCCGCCAGGATGGCCAGTCCCTGGCCGTCTACATCAACGGTAAGCACCCCTGCCTCGATCCACCTGCTGCCCTCCCTAACGCCCCCACGCCTGCTGAGCGTGAGGTTTTTGTAGCTGCTCAACTCGCCCGCTCTATCTGGGAGTCGCGCAACGTTGTCGCGCAGCTTGCTATCAGTTACGCCCTCCCCCTGTTCGAGCATCCCCGCTTTCAGGCCATAGAGACTGCGAAGGAGTACCTAGATGCCGTCATTGCGCGATATTTCACTCCCTCCTCCGCCTCTGATGGTCGCCTCCTTCTTCCCCTACCCTTCCTTGATCTTGCGTTCTTCCCCACTGTCGCTGATCTTGCCACTCATCTGCGTGCACCTCAGTCTAGTAACTGCGCTGCTAGCATTGAGGCCCTGCTCATTGTACTGCCTCCCCCCCTTGGCCCTACTCTCTAGTTCCTTGCCACGCGTCTCTCTGACCGCCTCACTAGTGCCCGCGATGCGTTCCTTAGTCTCCACCTCGCTGACCTCACCCTTACCGATTTCGTCACCACCCTGTCCGCGAGACCTGCCAGCGCACTATCGCTCAGACTAGAGGTACTGCGGTTGTCCCTATCTTTCAGGGCTGTGCTCCTTCCCAGTGCACTTACTCGGGCATTTCTACTTCTGTCGCTGAGACAGCCCTTGCCTCTGAGTCCACTGCAGCGGCCTCAGCGCAGTTTCGTCAGGGTAAGGGCCGCCGCCCAGAGGGGGGTGTGGTGCAGGGAGGGGTGGCAAGAGTGGCAGGGGTGGTGGGGGTGGCGGAGGTGGTGGAGGTGGTGCGATTGCTGGTGGTACAGACGATGGGGCTGGGGCTGATGCCCCGGCACAGCAGCAGGAGCAGATGTTATAGCAGCAGTAGCAATAGCCCGAGCAGCAGCAGCAACACCAATCGCAGCAGCAGCGGCAGCAGCCGTGGGGACCGCTGCTGCCGTGGTGGCCTGGCGGCTTTGGTGGCGGCTCGCGCGGCTCGACATCCGGTGCCAGTTCCAGCCATGTGAGTTGCCAGTATCAGCTCTAGACTGGTCCCTTCTATGGCACCGTGTATAGCCGTTCTGGTCACACCACCGCCCGCTGCTACCGTCCCCTCGACGACCTTTTTTGTCTCCACTTCGGCCCAGGGCCGGACTTCCCAGACTGGCCCAGCCTGGTACATCATCGCGTGCCTTTCTTCGAGATGGATATGGACCAGATTCGCTATGCTTTGTATGCCATGTATGCTGATGACTCTAGTGTGACTGGACCTTATTACCCTGTATTGCCAAGCGTAGATGTGCCCATTGTGTGTAGTCTAGGATCCCCTGCTGCGTCAGGCGTAGGATCTTCTGCCTTGTTTAGCCTAGGCTCCATGCTAGTGCCCCCGCCGGCTGATGCTACCGCCGCGCTCTCCTTCACGCTGAACTCTGGTGAGTCTGCATGTTTCTTTCGCGACCACACTGCGCTCACGCCGCTTGCTGCCCCTGCCACCGTCACTCTTGCTGACCCTTCCTCAGGTTCGGTAGTTGCACGTAGCTCCACAACACTTCCTTGTCCATCGATTCCCTCAGTCTCGCTTACGGGGCTCCATATCCCATCGTTCTCCAAAAACCTAGTTGGTGTCGGCTGCCTTCAGGACCTCGGCGTCACCACTACGTTCCTTGGACAAGAGCGGTATGCAGTCTGTATTGAGGCCGCCAGTGGTGCCCCACGTTTCCCCGGGACCCGGTGTCTAGCCTATTCACGTTGGACACCGCGTCCCCCACGGTGGGGGCGTCCTTCCAGGTGGCTGCATCTTCCCAAGTCGCTCAGGCTTGCTCGTGTCGGTCGCTCACTCACCCGTCGCTACTGCGGCACCACCATCTAGGTTACACTGCTCTCCGACATCTGCGTCACATGTCCCAACACGGTCTTGTCTTAGGTCTCCCTTCGTCGCTCCCTGCCCTCCTTCCCTCACCGGCGCTTCCATGCACGCCCTGCATCGCGGGTCAGTTGCGCCATGCTCCTCACTCGTCCTCGTTTCCCCCACCCTGCGCCACTCCAGACCCAGCACTTGGACGTCTGGGGCCCAGGCCGCGTCCCTAAGCCGTGTCACGAGTGCTACTTTCTAGTGCTCGTAGACGACTACACGCGCTACACCATGGTGTTTCCACTGGAGTCGAAGGCCGACGTGCCTGGCATTCTTATCATGTGCTTTATGCTGTGCGCATCCACCGCCCCCTCCGTCTCCACTCCAACTGTGGCGGTGAGTTTGCCTCCGGTCGCCTTGGCCAGTTCTGTCGTGCAGAGGGCATTCGTCAGTCGTACACACTGCCGGACTCCCCACAACAGAATGGGGTCGCTGAGCGATGCATTGGTTTGGTTATGGAGGTGGCTCGTACTTCCATGATCCATGCCGGTGCACCCCATTTTCTGTGGTCATTCGTCGTGCACTACGCCACTCACCAGCTTAACATGTGGCCACACTCCCACCGGACGCAGGTTTCGCCAACCCTTCTTTGGACCGGGTCCCCTGGTGATGCGTCTGCATTTCACGCCTGGGGCTGCCTATCTCACGTCCGTGAATCTCGCGCGGACAAGCTCACTGCCCGCAGCGTCCCTTGTGTCTTTCTCGGCTTCCCCCTGGACGCATCTGAGTGGCACTTCCACCATCCGTCGTCTTACCATTTCTTTCACTCGCGTGACGTCACCTTCGACGAGGCTGTCCCCTTCCACACCCGCTTCCCCCACCAAGGACTCCCGTTCACCCCACCTTTGTTCCTTGTCCCCACTCCCACGGTAGCTCTTGCTCCCCATCCTACCCCGTCTAGTGTGTCTCACATCACTCCCCTTCCATCGGTTGCCCCAGTGGAGGAGTTTGCTGACTCTGGGGGCCCTGTGGCTTAGGGTCCGCCGCCTATTTCTGCGACGCCTGCACCCTCGGCCCGGTGTCTCCTCCACCGCTGCAGCAGCCGCAGCAGCCACCGCAGCAGCCGCAGCAGCAGTCGCAGTCTCCGCCGCCGCCGCAGCCGCAGGGGTTCGCGAGCTCTAAGGGTGCTGGGAGTGTGGGTGCTGAGGAGGGTACTAGTCTGTTGGGTGCTGGTTCTGGGGGTGCTGGTCCTGGGGCCGCTAGTCCTGGGGGTACTGTCGTGGCTAGTCCCGGCGGTCCTGGGGGTGGCGCGGGTTCTGGAGAGGGTTCTAGTTTTAGGGGTGTTAGTCCTGGGGTGCTAGTCAAGGGGGAACTTTCGTGGAGAGTCCTGACGGTTGCCATGGTGTGGCTGGAGGCCCTGGTGTGGGCGTGGAGCAGCAGCAGCAGTTGCCGCCAGTTTCCACCCTTCGCCTTTTCGGTCTCCCCTCCCCCGACCGACCGCCAGCGCCTCCCCAAGCGCCGCCTTCTTCTCCTGTCTACGGTCCTGAGTTTCCTCTGCCAGACTTGTCCCGGGAACGTTTCCCCCCTCATTCTCGTCCTGTGTCTCCTCCGTTGCTTCCTGACCCTACACCCCCCTCACGCAGTGGTCTCACCGCCCCTCTCGTGCTCGTCCCGTCTCTCCTACTCCAAGTGTTCACCATATGTCTCTTTGTTCTCACGCGTCTCATGCTCCTCCTGCTCCTCTTCTCTCGTCGCCTCCTCAGTCGTCCCTTTCTGTATCCCCGCCTCCTTTCTCTGACTTCCTCCATGCTGCTCTCCCTCTTGTTCCCCGTGTCCCCGCTTCCCTTGTTACCGACCCGTTCGTTCCTGTCTCCAGTCTCAACGCTCTTGTCACTGCCATTGCTGACTTTGCCTCTACTCGTCGCCTTGACTACGCCATTGCTCTGGTCTCTGACCTTGCCCGACCTCAGTCCGTGGGGGTGCACCTGCCCTTGGCAATGACGTCCTAGAGGACAAGCAGTACGAGCTAGCTTTCCTGCCCAAGCATGAGACACGTAGCTTAGGGTAGCACCTCTGAGGCAAGGGTCCAAAGACCACTTAGCAAGAGTACAAATTAGACAAGAGTAACCCAGGGCAGCACTATTAGTCAAGCCACAAGAACAAGAGCCACAAGGCCAGTCAGGGAAATATAAGGTATAGTACACAATCAAGGTCCTAGCAAGTGAGAAGCTACAGGAGCTAGACCGAGCTATACACAGTGCCGCTGATGATCTTTAGGCGCAAACGCATTCATAAAGATATCAGTTGTATTGGCACCGGAGGCCAAGTGTACTACGCGGGCCTGGCGGCGCTGCTGCAACTCGCGCAGAAGGAAGCACCGCAGCTGGATGTGCTTCACTCTGCCCTCCTATCGAGGCTCCTGACATACGAAGATCATGACCATGTTGTCAGCGTACAGGACCGGGGTAGAGCTAGACCGCTCACCTACTGTAAGTCTGTGAGCAAGAAAGTCAGCCAGCGGAGCTCCTGTGCCGCCATGGCACCAGCGTAGATCTTAGCCTCACATCCAGACTGGGCCACAGCTGACGAGCAGGTGGACCTCCACGAGATGGCACCTGCACCAAGACTAAAGCAGTAGCCCTGGGAGGACCTGAGAGTCTCAGCGTCGTCTGCCCATGAAGCGTCTGTGTGCCTGTAAGGACCACTGGCCTGCGTCCTCCTAACACTAGCCCCATGCCCAACGTACTTGCTAGATAACGCAAAACCCTCTTAGCGGCCGACCAGTGCTGTGGTCGGTGTCTGACAATGGCCACAAAGCGAGCCAGGATGCTGAGAGGGTATGCGAGATCTGGACGAGTGCAAGTCATCATGTAGATGAGGCAACCCACCAGCTCTGCATACGGACCACTAGGCTCTACTAACTCCTCAAGGGCTGGAGATGAGAGCGTGTGATCCACTGGCAGAAGTGTGGGCTGAATGGAGGAGAACTGAAGACCGAACCTCTGAAGGACCTGGTGCACCAAGTGTGACTGGGTGAGAGTAATGGTGCGCGCTGCTCTGTCCCCGGAGATCTGTAGGCCAAGGTAGCGGTGCAGCTCTCCTAGGTCAGTGCAGGTGTTTCTCCTCAGCAGCTCAGTCTTCACGGAGGCCAGTGCGTCTCTGTCGGCACTAGCAAAGACCAGATTGTCTACATAGACAAGGATGTAGAACCGGGTCCGGCCTGAACGAACGAAGAGCGAAGGGTCTGCAGAGGACAAGAAGCGTAGCACGAACCGTGTCGTCCCACTCGCGCGTCGCCTGTCGCAGGCCGTTATTCGGGCGTCGGAAGAGCCATTCGGTAATAGGGGCAAAGATGCTGGTGAAGCCTGGCGGGCGACGCAGGTAGACCTGCTCGTGCAGACTGCCTTGAAAAAACGCTCTCGAGAAGTTGAGAGAGTGCAGCTCGTAGTCACGCTGTGCTGCTACGTGTAGCAGTGCCCGAAGAGTAGTCAATTTGGGGTCGGGGCGAAGGTCTGAAAGAGGTCAACACTCTCGCGCTGACTGAAGCCACGAGCAACGTAGCGCGCCTTAAACACCGGCGGCTCTCCAGAAGGGCGCTTCAGCTTGAAGAGCCACCGACCATCGATTACGTTCACCCCTAGGTGGGGGCATAGCGTCGACGTAGGTGCCGGTGGATCTCCAAGATGCCATCTCCTGCTCCATGGCTACCATCCACTGAGAGGCCCAGGGTCCCGAGGTCGCCTCAGCGTATGTGCGAGGGGTCAGGATGTCAAGGGCGTATGGGTCACCCTTACGGACTAGCAGCATGGAGCAAAGATGAGGCAGGGCCTCGGACAGGAAAGCAAGCTCGTACTGCCGCTCCTCCAGGATGTCATTGCCAAGGACAGCAACACTCCCGATGGAAGGAGGATGGGCAGGGTCAGAGATCAGAGCAGTGGCATAGTTAAGGCGGCAGGTAGAGGCAAAGTCAGCAACAGCAGCAACAAGAGCGTCAAGACTGGAGACAAGAACAGACGGGTCGGTAATAAGAGACGCGAGGACCTGAGGAACAAGAGGACTAGCGGCACGGAGGAAGTCAGACAGCGACGACGGAGGAGGCGACCAGAGGAGGGGAGGAAGAGACGCATGGGAACGCAGCAATATAGGGTGACCGGACGAGCATGGGAGGGACGGCGAGACCAGAAGTGGGACGGAGGCGTGGGGTCAGGAGGCACAAAGAGGAGACACAGGAGGAGAACGCGGGGAAAAACGAGCCAAAGACGAGTCTGGCAAAGGAGACACTGGGACGTAGACAGGTAGGGGAGGCGTAGGTGGGCGGCCAGGGGAGGGAAGACCGATGAGGCAAAGGGCGGACACTAGCGAGTGCTGCTGCTGCTCCACACCGACACCAGAACCTCCAACTGCACCACGGCTACCTTTGGGACGCTCCACAACAGCACCCCCAGAACGAGAACCCTCTCCGCTCTGGTGCCACCCCCAGGACCACCGGGGTAAGCCACAACAGTACCCCCAGGACTCGCACCCTCCTCAATACCCGCACCCTCCGAGCTCGCGGACCCTTGCGGCGGCTGCTGCGGCAATGGCGGCTACTGCTGCAACTGCGACGGCGGCGACTGCTGCTTCGGCTGCGGCGGCAACGGTGGCTGCTGCGGCGATGGCAGAGGAGGAGGAGGAGATACCGGGGCAGAGACAGGCAACGAAGCCGATGCCGCGGGGCCCCAAGAGTCAGCCGACTCCTCCACAGGAACAACCGACGGGAGGGGAGTGACGTGAGACACACCAGACGGGGCAGGACGGGGAGGAAGAGGAAGTGGTCGCGGGCAGTGGCTAGGCGGTCAGGAAGGCGTGTGGCTCTAAGGTAAAGGGTAGCACAAAGCGGCGGCAGGAAGGCAATGAGCTGTGCCTCAGTGCTAGCTGCGCGGTAGCTATTCTCCAGTGCGCGGAGGTGAGTGGCGAGGTCAGCGACAGTGGGGAAGGACGCAAGGTCAGGGAACAACATGGGGAGGGTCAGACGGCCGGCAGAGGCTGAGGAGGGAGTGGAATAGCGCGCGATGATGGCATCTAAGTATTACTTGGCGTTTGCTACAGCGGTAAAGCGGGGACGCTCCGACAGGGGGAGGGCGTGAATAATGGCAAGCTGTGCAACGGCGTCGCGTGACTCCCAGACAGCGCAGACAAGCCCAGCAGGAACAAAAGCCTCACGCTTTGCAGAAGTGGGGGCGTCAGGGAGGGCAGGGGGCGTGGTGGGGCGCGGGAGCTTACCGTCGACATGGACGGCCAGGGAGTGGCCGTCCTGGCGCTGACCGGTCAGTTGGCGGCGGAGGTCGACGAGCCACGCCTCAAAATCAACAGCCCAACCCTCCGCGTCCGGACGGAGCAGAGAGTCTGCCATCACCACGGCTGCAGCAGCTAACTGCCACTGACAAGGGGAGGAGGGAGTGCGGAGGAGGGCGGTGGAGAGCAGGGGTGAGCGGTGGAGTGCGGTGGAGAGCAGTGGAGAGCGGTGGAGTGTAGTGGAGTGCGGTGGAGAGCTGTGGAGTGCGATGGAGTGCAGTGGAGAGCAGGGCACGTGTTAACAAGGTAATTACCCGGACTTGACTTAAAATCCAAGGCTTTTCCCCCACCGACCCTGTGCTTTACAGAGCTTTTCCCAGGCCAGCCCTGAAGAACTCCGAGAGATTTCTCTAGTCACCCGTAGAGTCCAGTAGGGTTTTGGGAGGACCCTGACACTTCGGTAGCCTCCAGGGGGTGTAGGAATTTCTCAAGGTCCCCAGTCCTCCCTTTCCCCATTAGCCCCACCCTTCCCTCCCTCAAACTTGGAAAGTTGTGTAGCGGCAGGGATTCGAATAGCCTAAATTCGAATATTGCCAGGGTTTCTGTACGTTTCTGTGTGTTACTATCGTTTTTTATACAATTCAGTGCGGTAAGAATTTGAAGGAACGTTTCTTGGGAAATGAACCACGCCCTAAGCTTCCAAGGAGGTATAACTTCACCTGTATTTCCGCAAGTACTACCAGATCAATGGTCACTTAGCAACAGGTTTTAAAATGAGCAGCCACTCAAAATCGCCCATGCCCTTCTCCCCACCCCCTTTATCCCCCCCCCCCTCCTGGCCCAAATTTAGCTCCTTCACAGGTGCGTCTGTGGTGGCAGATTTCCCACCCCGCCGCACTCCCACTCGCAACCCCACTGTCTCGTCCCAAAAAAACTGCCCACACTCTATCAAGCCTTTTCGAACGCGGACCCTGAAGAATCTTGACGAAGTCAAATCTTACAGGGTGATTTTTCGAGGAGCTCGGATCGTCCGAGGTGGCAAAAAAACTAGCAAGAGCCCTGGTGGAGAGCGATGGAGTGCGGTGGAGAGTGGTAGAGTGCGGCGGAGAGCGGGGGAGCCGGCCGGCGGGAGAGCCGGCTCAGAGGGGGAGCCAAGGCCGGCGGGTCAGCGCGGCTCGGCGGTAGGAAGGGTCGGGGCAGGCTGGGACCGGCGGAGCTGCGGCCAGCGAGAGAGCAGCAGGCGCAGGGTCAGCAGGCGCGGGGCTGGCGGGCGTGGGGCCAGCAGGCGCAGGGATGGCGGGCGCGGGGCCAGCAGGCGCGGGGCTGGCGGGCGCGAGGCCAGCAGGCGCGGGGCTGACGGGCGCAGGGTCAGCAGGCGCGGGACTAAAAGGCACGGGGGCCAGTGGGACACGGGGCCGGCGGCGAGGGGCTGGCGAATGCGAGGCTAGCGGGTGCGGGGCTGGTGCAATCGGAGCCAGCGGGCGCGGAGCTGGGGAAAGCGGGGCCAGCGAGTGCGGGGCGGGCGAAATCAGGGCCAGCGGGACACGGGGCCGGCGGCGAGGGGTTGGTGAATGCGGGGCCAGCGGGTGCGGGGCTGGCTAAATCGGGGCCAGCGGGCGCGGGGCTGGCGAAAGCGGGGCCAGCAGGCGCAGGGCGGGCGAAATCGGGGCCAGCGGCGCGGTGCAGGCGGGCGCGGGGCCAGCGAGCGCGGGGCTGGTGGGCGCGGGGCAGGCGTGTGCGGGGCCAGCAGGCGCTGGGCCAGCGAGCTCTGGGCCAGTGGGCGGGGGGCTGACGATCGCAGGGCCAGCGGGCGCGGGGCTACGGGCGGCTAGCGACGGGCGGCTCGAAACGGGCGGCTCGAAACGGGCAGCTAGAGGCGGGCGGCTAGGTACGGGCTGCTAGGAACGGGCGGCTAGGGCTAGGACTAAAGCGGAAGCGGGGGTAGGCGGGGAGGACCTAACCTAGCACGTGATACTATCTCAGAGTAGAATTGTTAGCTAGAATGTGAGATACAGGATGGTTTTGTCTAAGGGGTTGTACTCTCTAAAAGTGCGCAGCTATCTAACCTATGTATTATATACTTTTATGTTTGACACATATGATAAGACCTATGGGTCTTCTATCTGGGCGCTGACAGTAGTGGGTATAGGTGTTCATCAGCTGATAAAATGCAGCCTTATTTCAACCATTTCCTGCATTTGTTGATGACAGTGTTCTCTGGTAGTGAATAAAATTAGGGAATTCCGAAGGTCTGGAGTCTCTGGTTGGATTCTCCAACATGTTGGCACGTATTGTCTTGTCAACACTACTAGTAGTACATATCATGCTACATCTGCTTCCCTACCTGCAAAAGCTACATACAAAGCTACCACAACAGACTGTCCCATAAATTAGGTCAAGAACCTCAGTTCCCGTAGCTTACCCAAGGTTCCGCACGCACCAAGGCACAAGAGGGCGATGCATGACGGCAGGTTGAGATGCCCGAAGCAGCTTTAGAGTCTGCTTCCTAGGAGCCAGTGTGTGAAGGAATTCCATGCGGCTGGGGCTACTGCGTCTTGGAGAGGTTGAGAAGGGGCGATCCGCCCCACAGCACGGTGCGATTGGCCAGCGTGTTGAACATTGACGCAGCCGACATGTAGAGCGCTGGAAGAAGGCACCATGCGGGGAGGGAAGGAGAATTTGTTTAGGCTGGAGTTCTCATTTCCATTGCCATGACAGTCTTGCTGTTCTGGGAAAGTGAATGTATGCCGTTTGCAGGAGTGAGGAAAACATTTTCCTTGCGCAGATCTGTAACGAGGCACATACTAGAGCATACCTGCGAGCGAGGTGAGGAGCAGCGCGTAGCCGGAGGCGGCGGTCCAGCCGTGGCCGGGGGCGTCGTTGCGGAAGCAGCCGATGACGAGGAAGACGAAGAAGAGCTCGAGGAGGAAGAAGGTGAGGAACGCCACCTTGGACAGCAGCAGCGTCAGGAACGTCATGTACGTGTTGAACACCAGAAACGCCGACAGAAACCACCCCAGAGCCTTCATCGAATCGAACCCCGCGGGCGCCTGATAAGGAGGAAAGTAACGCAATGCAGCGGCGACATGGTGAGGAAACGCGAAAAGCGGGAGCTTCGTCGACCAGGATATGTCTCGACGGCAAGCGAAGCCCAAAAAACGCGGAACGGCGAAAGAGCGCTTGGGGCTTACGAGGCCGAGCTGTGGAGCTTGGTCGAGCAGGAAATGGGTTGGTGGACACAAACGAAGTCCAGAACTTACGAGGCCGAGCTTGTCGAGCAGCATGAGCATGGCGACGCCCATCCAGTAGCAGCCGTAGGAGGAGTAGGAGGTGGCGACGAAGACGTTGCCGCGCTTGAACTCCCACATGCCCGCCACGAACTGACCCACGCCGCCGTAAAACACGGCCAGCCCGATCCAAATCACGTCCGGCGCCCAATCTGCAATGCAGACAGCAATGCCCACTGGTTAGCACTGCAAAGCCATGGGCAGAAGCCCATTACTTCCGGTAGTAGCCCAATACGATGCATTTAATCACCGTGATCTGGCATTAAAACAAATGCATTGGAACGGAGGTTAGAGCCTTACTTGTGAGGTGCACGGCGAGGACGAATGTGGTGACGAAGAATGACGCGAGGCCGTGCGGGCCCACCTCCGCCACTTGCTCCTTCTCCACAGCGATGCGCACACCCGCGTCGACGGTGTCAAGACCCATGGCTGGCGAGGTCCGATCGAAGTGACGATTCGAGGTTGAGATAACACACAGGAAAGTGTTGAAGGTTGAGGATGGAACGCGAGAAACTCTGAACTTCAGCTTCAAGTGAGAAGAAAACGCGAGAGACAAGGGAGAAATGCGAAGAGGGAGGCACCAGAGCCGCAAATGTATGCACGAGAGTTGCTGGCGCGCACCTGCTTTTGCGCGGTAGTGGGATCCGCGCCAAGGCACGGATATTTGCGCGGAGATTTGCGCCGAAGCGCGATGTGGTTTGGATAAACACTGGCAGTCCAGCGAGGCTTGGGATCCGCCGCATCAAAATTTCAAGGGGCAGCATGTGGCCTATCACGTGGAAGCTGGCTGGAGCTATCACGATGAGGCGTCTTGCTGAGTCAGGAAGAGCCAAGCAAACAACGAATGGGAGAGCTCGCTACTGAACACCCGGCAGTTTTGACCTGCCCGAGATAGATCACGTGTGGGGTCAGACCTTCCCCCGTGGTTTTAATCTCCAAGAGATTGGCCTGATTCGTGCTGAATCGGACGACAGCTCGGCACGCACTTCCTTTCCAAACCAGATCCGCCCCAACCCGTCCGCACCTCAAACATGAGCAAATACGTGCATCGCAGAGCCCCCCTCCCCCCCAAATAACTCCCCCTTCCCCCTCTTCCAAGCCTTCCTCCCACGGGTTCCCTGAACACTTCAATTTTCATCAGCCGCTGCGCTGCCCTCTCCTCTCCACTGCTGCCCCTCGCCTCGCCTCTCCCCCACCCTCAAAGTTCCGCCGCAGCGACCTTCCTTCCCCCCGTGCGTCCCAGCGCATCTCGCAGTAGAAATACTTGCTCACTCCGTTCGCCCACTTCAAACTACGCTCAAGCGTTCCCTTCTGCTTCAACCCCATTCACCTGCTCTCACCTTTTCCTCCAACTTGGTCCCAACCAAGCTTCGCGGGCAGCTTTTCTTCGCGCACTTCGGTCCCCGACGCTCTCCAGCAACGCTAACCGCCAGCATGGGAATCGAGGACGGTGTTTCCGATGACATCCGCGTGGTCACCGAGAAGTCTCTGCCGGCCGACGCCTCCGCATTCGGCTTGGGAGCCTTCGCCGGCACCATGTTCATCCTCTCGTCTTACCTCGCCGGTACGTAATTACTTGTCTCCACGTCGCAGCGGCTGCATTCTCCTTAATTTCTCGTGCACTTATCCTCCTCTATTGGGATCGACAATAACATTCGTTTTTTTTTTTTTTTTTTTTTTTTTTTTTTTTTTTTTTTTTTTTCCGCGTGGTGTGCGGCAGGGTGGGCGCCGGACGTGACGTGGGTGACGGTGGCGCTGTTCTACGGCGGGTTGGGGCAGTTCGTGGCGGGCATGTGGCAGTACAAGCGCAACTGCGTCTTCTCCTCCACCTCCTTCTCCACCTACGGCTGCTTCTGGCTCTCGCTCGGCCTCTTCTACTGCTTCAAGCTCTGGGGATGGGTGAGTCCGAGCTCGTTCATGCATCATCCGCATCAACAGATTCAAATCGCCTCAAATTTCGTCGCTTCGTCCCCAGAACTTTTCGTCACTCGCTCAAATACCTTCCCTGTTTCTAAACGACTTGCGGCAGATGCCGGCGGACTACGACGTGTCGGGCGCGGAGGCGTGGTTCCTGGTAGCCTTTTTCCTCTTCAACACGTACATGCTGGCGGCGGCGTTCACGCTGTCCGTGGTGAACGTGGTGGTCTTCGGCCTCTACGAGCTTACGCTCGTGCTGCTCATCATCGGCGACTTCAAGGGCCAACCCGTCGACGGCGGCGCCTCCTGGATCACCGCCGGCGGATACGTCGGCGTCTTCACCTCCGTCGCTGGTAAGCGCGCGAAAGAGGCGATGCAAACGATTCGGACAATTGCGATCTGCACATCTTCATGTTTTCTCCCTCAATCTTTTTGTATAGCTTATACAAAGGGTCCTCGTAACATTTACCATGCCTCCCATGTTTTGCTTTCGTGCAGCGTGGTACGCGTCGTTCGCGGTGCTGTTCAACGGCATGGTCAACCGCGAGATCATGTACCTCGGCAAGCCGCTCATCAACATCAAGAAGGAAGAGTAGACCCTCCCTCACACTCGCAGGCGAGCACTTTATGTAGGCTGCCTTGGTTGCGCCAGTGCGGCTGGCTCTAGAGTAATCCACACACCGGAGGTGTAAAACAGGGAATAGCCATGAGATTAGAGTTGTCTGGCAGTCCCAGCTAGATTTGTGCTTTTGCAGTGTTCGCTCAGAGTAGCGCCTAGAGGAATTGAGCCATGTCAAATTATGGCAAATGTAATATATTTCTCAGAACGCAATAGCAGAATAATCTGTCGCCTATATTATGGCTGTTGAGTGAGAGATATGACACTAGCTGAAGCTGACAACAGGGGTCATCAGCTAGTAGAACCACCGTGTGCAACAAACTAATGCTATGAGTCCTACTGACCACATGTTGTGCACATCTTGACCACATCTTAGCAATAGGGGTCATCAACTACCGCCGTGTGCACCTACTAGTTGTGCTAGAGCACTACTGACACCAGTCGTGCTAGAGCATTACTGACACCAGAATGTGCTCGCCTGCCAGTGTAGATCCCGAAAAACTTCTAACAGTTCCGATTTAGGAAGAATGTTGGAGCATCCGCAGATCACGCATCGTTGCAGTCAACTGAAAGAATGACGTTCCATTGTTGAAAGCGTCCGAGACCGAGTATCATTAGCACGACGATGCAGCTGAAAAACCTTCTGAATTGAATCGCCTTTATTAAGTACATATTGAAGCAGATCTACGTTCGCACATCTACCCTAGGGCACTTGCACAACACAACACCAGCACACAAAGCTACCGCCGCTCGGACAGTCATAAATATATGAATCTGGCCTCCTAGAGCCCGCACAAGGCGATGAGGCCGAAGAAAGCTACTACTGTGAGACTATGATGCGCTTGTCACTCGGCCTTGGAGAGCTTGAGGAGGGGCGAGCCGCCAGGGAGCAGGGTGCGATTGGCCAGCGTGTTGAACATTGAGGCTGCAGCCATGTAGAGAGCCGCGAGCGAGGTGAGGAGCAGCGCGTAGCCGGAGGCGGCGGTCCAGCCGTGGCCGGGGGCGTCGTTGCGGAAGCAGCCGATGACGAGGAAGACGAAGAAGAGCTCGAGGAGGAAGAAGGTGAGGAACGCCACCTTGGACAGCAGCAGCGTCAGGAACGTCATGTACGTGTTGAACACCAGAAACGCCGACAGAAACCACCCCAGCGCCTTCAACGAATCGAACCCCACGGGCGCCTGCACGAGAGGAAGTAACGAAAAAAACTACGTTAGGAGGGATTAAACAACTCGGGGAGATTGATCGATGAGGAGACGTATCGGCAACAAGCTAGTCCCGATAATGGGGAACGGCAGAAGAGGGCGCGGGGCTTACGAGGCCGAGCTTGTCGAGCAGCATGAGCATGGCGACGCCCATCCAGTAGCAGCCGTAGGAGGAGTAGGAGGTGGCGACGAAGACGTTGCCGCGCTTGAACTCCCACATGCCCGCCACGAACTGACCCACGCCGCCGTAGAACACGGCCAGCCCGATCCAAATCACGTCCGGCGCCCAATCTGCAATGCACAAGACACGAGGAAGCTATCGTCAAAACGACGAAAGAATTTAAGATGAAGAAGCATACGCTGAACGGTAAAAAATGGAAGTGTTGTTGGGACACTTACTAGTGAGATGAACGGCGAGGACGAAAGTTGTAACGAAGAACGAGGAGAGTCCATGTGGGCCGACCTCCGCCACGAGTTCCTTCTCGACTGCGATGCGAACGCCGTCAGCTTTTGCCTCGCTGGCCATGGTTGGAACGAGAGGGTTTGTTTGGCTGGTTTAGACCTAGAACGAGGGGAGAGGTTGGGACTTGGGAACTTGGAGAGAAGCAGAAGGCAGCAGTGGTCACCACGTGGAAACGAAGTTGGGATTTATGAAATGGCAGGGGACCACGTGAGAGGAGAAATACTCGCTGAGTGGGGGAGAGAACTAGAGCAGGGCCGTGGGGAGGTGAAAGGAGGAGTTAGGGGGATGGGAGGGGAGCGGGAGAAGAGTGTGGAACGGGGGAGAGGGCTGCGCGCAAATAAGCTACCAGATCGCGGAAGTCCTCGTCTCAGACTCGGGTCGCGCGACCGCCATCTCGGTTTCCGAGCGGATCGCGTCACCGTGCTGATGATATCCAGCGCGACGATATTTTTTGCCGCATTGGATTTTGGAGGGACGTTTAGTGACGAATCACGTGGTTTTGCCTCCATCTATCACGATCAGACGCCTTGCTGACTCATGAAGAGCCAACCAAACAACCAATCGGAATCGGTTATGCCTTACCCACGGCAGGTTTTACCTGCCCGGTTTGTACCACGTGTGACAACAAATACTGCCACATCAGTTTCACAAAAACTTCTTGATGCTGACTCGGATCACAGCTGGACAATCTTTCCCATCTTCCTTCGGATCGCGTTTCCCCCGACGTGGTTCTGGTAGGCGCGGAATTCGCGCACGTGGGAGAACAGCATTCTCCGCCAATCAACCCCCCCGTATCCCTTGCGAACTTTGCCTCGTGGTTTCCGCTCCATTCCCCTCCTCGTCTAACAGGGGGGTGGCAATGGCAAACCCCCCTCGCCAGCTGCGCTTCCCTTTGCCCCTGTTCGTCCCCCCACGTCGCCCCACTTCCCCCATCACACCGAAGCCTGTCCTCCCCTCCATTGCCTCGCTCTGCCCTCTGCGCACTACTTATCGTCGCTCGTTCGGCCCGCCAAGCCAATTACCACTCCTGGCCTTCTCTCCTCGACTTGGCATAACAACTTCTCCAGCACACCTGCTCAACTTGGATCTCCTACAAGCTCCCTTGAACGTCCCTGCGATCCAGCAGATCGACCCGCCAGTCTCAGAGCAAGCACCTTACCGCCAGCATGGGCATCGAGGACGGTGTTTCCGATGACATCCGCGTGGTCACCGAGAAGTCTCTACCGGCCGACGCCTCCGCATTCGGCTTGGGAGCCTTCGCCGGCACCATGTTCATCCTCTCGTCTTACCTCGCCGGTGAGTGCTACTCTATAACAAAGCGCACATTTTCCTTTTCATGTATATAATATCTTAATAGTGAATTAATGCGTTTTTTTTTTTCGCGTGGCGTGCGGCAGGGTGGGCGCCGGACGTGACGTGGGTGACGGTGGCGCTGTTCTACGGCGGGTTGGGGCAGTTCGTGGCGGGCATGTGGCAGTACAAGCGCAACTGCGTCTTCTCCTCCACCTCCTTCTCCACCTACGGCTGCTTCTGGCTCTCGCTCGGCCTCTTCTACTGCTTCAAGCTCTGGGGATGGATGCCGCGCGACTACGACGTGTCGGGCGCGGAGGCGTGGTTCCTGGTGGCGTTCTTGCTCTTCAACACGTACATGCTGGCGGCGGCGTTCACGCTGTCCGTGGTGAACGTGGTGGTCTTCGGCCTCTATGAGCTCACGCTCGTGCTGCTCATCATCGGCGACTTCAAGGGCCAACCCGTCGACGGCGGCGCCTCCTGGATCACCGCCGGCGGATACGTCGGCGTCTTCACCTCCGTCGCTGGTAAGCCCGGGCCTGGGGCGTGAAGCAGAGGCATCATGGGAGGACGTGAAAAGATTTCCGCGCCCCGTCGATGTCAGCCGTGCATGGCGACGCACTGCCGTGATTCGTCGGATCTTGTGTACGGCAGAGTGCGCGTTCAAACGATATTGTCCAGTGACAATGCAGCATGCTGCACTGCCTCCGAAAGGCTTTAAAGGATGCCTAATGGTTGCCGTGCCTCCCCATGTGCCCCTCCTACCCCCGTGTTCTCCTCCCGTGCGTGCAGCGTGGTACGCGTCGTTCGCGGTGCTGTTCAATGGCATGGTCAACCGCGAGATCATGTACCTCGGCAAGCCGCTCATCAACATCAAGAAGGAAGAGTAGATTGTGCATAACGGACGGATGGACTGACCGTGGGTCCGTGTATCAAAACTTGTGTGCATCTGTGCAAGCATAGAGACTAAATAGACTAGGCTTCTGTGTTGTAGTGCGTCAGCTGAGTGCTGTAGTGCATATTTGAATAAGAGATGCTTTAGTTCGTTGGTACTGTTGTGACAGTTGGCATTACTGCTAATGCGTGAGCAAGACATGCAGAAGCATTTGGGAGCAGTATGCATTATTCATCAATAAAGCTAGCCATATGGATAATTGCTTCTGCCAGTGCAATATCCATATGGTTACTACTCACGAGATTGTAGGTCCTGGTTTAAATTAAAACATGGGAACATGGGAGAATTTCAGTGCCCGGCGAGTTGTCATACTAGCTACAGCATGAAAACATTTCTTCATAACGTCTCAATGCTCTCCAAGCTGTGTGAGCGATCGCCTATTGGCTGTTCTAGAAAGATGAGGGCATTTATTAAAAAATAATACACAAGGCAAAGTGATTGTAGGGGATTCAGACGGAACCTGGAAGCACTACACAAGGCCATGGCAATCAAGGTGCTTGGAAGGGTGGCTATCAAATGGAGCAGGCAACGGCTCTGACAACTGCCACGTTGCCCGACGTGGTCCTGCCATCACAAGTGGGTCAACAACACAGCAGCAGGGGGGTACATTGGGAGGACTGAGGGGAGGGGGATTGCGCAGAGGACCACCGGACCAGACAACATCATCGGGCTACTTTAAGTCAATCAGGGGAAGGCACACAGCCACTCACGCAAAGTTGGTGACGTCTCCCGCTGGCCTGTAGTAGCCAGTGGCGGAGCCGTAGCACGCGGCGCTGGTCCAGAACCACAGCGTGCCGCACGACTGCTTGGGGGCGCCCGTGCTGTCAGGCACGTTCCACAGCACGCGCAGGGAGGCCACGGTGCCAGCGATGCTTGCTGGAATATCCACACAGCTGCCGCGAGACGAGTTGACGGGCAGCCCCGTGCGCACAATCACAGGCCCCATGGACGTGGGCGTGTTGGTGTAGGATGCGGTGTTGTAGAGCGCCAGGCTCGTGGCTGCCACTGCCGTGGGCGTGCCGGCCACACACAGGTTGTTGGCCAGGTACGAGCCCGCTGCACACTGGCAGTAGGGGTAGCCGCTGCTGTCCACCGCACATGTTGCCTGCGAGGGACACGTGGCTCCCACACATGCGGGTGCTGCAGGGAGCACGAGGTGGGGAGGGGAGGGGAGGGGAGGGGAGGGGAGGGGAGGGGAAGAGAAGATTAAGAGTGAGGGATGTGGGAACAAGGAGCAGCCAGAGTGCGAGCAGGCAGGGAGGTGAGGAGGCGAGGAGGGAGAAGATGAGGAAGGGGTGGGTGGGCCACTCACGGACACAGGTGTCAGCAGCGACGGGCACGAGGCCGGTGGGGCAGGCACACTGGGCAGAGCCAGAGGAGCCGTCGCACACAAGGTTGCCAGGGCACGAGGTGGTGCCAGCGAGGCATGGGTCGGGCTGGCACGTGGCGTTGTTCACCAGCACCTGCCCCGCTGCGCACGCACACACCGGCTTGCCGTAGCGCACCGAACACGTGGACGTGGACGGGCATGCCACGCGGAAGCAAGGGTCTTGCACTGCACACAAGGAGGAGGGGGAGAGGGAGGGGGGGGAAAGGGAGGCAACGAGGTAAGGGCAGTGCTGGTGGCAAGCGTGTTATCTATGCCAGCAGGTAAACTCATGCGAGGTGGTGGTGGTGGTGGCAAAGGATGCTGGTGGGGAAACTAGTGGTGGAAGTGGTGAAGAGGGAGAGCCCTCCCTCACCATAGGGCAGCTGGCCGCCGTAGTTGCCGGGCGGGTAGTAGTTGCATGCCCACACGTCCGCACTCGTGCCGCACGACGCCTTGCCACACCCCACTGTCTTGGTGTTGTTCCAGATCACCTGCGCGCCACACCCACACCACAAGCCGTGATGCCAAGGCCGTCAGTGCCACCCAACAGAGGCCGACCAGCTTCGCTTCTACCCACTCAGATACTGGAGCCCATCAACAAATGACAAATGACCTATGACCTATGACCTATGACCTATGACCTATGACCTATGACCATGACCAGCTTCCCTCTCTCTCTCCCCACTCTGTCCCTCCCCCGCACCTGGGTGTAGTGGCCGCAGTCGGCCCAGTTGCCAGTGCTGCAGCCGCCGGAGAAGACGGCGAAGCTGTACAGGTCGCCCTCGCCCACCCACCAGCTCACTGCAGCGCCATTCGTCGCCCACCCGCTGGGGCTGGCCCCCGACAGGTTCTGCCCCTCACCGCTGTTGCCGCCGTGGGACAGCCCGCAGTTGTACGTGCTGTTGGTGAGCGTGGTCGCCCACGCCTGCGCCCTCGCAGCCACTGCACATTGGGGAGAACGGAGAGGAAGGAGAAGCGGGGCGTGTGAGTGGCTGGAGCAAGCTGGGGAGTAGCATGGGGTCGGTTGAGTTGAGTTGGCATGTTACATGCCATCCAGGGGGTGAGAGCTTAGTGCTGGTGGGATTGGCATGGCATGCACGCACAATCAACAGTCAGCGGCCCCCCACTTCCAAGTGAGCAGCCACCCTGCCTCCCACACCGCACGCACCCCATACCACGCAGGACCCTCACTGCCCAGTAGGCTGCAGGAGCAGTGCCTGGTGAACACGGGGAGGGACAGGGACTCACACATGTGGCATTGCTCAGCAGCAGGAGATAATTCTTGCGTCGACTTAGAAAAGAAACACCAGTACTCACACAGGCACAGCAGCCCACTGGGAGGGACAGGGACTCACATGTGGCATTCCACACCAGCGGAACGGCGCCCACTGCCGCCCTCGCCGCGTTCTGGTTGTCCAGATAGTCCGAATTCGCCAGCGTTGCTGCCAAGGGGGAACACAGATGGGCGCACGGCAGAAGAGCAGATGGGGGAAGTGGCGTGAGGGAGCGAGGAAGAGAGGGACGCACAGTGCACAGTGCCACACGCCCAGTACAATACCACGGCCAAGGCGGCTGCAAGGTGTGCTGGGTGCCTGTGAAACTCCGGTGCTACCCACCCACAGCAGCACAGCGGCAGCATGGCAGCAGCATGGCAGCAGCATGGCAGCAGCACGAGCGCAACATGGCCGCAGCATGGCAGCAGCATGGGCGCAGCACTGACCGGTGGAGCATTTGTTGTCGATGAGGCGTGTGTAGGGCGCAGGGCACTTGCAGATGGGCGCGCCCAGCATGAACGTGCACGTGGACAGGTCAGGGCACTTCACCCCGTAGCACAGGTCTGCCACGGAAGGGGCGGGTCAGAAAGAGCAGGCGACATGAGCTTAGGGTTGGACAGGACAGCGCGCGATAGGAAAGAGGCACGCACTGACCGGGGGGTGGGGGGGGAGGGGAAAGAGGGGGGGGATGAGAAAGGGCAGAAGGAGAAGAGGCAAGCACGGTGGGGGAAGGGTGAGAAGCAGGTGTGGGGGCGGGCACTGACCGGCGCAGGCGCACTTGGCTACGCCACTGGCGGAGGAACATGTGCAG
Source organism: Closterium sp. NIES-67 (assembly GCA_027943415.1). NCBI lineage: Eukaryota > Viridiplantae > Streptophyta > Zygnematophyceae > Desmidiales > Closteriaceae > Closterium > Closterium sp. NIES-67. The sequence goes on along the minus strand of BQMB01002223.1, from coordinate 63,884 downwards.
TTGGCGGGGCATGACACCAGTGAACAGGGATCCGCCGCTGGTAGGGGTGGGGGGTGGGTGAGGTGGTGGGGAGGAGTGGGGGGAAGGGTTAGGCATGGAGAATGAGGGAAGGGAAGCAACGTGCTGAAGGTGCTTTGGAGATGCCTCGAAAGATGGGCTGAGACTGAGAGGAGGGAGAGCAATGCTGAACGAGCACATGTGGAGGAGAGGCGAGGAGAGGGTGGGAGACAGGAGAGGGTGGGAGAGGATAGAGGCGTGGCGAGGGGCTGAGTGACGTGAGGGGGCAGGGCAGGCAGGGCGTACGTTGGCAGGCGCCGCTGACCATGGAGTAGCCCACGGCGCACGTGCACGTGGCCACGCCGCTCACGCTGGTGCACGTGGCCTTGGCGGGACACGTGGTGGTGAGGCAGGGGTCGGGGGATGCTGCATGCAGCGAGGGGGTGGGGAGGGGGGGGAGGGGGGGAGGGAAGATGGGTGCAGGATTGGATTATGGTGTGGAGGAGAAGGCTGGAAAAGCGTGTCTCGAGATATATGTGTGAGTGGGGCCGTGATGCAGGGATGCAGATGGGGAGTTCGCTCACCGACGCATTGGCCGTTGACCATCTGGTATCCCGCATTGCACGTGCACGTGGCGACGCCATTGACGTTGGAGCATGCGGAGTTGGCGGGGCAGGTGTACCCGGTGCAGGGGTTGGGCACTGGTGGGGAGGAGAGAGGAAGGGAAAAGGCAAACCGGCGTAGCCAGAAGCAACAAAGAGAATTGAAGGAGATAAAGGGAGAGGGAACGAGGAAAAGGGAGAATGGTGGAGGGAGGGAGGGAGGGAGTGGAGTGGATAGAAGGAGATAAAATACGGGGTTAGGGGGAGGGAGGGAGAGAGAGAGAGAGAGAAAAGGGGGATTGGCGGAGAGATATTGAGAGGAGGGTTCTCTCACCAACGCATTGGCCGTTGACCATCTGGTATCCGGCATTGCACGTGCATGTGGCGACTCCATTGACATTGGAGCAGGCCGAATTGGCGGGGCAGGTGTACCCGGTGCAAGGGTTGGGCACTGGTGGGGGAGAGAGGAAGGGAAAAGGCAAACCGGTTTAGCCAGAAACAAGAGAATTCAAGGAGTGCAAGTAGGGATGAGAGAAGGAGAGGACGAAAGAGGTGAGAATAGCTGTGATGAGAAGGGAGAAAGAGAGCTGGAAGGGGGAAGTGGGGAGGGAGATAGAAATGGGGGGAGGGGATTGATAGAGAGCGGGGAGGTCACTCACCGACGCATTGGCCATTGACCATCTCGTAGCCGGCATTGCACGTGCATGTGGCGACGCCATTGACGTTGGAGCATGCTGAATTGGCGGGGCAGGTGTACCCGGTGCAGGGGTTGGGCACTGGTGGGGGGAGGGGAGGAGGGAGGAAGGGAAAAGGGAATCGTCTTAGCCAGGAACGACAAGGGGATCGAAGGCGAGAAAGAGGAGAGCAGGGATAAGAGAAGCCGGTCGAGGGAAAGAGGGAGTGGAGAGGACAGGGAGAGAGATGAAAGGGGGATGGAGAGGGGGATGGAGAGGGGGAGGATTCATAGTGAGTGAGGGGAGGTCACTCACCGACGCATTGGCCGTTGACCATTTGGTAGCCGGCATTGCAGGTGCATGTGGCGACGCCATTGACGTTGGAGCATGCTGAATTGGCGGGGCAGGTGTACCCGGTGCAGGGGTTGGGCACTGGTGGGGGGGGGTGAGGAGGGAGGAAGGGAAAAGGGAAATGAAGGAGGGAAAGAGAGAAAGAAAGACGAGCAAAAAGGAGCATGATGGTTGGAGGGAGGGAGTGGAGGAGAGAGTGAGAGATAAAAGCCGGGAGGTGGGGAGAGACACGATGAAAAAGGGGGGGGGGGGGAGAGGGGGGCGATCGATAGAGAAAGGGGAGGTCACGCACCGACGCATTGGCCGTTGACCATTTGGTAGCCGGCATTGCAGGTGCATGTGGCGACGCCATTGACGTTGGAGCATGCTGAATTGGCGGGGCAGGTGTACCCGGTGCAGGGGTTGGGCACTGGTGGGGGGGGGTGAGGAGGGAGGAAGGGAAAAGGGAAATGAAGGAGGGAAAGTGAGAAGGAAAGACGAGCAAAAAGGAGCATGATGGTTGGAGGGAGGGAGTGGAGGAGAGAGTGAGAGATAAAAGCCGGGAGGTGGGGAGAGACACGATGAAAAAGGGGGGGGGGGGAGAGGGGGGCGATCGATAGAGAGAGGGGAGGTCACGCACCGACGCATTGGCCGTTGACCATCTGGTATCCCGCATTGCACGTGCACGTGGCGACGCCATTAACGTTGGAGCACACTGAATTTGCGGGGCAGGTGTACCCGGTGCAGGGGTTGGGCACTGGTGCGGAGCAAGCGGCAGGGGGGGAAGAGAAATGAGTGAGTATGAGTATGCAGACCGCAGAGCACTCGCGCTGCATGGCCCAGCGTGGGACCATTTGAACACAGAGGACCATTTGATTGAGTATCATGAGACTCATACTGAGCATGAGCATGCTGCTCCCTCAGACTCACCAACGCATTGCCCGTTGACCATGGTCAACCCAGCGTTGCACGTGCACACAGCGGCACTGTTCACCACGGAGCACGTGGAGTTGACCGGGCACGACGCCGTGGCGCAGGGGTTGGAGGAGGAGGGCGGCGCGATGGCGGCCTGGCACGAGATGGACCGGCCCGTGGCGATGATGCCCGTTGCCGTCCTGCACGCACTCGACCGACACAGTCAGAGGGTCCGCCTCAATGCAGCAGCCATGGCGGGCGAACAGAGAGTAACGCAACTACATAGAGCTCGGAAACATGAAAGGAGAGTAGAGTGGGAACATCGGCAGTGGAAATCAGGCTCCATCATAGGACCACCGACTACTACCCCCTCGCGTGGCATGACGATGCGGCGCTCACTTGATGCTGGTGGTGGTGTAGGTGAACTTCTTGGGGTCCACGGCCGTCCACCCGCCGGGGATCTCGTACCCGGACCCCGAGCAGCAGCAGTTGGGCTTGTCCCAGAAGAACAGCTTGCCGCACACCAGGTGGTCCGCCACGCCGTCGTTCACATTCCACATGATCCGCAGCGATCCGATCGTGCCGTTGAACGCGGCCGGCAGGTTCACGCACGCCGTGCTGTTGGGCGCGGCGCCGCGCAGCACGGCGGGCGCGAGGGAGGTGGGCGAGTTGGCGTACGACGCGCGGTTGTAGAGGACGACGTTGGTTCCCACCGTCTTCCAGCTGGAGGCCGGCGCGCACACGCCGTTGATGATGGCCTGCCCCGCCGCGCACTTGCAGAAGGGGAAGCCGCTGGCGTCCACCACGCACGACGCGCCCAACGGGCAGATGACGCCCGTGGGACACTTGGTGGCCACTGAAAGGAGGGGGGAGGGGGGGGAGAGAGAGGGGGGGAGGGGGGGGGGGGGGGGGGCGGAGCATGGGCGCGTGGAGTGGGGGAGGTGGAAGTTAGATGATAAGACGGGTGCAACAATCCCGACGCTCGTCTGGAAAAAGAGCTTGTGAGGGTCTGTCCGCGAGTGTTGCGACATTACTGCACGGTGCACGGTGGATGGAAGTCAAGAGGAATGAGACCATTCCGCGAGTGCTGCCGCAGCTGCGTCCGACCGCCAACGGCCCATCCCCGTCAAGAGATCCTTGCTCGCTGAGTGCGGCCCACTGACCTGGCAGCTTGCGACGGCTGCTACTCGTGGCGGCGCCGCCAGCTTCGGGGAGGGAGGAAATGCGGGCCGCGACGAGGCGATGTGACGATAGACATGCGAGCAGCAACAGGAGACACACGACGGGCCTCATTCTCAGAGTCCTTGCTTGCAATGCGGCTGCTGTAGTTAGTGACTTGCAGTATGTTATTGACGAAGCGGGAATCCGGCTCTTCGTAGACTCGTCAATTTCGTAGGGGAGGACTCGACGGTGGAACGGAACGAAGAGCGGCTTTTATCGGAGCTAAAACTGCTTGATTTCGCTGAAATGTTTCACTCTCACTATGACATGTGACGTGGTGGGAGGGACTGACTGACTAAGTACGTAGACTGATGGCGCGGCGCTCTGACGCAGACACCGCCACGAGGTCCTGCGTACTGTACCGTACAAAGGCGTCCAGGAAACGTTAGGGGAAGGGCGTTTTCGTGGCCGTTTTAGCCCGTCCCGATTCACTCCTGTCCCGACCAACACGGGTTTCCGTCGAAGATTTGAAAGCCTGTGCAGGTGTAGAGCCTGATCGGTTGGCCATATTCTGGAACCCGGATGGTGTCGAGCAATTTCTTAGGGCTGGCTCGGAATTGGCTTAAAGCCAACCAATCTTTTTAATCACACCAAACCTCCTGGAATAGAGATGTGTACCGATCACCAGATTAGGCAAGGCTGGAATGCGGGATGGCTGCTGACTCGGGCGAAATCGTGCCAACCGCCGGTCGATGTGAATTCCAGCCTTTTTGCAAGAATAGCTGGGAATAATGAAGAGTGGGGCAATCCAAACGCAATAACGGATGCCCTTATTTCGGAAATGGAAAACGTCCAATACCCACTACCAGCCTGTTTCTGACCGCCAAGAAAACAAATTCAGGGTCCTAGTTCGATATCAAGCCAGATGCACGGCCCCAGATGCACAATTGAAGCCCTGTTTCCCCCCTCCCTTTTGTTTTTCGTGACCAAGATCGTTGCGGGCAAGTTTGGTAATTCGCCAGCTCAGACGCGTCAATTACATCCGGCAATTTCGCACATAAACCAGCCCAACTTCTCGCACTAACTAGCCTCGCGAGTCAAACGCACGGAATTTGGAAAGCTCGCAGCGGATTCCGCATTCCGAATTCCACATTCTGGAATTACAGCTTACCGATCAGGGCCCTAATGTGGCTGTGATTTAGAATGAGCCTCCGGACATGCCGTACTGTCCAGTTTCATGCTAACGGCCAGGTCGGACCAACAGATGCCTCTGTTGTTCGTGGTTGTTGGATTCTGCCGACTTTCTGTGTGTAACGGGTTGTTTTGTTGGCGATGCTGTATCCGCGTCACCCCCCATGGTGCTGACGTAGATGCTTGACTTGGAGCCGCCTTACCTAGCATTCAGAATCCTCTTCAGGGCCCGGTACACCCAAAAACTCGTTAGGATAAAGCGTGTATGTCAGGCTGGCTGCTTCTTTTTCGGAATGTGATTGTAGGTGCCCGCCCGGGGAACCGACCGTCAGGGGTATTTCCCAAGCCCCCGAAGTAGGGGTATATTTTGGAGTGACGATTGTTTGGTCCCACGTGGAGGAAAATCAGTGGGAAGTTAAATAAATAAATAACAGTGGAAGGGAACGCAACAACCCGAAAGACTCGCGCACTGTAGTGAACTGTCAACTCTAAACCGGTGGGAAGTTAATTAAATAATAATAATTACAAAAAAATGGAAGGGATCGCAACAATCCGAAAGACCTGCGCACTGTAGCGAACTATCAACTCTCGACATAAAGAAACAACATTTTCCGAAATGAGGGTTCGCCCGACAAGAAGCTTGTGAAATCAGCAGCTCAACCAGTTAAAGCCCGACCAGCAGGTTGCAAGTCATATTTTCTCAAGATGCTGCACCTTGAGGCCCTCGTAACCGAGCAGCTGGCATCAAACTGCCAAATGCTCGCAAAGGATTTCCAACCAGACAGGGTTGGGGGCCTTTCGGAACTTCGCAGTGCAAACCTGCCAAGTTATTCGAGGGAAAAAAAAGGGACGGGTTGGGTGGGGAGTAGAAACCTGAATATATACTTCCCAGTTTGGGCGGGAATCGCGAAACAAAAAGGTCATTCGTACTTTTGGGGTCGCACTGTACCGATCTGTATATGCGTCAAACAACATCCGGTTTGTTTTTCTGAAACCGGTCAGGTCAAAGAGTTGGTTGGGATCGAAACAGTCAGGAGTTCTCGCCCTACAAACTTGGCCGAGTTGGCGAGGTGGCTCTCTGCCATATTATGAGCTGCAAAACTAGCAGCCCTGCCAAGTTTCCAGCCCCGCTAGCTTGCACGAAACGAACGCTGGCTCTAGAAAGCCTAGTACTCGCCAGCTATATCGTTTGAAGAATCCTTTGTTATCCAATCAGGTTCTGCCGTCCCACCCACCTAAACAGTACAAATATGCAACCTGCTGAGCGGGCTTTAAGGTCTGTTGGTTTTCCCACACTCATCCATATTTGGTCCAAGGCAAGGTAGGTGGGGCTCCAAGACTAGCGTTGTGCGTCCAAAGTGCCATTGACATCCCGGATGTGGGTGGTTTGTGAATTGTAGGGCAACCCCATCGGCTCTACACCAGGTGCGCACCCAAAAGCCCTGATTTCGACAAATCGCGTGAGCGTAATGCGCGCATTTTTTTCGCCAGCTTTCGCCACGGGAGAATGGGCCATTACGTGGACACTTGTGCTTTCACGAGCTCCTTTGCATGGACACTTTCGCCGCCGCGTGTCGCAGGTACCACAAAACCCCGGTGAATGGGCCATCAGGTGAAAGGACAAATTCCCGTGATTGGTGGCGGACGGGATCAGGCTAGGGGGTAGGCCCGGTCAATATTCCAGCACTCCTTGGACACCCGGTGTACATTCAGTGGGGGGGCAGAAACGCGGGCAACCATCCAGCCCACGCCACAGTGCACAGTATCAGGTTCGGGAAAATTGCGGCGCCAGAGAAACTGTATGGTGCTTGCTGAGACGAGGATGACTGGTGGCCGCACAAATTCGCTATGCTATCCGCCACAAAACAAATTCGTGTAATTCATATATGCATCTCTATCTTGTGCACTTCGAGCCAATGTTGTCATAGAGACATTCTATTCCCATATACAAGTTGGGCCCCACCTAGCCCAAAGCTATACTAAAATGCCTGTGCGAGATGCTTTCTTGACTGATAATAAATCGACTGCTTCAGACAACTGTCTGAAATCCTGTATGTTTCATGCTATACATGGTATGTTCATGGTACACTAGTCTTGGGCCACGATTACCTACACAAGTGGATCGACATGGAACGGCAAATGACTGCCCAAACATAACCTAATATAGAGCATTCCATACAACAGAACACACAACGCTTTTGCCTGTGCGTAGGGGTGCCATATCAATCGCCAGAAACAATGCCACGGCCAGCAACCTCGCATGCCCGTTGCACAGCAGCACCATGGCCTGCCTCTGCTAGTTTCATCCTCCCCCACGAGCACGTGTGCATGCTTGTTATGCCTGCTATGCCTCCAGTACATAACAGTCTATGGCCTGCTCGTCGTCGGCAGCCACCCCCTCACTCACTCTCACCACCTCCTCCACTCTCACCTCCACCTGCTGCGCCCTCCCCCTTCCCCTCCCCCCAAACCGCCATGGCTTCTCCCCCCACCAACCCTCCGCACCTCCTCCCTCGCCCTCACTCCCCTGCACTGAAAGCAGTGCACTCTGCTCTCCTCCAAGACCACCTCTCCCCCACTCCCCAGGCCCTCGACCCGCAGGACTCACCAGCACGTCCCTTGGCTCCCCTCCAGCTTCCTGAAGTCCCTCCCCCGCACCCCCTCTTACACGCTCTCCTGCCCCCTCTCCTCCCTCATGCCGTGTGCGTGCGCCAGCAGCCAGGGCGTGGGAGATCTGCCCTGCCACGTGCCCGGCTGCAGGGGCCACTGCGGATGGCACTCCCACCGCCTCTGCTGCTGCCACTGCCTCCGCCACCTCCCTCATAGCCCTCTCCGCTGCTGCTTCTCGTGCTGCCACTGCTTCCCTCGCTGCTGCTGCTTCCCTCGCTGCTGCTTCTTCCCTCGCTGCTGTTGCTTCCCTCTCTGCTCCTGCTTCCCTCGCTGCTCCTGCTTCCCTGCCTCTTGCTGATCTCTCGTCTGCCTCCCTCCTGTCACCAGCATCGCCAGCACCAGCAGCGGCACCACCAATAGCAGCAGCAGTAGCGGGTGTCTCTACTGCAGCCTCTACCACACTTCCTGCGCCCATTTGTTCCGTACCCCCCACTCCAGCTGCCACAGAACCTGAAGAAGCAGAAGCAGCATTCACCGCATCTGGACTATCATCCAAGCCACCACTAGCGGACCCAGGGCGAGTTGGAGTAGGAGGAAGAGAATCACTAGCAGAACCGCCAGCAGCCAGAGGAGCAGCAGAAGTGGGAGCACGCGGAGAGGGGTGGTGCAGCTCGAGTGTGACGGCAGTGATGGAGGAGTTCTGGTGCACGAGGAAGAGGCGGCGCCCCACAAACGCCATGCAGCACACCCAGCAGGGGAAGCGGGTGTCCGTGAAGATGCGTGCCTCACCCTCCACCAGGTCCCAGTCGCCGCGCCAGGGGTTCCACACCTGGGGGGAGAGAGGACGAGAGAATGGGCAGTTGGGGGAGATGGGGAGCGACGATGGACAGAGTGAGCGGAGAGGAGTACGGGGGGCATGCGTTAGTGGATATGCGTGCCTGGCCCTCCTCACCAGTCCCCAGTTGCCGCGTGAGGGGTTGCACACCTGAGACGAGGAGGACGCAACAAGGGCACCCGCTCAAAGACGCTTGGGTTGAGGTGAGGCGCCACTGGTCAAGAATCTGGAGGCTGCAAGTGTGCCCTGCTTGGCCGCAAAAGTGACCATTTCCGTACTACATCTGCATTCCACACCCAACCCGCCTGCATCGCCATACACAGGCGCCCCCACCTGTGGGGCGTGTGTGACAATCAGTCCCAAGCACTACCCACCTGCGGGGCGTCCCCCACCCCTCCCAACTGCACCCCTTCATTCACCCCCACCCCACCCACCTGCACCCCGTCATTCATTCGCCCACAACCCGCGCACCTGCAGCGCGTCCTTGATGCAGAAGAGCAGGTCGGCAAGGGCCGCACAGGGGGAGAGCAGCGACGTGGCCAGCGACCGGTGCGCTATGGGGTGCCACTGCCGCGTGGGGGGCGAGTACACCGCTCCCCACTGACCGTGTGGGGAGAGGAAGGGAGGCGTGGGGAGAGGGCAGCAGAAGAAAGGGAGAGAGAGAGGGCGGGTCATCAGTAGGATGTTGCAAGGAAACTACACAAAACAGCCGGAGGAACGGCGAGGAAGGGAAAGGAACTGGTCAAGATTGCCAGAGCGGATGGACGTAGGTGCTGGAACAACACATACACGTGCATGGATGGACTCACCATTCACAGTCAGACTCCAGCCAGCATCAAAGAAACAACATCAAAATCCCCTCACATACACATACTCCCCCACCCACTCATCATCCTCTCACACCCCCCTGGCCTCCCCCTCCTCCCCCTGCCCCCTATTTCTCAAATCCACCCCCCCCCCCCCCACCTTCCCCCCCCCCTCACCTGTCCTTCATCAGTGAAGTTGCCGCTGACCAGGAACCTTCCTGCCAGGGTGACGCCTGACGAGAACAGCATGGGCTGCGGCATGGGCGGCAGCGCCGTCCACTCGTCCCGCGCCACGTCGTACTGCTCTGCCGCCACCAGCAGCTCGCTAGGGTGCAGACGTGGACGAACCATGCCGCCCGCCACGAGGATCACACCGCCATCGCCACCGCCGCCAGTAGCAGTTGTGGCGCTTCTGCTTCTGCTCCTGGGCGTGGTGGCTGCGCTGTCAAACTCAGCTTGAGTGGGGCTTACCATACCTTCTCCTTCTACCCCTCCCCCTCCCCCTCCCCATCCTCCTCCTCCTCTTCCTGTCCCATCTCCACCTCCCCCCTCTCCTTCTGTTCCCCCCAGTCTCCATCCTCTCCCACCACCACCATCAGCACCCCTCCCAGCGGGCAGCACGCCAGACGCCATGTAGCACCTGGCAGTGCCCATGTCGGCACGGCGCTGCCAGCGGTCCGTGCACGGGTCGTAGCACCACGTGCACTGCAGCGCCGGCCCGCCCTCCCGCCACCCCCCAAACACGTACAGCTTGCCGCCCACTGCCGCCGACCCCAGCCCGCGCACCTGGCAGGGGAGGAGTGCAGTGCAGGGATGGAGAGGGGGAGGGGGGAAGGAAGGAAGGAGGAAGGGGGTGGAGGGTTGAGACAGGGCGGTGTGGGACAGAAAACGAGGTTCGGGGAGTGGTGCAAAGTGGCAACGAGTGGCTTAGAGTGGTAGGAAGGGGGTTCTCGGGGCGAGAGGGACTGACACGGGTTTCGATTGAGGTGGATCCTCGCCGCTGCTCAAGGCATGGCACGTGGCGCGCAGCACAAGGGGTGCAGACGCAGCAAAGCACAGGGGGAGAACGGGCGAGAAGGAGCAGATATGGAAACGGCTGGGCCGGGTGGACAGTTGGAAGGGAGTGCGGATGAAAGAGATGGAGAGGGAGGAGGGGTGAGGGGTGGACGGATGAGTGTGTGCATGGCCAAAGCAAGTTCAACCGCGCATCCTAGCTGGTAGGGAAGAACAACGCGATCTATGTATGTGAGATGTTCATGCTTCCAACACGCCCACCTCTCTGTCACACGCCCACCACCGCACTGTCAACTGTCACACACCTGCATACCCCAATTCTCCAGGCAACTTCGCCCTCTCCGCGTTTCACTGCCTCCCCACACCCAATTATCCCCTTCTCTCACACCCTCTCCCCTTCCATTCCTCCTTCCTCTAGTACCATCTCCTCCCCCCCCCTCCCCAACCCTTCCTTCTAATTCCCCTTTCCCCCCTTTCTCTCCTTCCCCCCACCTGCATGGCGTTCTCTGCTCCGCCGACACTCTCCCCCGGCAGCAGCAGCGGCGGCAGGGGCGGCAGCGCGTGCCACGTGCGCGTGGTGGTGTCGAACGCGCGCCAGTAGTTGCGGTACGCGCCGTCGCGCGTGCGCACGTACACCCACGCCTCCGCCACCCCGCACTGCCGCCGCCGCCGGCACAGCTCCCCCGAGTCCAGCAGCTGCGCCCACGGGCGGCACACCAGGCGGAGGGCCTTTTGTTGGGGGTTGGGGGAGCGCGACGAGGGGGAAACGAAAGGGTGCGGAATGGGGAGAGCTACTAAGGATTCGGGTAGCCGGCGGATTACGGGAGCACGCGGATTTGGGGAGCACGCGGATTTGGGGAGCAGGCAGATATGATTGTTGTCCAATAATAAGGCAGGGGAATAAGAGAGGGCGAGGAGATCATGCGAGAGACGAGGTAACAGGAGGTTACCCTGTGGTAGGCACGTGGCACGCGAATGAGGCACATGATCGCTAGATCGTCGAGGAGGCCTGGAATCAACGGCTGTAATCCATCCTCTCCCGCCTCCATCTGCGTCGACATTAGGAATTACCAACGCTCAGCACTCGAGGGATTGAAGCACTTGGCGCTGACGCATGGACAGGGGAACGGGAGAGAACGATGCGATGATGAAGCAAGGCGAGTGAGGTGTTATTCTGAAACAACCAAAGCGAGGATTTGGAGTTGGTGGGATGAGGTAGAGCACAGCAACTGGCACACGGGGGAAGTGTAACAAAGGGCTATATTTGTTAAAATTGGTCCACGCAGATGTTTACTTTTGGGGTCTCTTTGTCAACCCAGCCTTCACGTAATTGCATAAAACCTACTGCCGAAATATTTCTCGAACAGGTTTTACATTCCATACGAGAAAAACACAATTCACACTTTCATAATGCACATTCTGTGTACCATACCATATTTGTGGCATTTCCTGACAAACAATTAAATCTTTCATTTCCTGTCCTTTTTTTACCTATGATGTCATTCATTGCCAATCTTGTTCGTTAATATTTGCCACTTATGACTAGAATTACATATGACACATATGAAAGAATGGTCCGAGCCTACTTTATTTGCCTTACCAAGGCCAGGTTTAGCGGCGTGCGGACTAAAGCAGGGCCCAGTTTCGCCCTCCCAATTACCTCGTCGATGTCTCACTGGACATGAGAGACCGCACTGCCTCACGAGGCAGTGCCGTAGCTAGCGTATTTGCAGTCCGGCGCGACAATAGACGAGGAAATATAGTCCTCGACTTCGCCGTCCAGGAACCCGTTGCCCTCGTCCCTATCCACGTCCACAGGGTGGTGCAGCAGCGCGGCTAAGTGCGAATACTTAACCGCGCGCTGCAGCTGCTCGGGGGTGTTTCTAAACGTCTGCCCCAGCACACCGTGCACGGCGGGCGTCATCTTGACGTCGGAGAGCTCCACGTTGAAGTGGGCCTCCGCTTCCGAGGGCGTCTGCAGCAGCGGGTGCGCCACGCGCGTGCGCACGTCGAGCTCCCCCAGGCCCAGCACGCGCACCTGAAACTGGTCCACATCAAACGGCCCTTCTTTCTCCTCCGCCACTTTCGTCAACACCAGCCCGCTTTCTGTCGCGACCGATTCGCCGAGGCTCGGTGGCTGCGTCGTCTTGCCGTCGATCTCGAGCAGAGAGAGGAAACCGTTGTCGCCGCGCTCCTGCTGCTTCCCCTTCCGCGCCACCATGCGCAGCGTGTGGTTGGCGCCGTCGGGTGTCATCCAAGCCACGCCGACCTCCTTAATCCACGTATGGAGCTCCATGCTAGATTCCTTCGAGACATTCGAGCGGGCGGTCGCGGGAAGCGCGGGCGGGATGCCCTGGTACCCGTTAAGCAACATGTTGACGTGGAATCGACGGTCCGAGAACAGACAAAACGACCTGTCGAGGCGGCCCGTGAAATCATAGTGCGTGCCGTGAGCGCCCGTGAGATGCGGGTCGTTTTCGACGAGCGCCGTGCCGTTGCAGAGCCCGCCGACGAAGCTCAGCGGGTACGACGCCGTGTTAGCCGTCTGCGTCGCCGCGTCCCCCGCGTACGGCGTTTTGAAGGTCCCCGACGTGCCCGTCCCGCCGTTCTTCTCCAGGAGGTAGCACTGTACGCGGTCAATAAATCCCGCCACCTTTGAGTTCTCGCCGGCCAGGCGAGGGCTGGAGAGAAGGGCACCGTGACAAAAGCGGATGGAACAAGAATTAGTCCCATGGAAGAATGAAACCAGCGGTCCTGTTAGGAACACGTGACGTCGCAAATGCGTATATTTCATCCGAAATACGAATCAGGGGCACGCACTTTTTGAACCAATGCCATTCGTAGCAGTAAGTGGAGCGGGCGCAGGCGCGGCAGCACTCCTGCAGGGTGTCACCGTACACGCCCTTCACTACATCGAAGATGGTTCCGACCTCCGTGTAGCGCTCGAAGTTCACTGGGCCCGAGCCGCGCTGGTGCGGCGCGTACTGCCCGCCCTGGTCGTTGAACAGCCCCTGATAGTTGCCGATGAACTTATAATTGGTGTAGGTGGACTCAGAGATTGTCGCGGTGGCGAGGTTATCTATGTAGGGGCAGACGTAGCGTGTGTGGCATCCACCGGCGGGCATGTTTGTCGCCATAGCGGCGTGTGCTAGGCAAAGCGAGAGGAGTAGGGAGAGGATGCTAGGAAATGCCATACTTGCACTGAGGATAGCGTCCAACAAAATAGAGTTGGAGAGATGAATCCCTGAGGATGTGCTAGAAATGTCCAAGCGAGGCTGGTGGATGTCAGACTTGTGACAAACACCACTAATATAAAATGGAGATGAAGCCTGAATCTGGTTTGTGCCTGCCTCATGGCAGTGAACTGAACGGGATTGCCTGCAACTGCGTCCTCCCTCTGGTTTCTCATGTCGATGGCGGCTGGTGGTTGAGAGAGGCCACGTGGTAATCCTTCGCAATGCGTTAACAATCTGGTACCGTACTGAGTAGCACTGTAAACTGTTAAAACGTGATTAACCTTGTGAATATCTGCTGCATCGAGTCGCAAATCGACTCGTAGTCAAACCCCACCACAAGCGAAGCGCCCACAGATGCCCACTTGCCGCCACCCAACCACATTTGCTCAATCCCTCCCTTACCACCAAGCTAGCAAGCAAGCTGAATGGTGTCTGCCAGATAGGCAGTTGTGGTTGTACGTACAGGGTCCGAAGTCTCGAAATTGTCTCTTTAGACAAACAATATTATAAGTGTACACTTCGAGCAACACAACTTAAGCTCAGGATAACTAGGGTAACAAGTTGACGACTCAACATGAAGGGTCGCGCCGATCAAGATAGTGGAAATGGAATTTGGAAGAGCCCAAGTTTTCCCATGAATTTTATTATTATTATTCATTTTAACTGCAAGTTTTGATTGCATAAATCATAAAATATCGTACAAAGATAACCTTCATCCCTAACTGCGTGCCACTTTGATGTCGTTAGGAACCCCATCAATAATGAGAGATAGCGAGCTCTTCCCCGACAACCAGATGAACCCCACCGCTAGAACCCGAAAAACCATAACAAACCAAGAAATGACCACGAACACACCCACCCAAAAAGGAACCGTCGAGCCCTAGTTATCAGAATTGAGAAGTGAATAATAGATAGAGTGAGAGTACACACAGATATACCTAAGTGTTGTACTCTCTAAGAGGCGACCCTATACAGTCTATACAAATATGACAAATACACATGTTTGACACACCCCCTAGACTGCATAGGGGAATGCCCTAAACAAACAGCTCAGGGCGGCACTACTAGTCCAACCTCTGAGACAAGGGTCTGAGAGACCAGTCAGAAGGAGTACAAACAAGGCAAGAACAAGAGCAGGGCGGCACTACTAGTCCAGCCACTGAGAGAGGACACAAGTCCAGTCTGAGTATACATATAAAGGACAGTACAAAGTCAAGGTCCTAGCAAGTGAGAGGCTACAGGAACTAGACCAAGCTGTACACAGTGCCGCTGATGATCTTTAGGCGCAAGCGCCTTCGTAAAGATATCAGCCGTGTTGGCACCTGAGGCCAAGTGTACTACGCGAGCCTGACGTCGCTGCTGTAGCTCACGCAGGAGGAAGTACCGCAGCTGAATGTGCTTTGCTCTGCCCTCGAGTCGAGGCTCCTGACACAGGAGGATCATGGCCCTGTTGTCAGCGAACAGGACCGGGGCAGAGCTAGGCCGCTCACCTAAGTCGGTGAGCAAGAAGGTCAGCCAGCGGAGCTCCTGTGCCGCCATGGCACCAGCGTAGATCTCAGCCTCACAGCTGGACTGCACCACAGACGAGGAGCGAGTAGCTCTCCACGAGACGGCACCTGAGCCAAGGCTGAAGCAGTAGCCCTGGGTAGACCTGAGTGTCTCAGCGTCGTCTGCCCACGAAGCGTCTGTGTGTCCAGTAAGGACCACTGGCCTGCGTCCTCCTAGCACTAACCCCATGCCTGATGTACTAGCAAGATAATGCAGAACCCTCTTAGCGGCAGACCAGTGCTGCGGTCGGTGTCTGTCTGTGGCCACAAAGCGAGCCAGGATGCTGAGAGGGTATGCGAGATCTGGGCGAGTGCAAGTCATCAGGTACATGAGGCAACCCACCAGCTCTGCGTAGGGGCCGCTGGGCTCTACCAACTCCTCAGACACTGGAGCGGAGAGTCTGTGGTCTACAGGCAGAGGGGTGGGCTGTGCAGAGGAGAACTGAAGGCTGAACCTCTGAAGGACCTGGCGCACCAAGTGTGACTGAGTCAGGGTGATGGTGCGCGCAGCTCTGTCCCTGGAGATCTGCAAGCCAAGGTAACGGCGCAGTTCTCCAAGGTCAGTGCAGGTGTGTCTCTTCAGCAGCTCTGCCTTCACGGAGGCCAGTGCGTCCCTGTCTGCTGTGGCAAAGACCAGGTCGTCGACGTAAACAAGGATGTAGAACGGAGTCTGGCCAGCACGAACGAAGAGTGAAGGGTCTGCGGAAGACGGAAAGAACTGCAGGTCAGCAAGCGTAGCACGGAGAGTGTCGTGCCACTCACGAGGAGCCTGGCGCAGGCCGTAGACGGGGCGCCGCAGGAGCCACTGGGTCCCAGGAGGGAAGGTGCCAGTGAAGCCCTGAGGGCGCCGCAGGTAGACCTGCTCGTGTAGGCTGCCCTGAAGGAAGGCAGTGGAGAAGTCGAGGGAGTGAAGCTCGTAGTCACGCTGAGCAGCTAGGTGTAACAGAACCCGAAGAGTAGTCATCTTCGGGGTCGGAGCGAAGGTCTGGAAGAAGTCCACCCCCTCGCGCTGACTGAAGCCTCTAGCCACATAGCGCGCCTTGAAGACCGGCGGCTCTCCAGGAGGGCGCTTCACCTTGAAGAGCCAGCGGCCATCGACTACGTTCACCCCAGGTGGGGGAACTGCGTCGACGAAGGTGCCGGTGGATCTCCAAGATGCCATCTCCTGCTCCATGGCAGCTATCTACTGCGAGGCCCAGGGTCCCGAAGTCGCCTCAGCGTAAGTGCGAGGGGTCGGGATGTCAAAAGCGTCTGGGTCACCCTCAGGGACTAGCAGCATGGAACAGAGATGGGGAGCAGCCTCAGAGAGGAAAGCAAGCTCGATCTGGCGGTCCTCCAGGACGTCACTGCCAAGGGCAGAAGCACCCCCGACAGACGGAGGACAGGCAGGGTCAGAGACCAGAGCGGTGGCGTAGTCAAGGCGGCGGGTAGACGCGAAGTCAGCGACCGCAGCGACAAGAGCGTCAAGGCACGAGGTCGGAACAGACGGGTCGGTAACGAGAGAGGCAAGGACCCGAGGAACAAGGGGACGAGCGGCACAAAGGTAGTCAGACAGCGGGGGGGGTGCAAATACAAGGGAGGACGGAGGAGGCGATGGCAGAAGGGGAGGACGAGACGCGTGGGAACGAAGCAACATAGGGTGGGAGCGCAAGACAGGCGAGGCAGGACGAGCGCGGGAGGGACGGTGAGACCAGACGTGCGACGGGGGAGTCGGGTCAGGATTCAGAGGAGGGGACACAGGAGGGGAACGAGGGGGAAGACGGGCCGGGGACGAGTCCGGCGGAGGGAAGACAGGGCCGTAAACAGGAAGAGGAGGAGACGGCCGGGGAGGAACCGACGCAGGGTCGGGGGACGGAAGGCCGAGCAGGCGAAGGGCTGACACCGGCGGGGACTACTGCTGCGGCAGCACAACGGCGACACCGGGACCGCAAGCTGCTCCTCGGCTACCACCGGCACACTCCACACCAGCACCCCCAGAGGGACCACCTCCAGGGTGACCGAGAGCACCCCCAGAGTCAGCGAACGGGTGCTGCGACGGCGGCGGCGGCGGCGGCGGGGGCGGCAGCGACAACGACGGCTGCAGCGGCGGCAGAGGCGGTGGAGGGGGGGACTGGGGAGGGGACGCTAGGGGAGGGGCGGCCAGCGAGGACTGAACAGGAGGGCCACCAGAGTCAGAAGACTCCTCAACCGGGTCCACCGACGGAAGGGGGTTGACGTGGGACACACCAGAGGGGGCGGGACGGGGAGGAAGAGGAGGAGGGGCAGGGACTACCGGGGAAGGAGGGACCAGGACCAGGGGGGGGGTAACCGGGGGACCACGGTGGGGGAAGCGACGGTAGTAGGAGACGGACTCGTCAAAGGTGACGTCACGAGAGTGAAAGAAGCGGTGAGACGGCGGGTGGTAAAAGTGCCAGTCGGACGCGTCAAGGGGAAAACCGAGGAAGACGCGGGGAAGGGTGCGGGCAGTGAGCTTGTCCGTGCCGGAGGCACGGACGTGAGCAAGGCAGCCCCAGACGTGGAACGCAGACGCGTCACCAGGAGACCCAGTCCAAAGACAAGTCGGCGAAACCTGCGGCTGCTGAGGGTGCGGCCACAAGTTAAGCTGGTGAGAAGTGTAGCGCACAGCGAACGGCCACAGAAAATGGGGTGCACCGGCATGGATCATGGAGGTGCGAGCCACCTCCATGACCAAACCGATGCGTCGCTCAGCGACCCCATTCTGCTGTGGGGAGTCCGGTAGGGTGAACGTCTGGGTGATGCCCTCCGCACGACAAAAGCGACCAAGGACACCGGAGGCAAACTCGCCACCACAGTCGGAGTGAAGACGCAAGACAGGGAGACCGCGGTGGACACGCGCAGAGACAAGCCAGGGGATGAGAGCGCCAGGCACGTCGGCCTTGCGCTCCAGGGGAAAGACTGTGGTGTAACGAGTGAAGTCGTCGACAAGCACAAGGAAGTAGCGCTCTCGACGCGGCCCAGGGACGGGGGCGGGGCCCCAGACGTCCAGGTGCAGGGTCTGCAGTGGCGCGGCGGTAGGGGGAAACGAGGAGGAGTGCGGGGCACGGCGAAGCAGACCCTCAACACAAGGCGTGCAAGGTGGGGCTTGGGAGGAGGGAAACGCGGGGAGGGAACCTGAGAGACCAAGGACAAGACCGTGCTGGGACATGTGACGCAGACGCGGGAGCGCAGGGTGACCTAGGCGGTGGTGCCAAAGGAGAGTCGGGTGAGTGAGGGACCGACAGGAGCAGGCAGCAGCAACCTGGGTAGACGCAGCCACCTGAGGAGGCGCCCCAGCCGGGGGGGTCACGGTGTTTAGAGTGAACAGGCCGGACACCGGGTCCCGGGGGAACGTGGACAGGGGGGCACCAGTGGCGGCCTCGCTACAGACAGCATACCGCTCGTGACCAGGGAACGTAGTGGTGACGCCAAGGTCCTGGAGGCAGCCGACACCAACTAGGTTCCTGGAGAACGAGGGGATATGCAGACCTGTGAGAGAGCCCGAAGGAACCGCCGGACAGGGAAGGGTGGTGGAACTGCGGGCGACGACCGGACCGCCGGAGGGGTCAGCAAGAGAGACGGCAGCTGGGACAGGAAGCGGCGTCAGGGTGGTAGAGTCGCGGAAGAAACACCGAGAAGCGCCAGAGTCCAAGGTGAAGGAAAGCGAAGCAGAGGCGTCTGGCAACGGAACGACGGCGGAAGCACCAAGACTACACAAAGCAGGAGCTCCTACGCCTGACGCAGCAGGGGAGGCTAAGCTAGGCACACCTACTCTAGGCAACAGTGAGTAATAAGCGGGAAGCACACTAGAGTCATCAGCATACATCACATGCACAGCAGCAACTATGGCATCCATGTCCATATCAAAAATCTGAATCTTACGACTAAGCAAACTGTGCCAGTCCGGGAGGTCTGGCGACGGGCCGAAGCGCCGACGAAAGAGGTCGTCCAGGCGACGAAAACAGCGGGGAGTGGAGTGACCGAGCCTACCGCAAACGAAACCGCGGCGAGGACCGGTCTGGATCTGGTACTGACAACGCCCGCCACCAGAGCCACCACTCGGCACACCACCACGCGCCTGGCCACCGCCAGCGCCGGGCCACCCGGGCGGGAGGACACTCGTCTGCTGCGTGTGCGACGGCTGCTGCGGCTGCTGCGAAGGCTGCGACTGCGGCGGCTGCTGCGGCTGCTGCAACTACAGGGGCGGCGGCTCAGCTGGACTGGGCAGGGTCCCCTCGTCCGCTCCAGCACCAGATGCCTCGACCCCACCACTACCCCCTCCCGCACCCCCGCCGCCGCCGCCGCCGCGCCCAGCCTTGGGGCGGCGGCCCTTCCACGAACGAAACTGCGCTGAAGCAGCAGTCTCAGCCACTGCGGCAGAGCCGTCGGAGAAGGTACACTGGGCGGGGTCACAACCCTGAAAGATAGGGACCGGCACGACACCGCTCGCCTGGGCGATGGAGCGGTGACGGGTCTCTATCACAGTCAGGGTGTCAACAAAGTCAGTGAGGGTGAGGTCGGCGGGGTGAATGCTAAGGAAGCAGTCGCGGGCGACAGCAAGGCGGTCAGGGAGGCGGGTGGCAAGCAGGTAGAGGGTAGAGGTAATGGGCGGCTGGTGGGCTCTAAGCTGTGCGTCAGTGCAGGCAGCGCGCCAGGTCTCATCTATCGAGCGCAGGTGGGCAGCGAGGATAGAGACAGTGGGGAAAGACGCGAGGTCAGGAAAGAGCATCGGGAGGATCAGGCGACCCACCGAGGCAGCCGGAGGGGTGGAATAGCGCTGGATGACAGCATCTAAGTATGCCTGAGCAGTGGTGAGAGACCTAAAGCGAGGGTGCTTGGACGGGGGAAGGGCGTTGCTGATGGCAAGCTGGGCGACAGCATCGCGAGAAAGCCAGACAGAGCGCGCACGGGCAGTGGCAGCAGTGGACTCGCGCTCAGTGGGTGTGGAGTCAACGGGCAGAATAGCAGGGGGGTCTGGGCAGGGGAGCGTACCGTCAAGGTGTGCGGAAAGCGGTTCACCATCCTGCCGCTGGCCAGTGAGTTGGCGACGGAGGTCGGCAAGCCACGCCTCGAACTCCAGAGGCTGGCCTTCAGCGTCGAAGCGAAGCTCCGCCGCCATCAGGAATAGTGCAGTGCGGTGCAGGGCAGTGCAGCAAGGTGGAGTGCGGTGCCGTGCGGTACAGTGCGATGCAGTGCGGTGTAGGGCGGTGCAGTGTGGTGCCAGGCAGTACCGGGTGGTGCGGGGCAGTGCAGTGTGGGGCAGTACGTTGCAGGGCAGTGCAGGGCAGGGGGGGGGGGGGGGGGGGGGAAACCGTACCAGTGAGGAGGACCGGGGCCGGGGCAGGGACGAGCGCAGGGGCCGGGCCGGTGCAACGGGGCCGGGCGGGCGCGACGGGGCCGGGCGGGCGCGACGGGGCCGGGCTGGTGCGACGGGGCCGAGCGGGTGCGACGGTGCCAGGCCGGTGCGACGGGGCCGGGCGAGTAGGACGGTGGTCCAGGAGGGGCGCACCGGGGCTGGGCGGGGGCGACGGGGCCGGGCGGGTGCGACGGGGCCGGGCGGTTGCGACGTGGCCGGGCAGGGGGCGACGGGGCCGGGCGAGTGCAACGGGGCCGGGCGGGCGTGACGGGGCCGGGCTGGTGCGATGGGGCCGGGCTGGGGCGATGAGGCCGGGCGAGCGCGACGGGGCCTGAAGGCGTGACGAGGCCCAGGAGGGGGGGGGGCTCGACGCGGCCCAGGAGGGGCGCGACGGGGCCCAGGAGGGGCACGACGGGGGCCCAGGAGGGGCGCTACAGGGGCCCAGGAGGGGCGCTACGAAGCCCAGGAGGGGCGCGACGAGGCCCAGGAGGGGCGCTACGAAGCCCAGGAGGGGCGCGACGGGGCCCAGGAGGGGCGCTACGGGGCCTGGGAGGGGCGCGACGGGGCCTGGGAGGGGCGCGACGGGGCCCAGGAGGGGCGCTACGAAGTCCAGGAGGGGCGCGACAAGGCCCAGGAGGGGCGCTACGAAGCCCAGGAGGGGCGCGACGGGGCCCAGGAGGGGTGCTACGGGGCCTGGGAGGGGCGCGACGGGGCCTGGGAGGGGCGCTACAAGGCCCAGGAGGGGCGCGACGGGGCCTGGGAGGGGCGCGACGGGGCCCAGGAGGGGCGCTACAGGGCCCAGGGAGGGCGCGACGGGGCCCAGGAGGGGCGCTACGGGGCCCAGGAGGGGCGCGACGGGGCCCAGGAGGGGCGCTACGGGGCCTGGGAGGGGCGTGACGGGGCCTGGGAGGGGCGCGACGGGGCCCAGGAGGGGTGCTACAGGGCCCAGGAAGGGCGCGACGGGGCCCAGGAGGGGCGCTACGAGGCCTAGGAGGGGCGCGACGGGGCCTGGGAGGGGCGCGACGGGGCCTGGGAGGGGCGCGACAGGGCCCAGGGAGGGCGCTACGGAGTCCAGGAGGGGCGCGACGAGGCCCAGGAGGGGCGCTACAGGGCCTAGGAGGGGCGCGACGTGGCCTGGGAGGGGCGCGACGGGGCCCAGTGAGGGGTGCGACGGGGCCCAGGAGGGGCGCTAGAGGGGTGAGCGGAAGCGGTAGGTGGGGGGGGGGGGGATCCTACCTACGCGTGATACCATATCAGAATTGAGAAGTGAATAATAGATAGAGTGAGAGTACACACAGATATACCTAAGTGTTGTACTCTCTAAGAGGCGACCGTATACAGTCTATACAAACATGACAAATACACATGTTTGACACTAGTTAGTCGGAAAACCAGCAAACAAAAACCCGAAACCCCATACCCCAAATTCCCATCCCCGAACACTCAAACCCGTCCATCCAACAAATAGGGCGCCTCCACCCATAGCGCACCCCATCCCCCCCCCTCCCCCCGTGTCATCATAATCCCGCTCCACGAGATCAATGTCTGTGCTCCCAAAAGTCGTCGCGGCACGCAACGAAATAACGAGAGCTTGCGCGCGCTGCAAAGCCACCCCGATTGCGGCCTTCAAAGAGCCAAGAAGGTAAGCAGAGAAACCCATATCATCCTTCCGGCACGCCCCTCGATAAGCTTTTATGCGCAGATGGACATCCCCCTGCTGCTTCGACCACTGCCGAAAACGCGAACCAAGACAACCTCACGTTTCAACGATGAGCAGGGTGAACTGCACCCCCCTATGACACGCCAACAACGCCCGGTAATCCACCGTCTTGTGGCGCTCCCTTTCCCTGGCCGCCACCCCTAAAGTACGCCCGCTCTGCCCTACCAGTTCCAGAGAGAGCGACAGCGGATCCGAAACGCTCACCTCCAGCACGTGAACCGCACCCTCCATCGGCCAACGGACAACGACATCAACCCGCTTCCCAAGGAGCAACGTGTCATCATCGAGCGACACCACCCCCTCCAACGCCTTTGCGATTTTTGCCACAACAAATTTGACCTCGTCATGAACCCTAAAGGGCGCGTACTAATGCCGACACCTCAACGCATGATGGGGGTTTGCCAAATCAGAAAACGCAACCCCATACACATAACTGCCCACCACCTACAACTGCTGGATGGGGGACCGAAGACACATAGCAGTTGCAATGCCGCATTCAGCAACTGTGAACGTGGAGTTCCCATGCGCCGGAATCGCCGAAACCCAAGCGCCTGCCCTCGGGCCTTAAAGGGATGTCAAACAAGCCAATGTGGCATTGTCCTGGGCGAGACGACGTAGGGATCGAAGCTCCTCAACGGCTAAACGCCACTGCAGCACCCGAAAAGGATGAACTGGAGGGTTGATGGCGCAATGCGGCAGGCTGGGCATCTCCCAACGCACGGGCTGTGGCAACAAAGCGAGGCTCCTAACGTACCATGGGTCCACGAAATCCAACCCCCCACCCCCCCCCTTCCATTGGCGTGCGGAAAAACTCAATAATAATCGCCTCCTCTCCCGAGACCCCCAACTGGGCCACGTCAGACACCGACTGACTCCACCCACAAGTGTACGACAGCGGGTTCAAGGCCGCCGCCGACCGAATCCCAAAACCACTCAAACGGACGGGAAGGTGCATCTAGAGGCGCGCCAAGCGAGACCGGTTCGGATCCTGGTCCCATGTCCCCTGAGGGAGAAGCTGTCCGAAACACTCCTCCAGACCGCAGCCCCAGTCCCGAAACGCCTCCACCATAGCAGGCCACAGCGACAAAGTGCAGGTCAGGAAAACCGGTTGCGCTGACACCACAATGGCCAAATGGTGTGCCCTCAACTGGGGGTAATCGAGCAGTGAGAGTCAGAGCAATGGGGCGTGCAACAGCTCCAACTGCTCCCGCAAATGAACCACCTTCCAATCCTCGTCTCCAATCGGCACACTGACCACGCTGAGCCCCTCCTATGTGCACCGCATGCCCGGAGGGAGCTCTCCGACCGCCTCTCCGCTACCATGCTCCCAGAACAAGCACTTGTGAGGCTGCATGGCTTGACCAACCCAAGCGAGGCGCTCCTGCAGCATCCCGCACGCCTCCAAGATCCGCTCCCGCGGCCCCATGATGTAGGTGTCGTCTGAGTAGGTCAAGAAGTCAATGTCGCGAAACTCCCGAATGGTCGGCTCCAGGACATGTTGCTGCGTAAACGTGAAAAGGAAATGACTTAGTGGGTCCCCTTGTCATGAACCACACGTCGACACCAGTGACTCAACAAAGGGGCCAGCGCGCAGGTACAAGTCGCTCGGAACCCCATAAAAGATCCGCGGACAAGGGATGAGTCCGGAGAATGGGGAGCTACAGAACGCCTCGAACATGACCCAGCGATGGAAAGAATTGAACAGTTTGGCCACATCGATCTCGAGCACACACCACTAGGAATGAATCACCAATGCTGAATGAAAGGTGCGAGTAAGGATCTCCACATCCGCCTTAGTCCCAACCCCCAGCTGGTTACATGGCAAAAAGAAAAACGCCTTCGCCGAACGAAGTGTGATGCAAAGCGCCCGCGACAAAATCCGTAGAAGAACCTCCTCAATGGCCACGGGCCGGACATCCCCGTTCGGCTTGGAGAGGCCGACGAGGTTGGAGGCCGCAAGCCACGGCCCCGCTCGAGCGGGCATCTGCCCCACCACCCATTGGGAAAACACCTCAAGAAGATGTGGCAAATGAGCCGGCTCTGTGAGGAACAAATTGCGCAAATGCTCCGTCACCTACCCCGAGGGACCGTGAGTGGAAGCATGCGCAGCCGTATGAATAGCCTGTGTCAGGACGTCTACCGTGAGCGTGGGCCACAACGAGTCATCGACAGAGAACTCCCCCACCCAATTCGGGACAGCCGCAACGTTGTCCGGGTGCTTGCGCTTCAGTGACTCCACCATCCCCTCCGATGGCTGCGCCAAATCGCTAGCAGTCGAGCAAGCCAGACTGCGGCTCCACTCTCCCACTTTGCACCGCGTCCGATACCGGGCCAAGCGGAGTGCCTCGGGGTCGTGGGCCAGAAATAAGTAGGCGAGAGGACGCGCAGCAAGCCACATTGGCGCCAATGCGGAATCAAACATCGGACGCCAAAAACCCTCCTAGAATAAGGCCAGCCGCTCCATCATCGATGCCTTCTGACCCACGCCAGCCTTGGACGGCACCCTGAGTATCAGGCGTGGAAAAGCCAGCAAGATGAGTGTGCCGGCCTCGTCACCAAAGTGGCCCTTCAACCGCTTCAATACGCTGTACAAAGCGTCAGTCACTCCCTGCCGAACCCGCTGCGGGACGCGACGCAAGGTCTTCCCAGGCACCGCCTCGACTGTGAAGAACGCCACCCACTCCCAGGTGGAAACCTCGGCCCATACATTCGCCCGAATATCCAGCGGTATCAAGTGGTCTTGCTCTTCAAAGTCGGTCGGGGACAGGATCGATCCCAAGGCTTGCGCTTGGCGTTCCACCTCCGCTGCCCGGCATGCGCGCATGTGATTTTTCGCGCCCCCCTGGTGCCCGGATTGCTGGGTTGTTCAGCACAATGGTGAGTATGTGTAGAAATAGTGGATGATAATGCAACGAATTTGCTTTACCTATTCACTTAGTGTATTGACATGTCGCTTCTTTGTAACAACTAGCAAAACTGAACCAGTCGGAGAAGTCTAAGTGGGATCAGACCACAGAACACAAAAACCCCCCCCAAAGCCTTGGTCGCTTCCAAACCGCAGTATCCCGTGCCGCATCCTTATCGACTGGGCCGAACCGCGATTTCGGCCCAGACCAGCCAAATGTTGTGATGTTGCGGATCAGGGCTAATTTTTCGTTTTCCAGGACCCAGCGGTCTCAGGATTCGCGTCACTAAATAGCCTAAAAATTCAGCATTACCAGGAAAACCTCTCTTTATTTCAGGATTACTTTGACCTCTCAATCTGAATTTCAGAGTGTTTTTTGGAACTCCCTACATATAGGCGGAACCTGCGGGCACTTCGAATACAAGCAGGACGGACATCCATGGAAGAAACGATGGAGAAGAATACAGAGTACACACTTGCTGCTGTTGCTGTCCCTCAGCACCACACCAAGTTCGACACTTTCCTTGTCAATCGCGACAGAAATGCGTACAACTTAGAGGAGTGCGAAGCCTGGCTAAGGTGATATTTAGGGGTTGTGATAGTCTGAAAGCCTTGCACTTCTGTAGTTGTGAAAGCTCCACGGTCACACCTTCAGATTGTGGGGAAAATTGGTCAGGGCTGCAATGGGGGGGATGGTAGGGTTACAATTCCTGCACGGGTAGGTTTCCATTCCAGTCGGATAGTCAGGAAATGTTTTCGCGCAGTCCGGATTTCTCAGAGAGTTCCTGGGAAACGCCCAGAATCTGTCAGGAGGTTTGTGATTCCGAAACCCTTAAAATCAGGATTTCAGCTGGAAAGACCCGGAATGTACCTGACATTCCGGATGTTTACCCTTGAACCGAGAGCCCTGTTGCGGACATATTGCGCGTGGGTGGGAGTCCGTAACCACCCACGTCCAGCCCACTGTGTGTTTCGTGCGCGTTCGTGTTTGCTCCCATTCTGCGCCACCCCACGAGCACAAACTGGGGTAGCTCAGCCAAGACCAACTCCAAGGGTGGCCGCAACCCACGGCCAATGAGTATGCGCCTCGGCCTTTGCTAGGGTGCTCCTTCTCGCTCGTCCTGCGCTTACCCGAAAAGAGCCAAGTTGATTTTGGCTGGATATAGCCTCCATTTCCAGCCCTTGTGTACCTTTCCTTAGAATCCTCAGTGAAGGCTTCACTACTCCACTCCCTTCGAAGCATCACCACCATCCCACAACAACCGACAAACTTGTTAGCACCGAACAGCAAAAAAAAAACCAGTAGAGCTTTCATACTTCTTCCTGCACAAGCATTAGGAACGGAAAGAACCATGGGCCAAGTCTGGCTGCCTAGAGCTTCTTGCGAGCGTCAAATACGAGTTTCCGCATCATGGGCCTTCACTGTCTTTCTCGTCGTCAGCACTCTAGCCGCTGTAGTTACCGCTGGTAAGCGCAGCCGCGTCACGCAGTGACCATCTTTGCGCCGGCGTCGCACAATTGTCGAATAACTGCGTCGCATCACTCTCGCATAATTTTTGCAAAGCAGCACTGCCCTCCAGTATGACACGAGAACTCCACCCGCTTTTTTCTACTCCTTTCCACAATTCCACGATTTTACCTCCGTTGCAACGAATCCGAAATGATCCCTGCCGGCTCAGCGAACCGCTTAGCTTCCCCCCATTTTCCGCTCACCGCCCCTCCTCCGCTCCCTCTGTTCCTCGCTTTGTTTGCTCCTAGATGGCCCATCCAATACCCCGACGCCCGCGGTCGCAATGAACGACCTATTTGACTCTCAGTCGCACTCCGTCCTCCCGACCGCCGCCGCCGTCGCCGATGCAGTGGACGAGGAGCTGGCGACCGTTTCGCCTGCTCGAGGCGGCGACAGCTGCGACGGCGAAGGCGAGAAGTCGCTAGAGGCGAGCGACACGGTCATGGAGGAAAGCGACGCGTGGGCGGCCGAAGTCGACACCAGCGCGCGGCTA
The DNA here is from genome assembly GCA_027943415.1 of Closterium sp. NIES-67. NCBI lineage: Eukaryota > Viridiplantae > Streptophyta > Zygnematophyceae > Desmidiales > Closteriaceae > Closterium > Closterium sp. NIES-67. Next base: position 36,985 of record BQMB01002223.1, on the reverse strand, counting down.
AGGCGCCGGGCTGGCGATAAATCCGAGTACCTTGCGACTGTGGTGGCCAATGCGACGGCGTACGACTCTCATGGGAGAAGGAAGCTCGCAAGTGGGTTTATCTTGACCATTTCGTTCCAGCTTAGCGAACTCTCTCAGAGACGGCTTGCGACGAGCTCCTCCGAGACGGCTTTTTTGTTTGTTCACATTACCCCGGGTTGATGAGTACCGACCGATGCCCCCTGGAAACGGAAAATGACAGATGGCTCCACACTTCCAGATACCGTATTGATGTTTCGTTAAATCGCACTTGGTCGTGAGGAACGCACGGTGACAACGCACCAGATAGCCACTAACTGTCTTTCTTCTGCGACCCTACCTGCTCGGACAAGGGTGAGTGAGTGGGGATAAGCGAGAGAGAGTGAACGTGGCTTATGTAGCTGAAACGTGCGTAGAGCATAGGTATCGTTCTTTTTCTCGCCTTATTACCCACCCCGTCCCTCTACCTTCGTTGCCAAGCATTACTCTCGGTCTCCTGTTCCCCTGTCCCCGTTATCAGCCAAGTGCAATCTCGGTAAAGGCGCGTGGGTGTACGTGGACTCGTACCGGCCCATCTACAGCGGGCAGTCGTGCAAGTTCATCCGCTCGGGCTTTAACTGCGAGCGCAACGGCCGCACGGACACCAACTACCTGCGCTACCGCTGGAAGCCGCGCAACTGCAACCTGCCGACCTTCGATATAGGCTCGTTCCTCCCCATGATGCGAAACAAGGTCCGTCTCTTGCGAGCTGGGGAGAAGAAATCAAGCACGCTGGGTCGTGCTGGCACGTCTTTCAGAAAGCGATAAGGAAGGAGAGGGATGGGGAGGACGGGGGAGGGAAGGGGTCGGGGTCGGGGTCGGGGGGGGAAGCTAATAAAAGAGGCTCACGTCTTGCCCATGCGTCATGCATCTCGTTCCTCTGCCCCGCCCTCTGTCTCCCCCCTTGTGCCCGTCCCTCACACCCCCCCCCCTCCCCCCGTGTCATGAGCCAGGTGATCGCGTTCATCGGCGACTCCATCGCGCGCAACTTCCAGCAGTCCGTGGCGTGCCAGGTGGGCGCGCGCGAGCTCGTCCAGGAGTGGGCGGGCACCATCAACGGCCAGGCCGTGTCGGGCCTCTCCATCCCCAACTACAACATCAAGCTCCTCGCTTTAATCTCCCCCTTCCTCGCGCGCTACTCCAACTCGCCCGCGGATTTCACGAAATACGGGCTGAAGCCGCCGCAGCGGAAGGAGATCGAGGGCGGGAACGGCGGCGCGCAGGGGTACATCGTGTGGACGGACCAGCTGGACGCCACGTGGGCGGCCGTGATTCCGTCTGTCGACGTGGCGGTGTTCATGTCGGGGCACTGGTTCCTGTCGTCGCAGGGCCGCACGGACGTGCGCTCACTGGCGTACGTGCGTGGGCGCACCGTGAAGGCGACGACGGGGTTCGAGGCTTACGCCACCACCATGAAACGAGTGAGACGCGCAAGGGGCACGGTGAAAGGGGGGGGAGCAGGTGAAAGGGGAGCAGGGGGAAGGGGAACTGGTGAGAGGGAGGGGTCGTGAAGAGTGCGTGGGTCTGTTGCCACTGTGAAACGAGTGCCTTACTGTCGCGTGCCCATTCCAGCACGCCACTACCCAATCCTTCCGAAGTATAGACGTCTCAAAGCCCCTATCCCTCTTTCCTCCTCCCTCTCCCCTCTCCCTCCTCATCCCAGGTGGTGCAGTACCTGGACAACGACATTAAGTACAAGGGCCTGGGCCTGTGGCTGAGCTACACGCCTTCGCACTACAGCTCGTCCAACCCGCCGTCGTGCGACTACAACGCGCCGTTCCCGCCCACAATGGCCATCGCCGACAAGTCCGCCGTCACCTTCAACGACATTGAGAAGCGCATCACGCGTGCATCCCAGCGGTTGAAGCACATGGATCTGACGGCCATGATGGCCCTGCGGCCGGATGGGCATGTGCAGAAGTACTACGGGCCGGCGAAGAATAGTAAGACCAAGTGGGACTGCTTGCACTGGTGCCTGCCCGGCGTGCCGGATGCGTGGACTGACGTGCTGCAGCAGGTGTTGGTCACGCGCCTGGGGCAGCAGCCTGCAGCATGAGTGGGGAGGCTCTGGGGGGAACTGTGAGGAGTGCTGGTGTATGGTTATTGTATGTGTATGGTGTTTGGGGCCAGGGGAGAGGGGGGGGAGTGCATGTGGTCAATGCTTGCATCTTTGTATGCATGATGTGGTGTGCCTGATGGGAAGGGGGTCAAGTTAGGGGGGGGAAGGGGGGGGTGGCAGTTGAGGCCACAGCAGCAGGAGCAGCCACAGCAGCAGGAGCAGCTACAAGAGGTGGAAGAAATACTAACAAGCATACACTCTCCAATGACAATTGATCAATTGCAACACTAGGCGTGAAGTTTCAGGCTGTGGAGTCGGCCGATTCCCAAGTGATTAACATGATTCTGCAGCCATTCTCGTTGATAAATTAGTGGCTTTGTTTGTGCGTTGAAGATGGTAAGATTGCATTCCCTCGTATTTACAAATATTTGTGTTTAACTGAGTGTAGTTACCCCCACATAGTCAATTCTGCACCATGTGCGCATGTGAAATCCTGGGAAATGCTCGAGGGCTGACATGGTCTCCCATACCATGGTCTCCCATCCCATGACATCTCGCCTGGGGTGGGGTGTGATGGGTGGAGAGGGGACCTATGCTCGCTGCCAAACCAGACAACATCCTTTCCTGCAAGGAGAAGCACCCCTCTAGCAGAGCAGAGCACCATATGATCCAGTTTCTCTTTTCCTAGGAGGCGGTTTACAGCAAGGAACGTCACTGCCTCATGCAACTTCAGTATTCCCTTGTTAGATGCCGAACGAGTCACCTGTCGTAAGAACAGGGTAGGTTGTATACATATGCAAAACAAGTGACGGCGCCTTCGTAATTGATTCTCCTCTTTAGATCCTGTCGATAGCGTGGCAGTTATCTCATCCCGTGACGTACTCCGGACCAAGGATTCCATCCATCGGACTGCTTGCGACGTCACTCTGGTAACTGAACGCCCGATTCGCCACAATTCGCCCATCATGAGGCGTGGCGGCCGTGGTTGTCGCCTGCTCGCCCTCCCCGACGAGCTTCTTGAGGACATTCTCCGCCGCCTCGAGCACCCGTCCGACCGCTGCAACGTCGCTCTCTCCTGCACCCGCCTCCGTCGCGTGCTGCGATCCACGCCGCACTCTCTGCGCCTCGATTTCCTCCCCGACGACTCGCGCGCGCAGCCTCGCGAGTGGCTGCAAGATTTTGATGGTTATTCCAGGGTATTTACCCGCATCACCAGTTTATCCGTGGAAATTAGCGTGAGCCTGGGGAACCAGCTGCTGGAGGCTATTGGCGCGGGCTGCCCGAGATTGGAGAGCCTGACGCTGCTGGCGGTATGGGGGGAATTCAACATGAGCGCCAGCGCGTGGAGAAAGTTCGCGAAGCAATGCCCGTGAGTACTCGAGTCTGTGGAAGAATTAAGTTTCTTCTTTCCTTGCAAACGCTCTCCCACCCCTCCCTCCCTCCCGCACCCTCTTCCCCCTACTCATCCGTCCTCTGTCTTCCCTGCTCCCTCTCCCTCTCCATCTCCCTCTCTCCCCCACCCCCCCCAATCCTCATCCCCGTCTATCTTCCGCATCTCCTGGCCTGTTTTGTCGCCTGACATCCCTCAACTTGCCTTACCCCTCAAAACCCTCCCCGATCTTCTTACCCCCCTTTCCCCCCCTTTCCCCCCCCTTTCCCCCCCTTTTTCCCCCTTTCCCCCCCTTCTCCCCCCTTCGCCCCCTTTCGCCCCGCACAGCGCGCTGGCCTCGCTGGAGCTGGACTCCATCTTCTCCCGCAACGTGCGCCTCTACAAGCGCCTCGCTCTCCCGCCCGTAGACGCCCTCCCCGCCCTGCGCTCCCTCTCCCTCCGCCTCGTCCCCATGGACGCCCTCCCCGTCGCCCGCTGCTCCGCCCTCACCTCCCTCACTCTCTGGAACCCCTCTCTCTCCGTCCTCTCCTCCCTCGCCTCCCCCTCCTCCTCCTCCGTCCCCCCCACCCTCAAGTCCCTCTATATCCACGCTGCTGATCTCGACGGCTCCCTCCCCCTACTCTCCTCCTTCTCTTCCCTCTCCTCCCTCTCTTTGTTCGCCTGTGCTTTCAACCCGTACGAGCTGCTCACGCTGTCTCGCGCCCTGCACACTCTCACCCACCTCACCATAGACGAATGCCCCTTGGCCTGCAGCCATGCAGTGGCGGCTATGGGGCGAGCCAACCCCGCCCTCGCCTCCCTCTCCCTCAGCAGCAGAAGCTACCGCCTCTTCAGCGCTAGGGGGCTGTCAACGGTGCTCCAGCTGTCGTCCAGCAAGCTCCACACGCTGTCTCTCGCCGGGCTGCCGTCGTTCCGCCCCGGCGTGCTTGCACACTGCAGCAGCCTGCGGTCGCTGACTGTGAAGGGCGCCACGGGGTCGCTGGAAGGGCTGGTGGCCATGCTGGTGCGGGTGGAGGCGAGGAGGGGGGAGGGGGCAGGGGAGAGGGGAGGTGAGCGAGGAGGGGAGGGAGGGGGGGGTGGAGCAGGGGAGGGAGGAGGGGAGGGAACAGAATCTGGAAAGGAAAGAGCTGATGAAGGCAGAGGAGAAGAGGGTGTAGCAGCAGCAGCAGCAGCAGCAGCAGCAGCAGCAGCAGCAGCATCAACATCAGCAGAATGTGCAGCAGGGGAAAGCAGGACAGTGGGCCGGAGGGAGTATCACGATATCCGCACAGAAGTGGCAGCCAGGAGCGCCGACACGAACGCGGCATTCAAGGACGTGTTCCATCTGCTCCGGGCAGCAAAGCAGTACCTGAGCACAGCGTACTCCGAAGCCCACCTGGTGCAGCATGACGAGCACAGCGCGCAGGAGTCGATCAGGAGGGTCAAGTGGGCGTTTGCAGCGTGCCAGGCTGTGAGCATGGGCGTGCGAGACTACAGCACAGCCAAGGAGAGGGAGCGGACGGCCATGCGAGCGTACGTTGCCGCCATGGCATCAGGCCAGTTCACTGTGGAAACCAGCGTGGCAGAGACAGTAGATGAAGCTGCCGCTGGGGGGGATCCAGGGGATGTGCTGTCTTCGGGGGATTACTCTGCTGCTGCTGGTGAGGCCGGGGCAGGAGGCACAGGAGGGGGAGGCCAGCTGGAAGAGGAGTCTGCCAGGCTAGCCTCGCAGTCCCGTGCAGGGCTGCTGGGGGTGCTGCACTCGCTGGTGGAGCGGCTGAGGGTGCAGTCCACCGCCATGTTAGATGGGCTCGAGTCCATGCTTGCCCCGCATGCTGCTGCCGCTGCCGCAGCAGCCACTGCTGCCGCCGCTGCTGCTGCTGCTACTGCTCAGGAAGGGCCGGATGGGCCATCTGCGGGAACACGAGCAGGGGGGCAGCAGGGGGGAGGGGCGCAAGCGGGGGGGACTGAAGGAGGGGGGACGGCAGTGGGGGGAACGCGAGCTGAGGAAGCAGACAGGGAGGGGGCACAAGAGGAGGGGCGGGCAGGGAGCAGACCCTGTATGGCAGCTCGTGTGACAGCCATCTGCCCTAGCCTGGACTCGTTGGTGCTAGAAAAGATTCAGTTTGATTCTAATCCTGGGCCACCTGGGCTGCCCACTAGCCTCTTCTCCCCATCTCCTCCCACGTCCCCTGCACCCGCAGCACCTACAGCCGCCTCATCATCCCTCTCGTTGTCCCTCACTTCCTCCCCGGCGTTTGCAAGCCGTACCCTTTGGCACCACTCGTTTGAGAGCATTGCCTGGCCGGCTGTGTTTGGCAGGCTGAAGCGGCTGGCACTGGTGCATTGCAGAGGGGTGGGGGAGGAGCAGCTGAAGGGGGTGCTGCATGCATGCCAGTGGCTGGTGGAGCTGAGGGTGGAGCACAGCGAGGCCATGTCCGACGCCCTGCTGCTCGCAACCACTCTGGACAGGCTTACACACGCCACTCTCGTTTTATGTCACCGAGTTACCGCTGCTGGCATCACAGGCTCGCTGGGAAGTTTTCCGAGGCTACAGCAATTGAAGGTGGAAACCTGGAAGGTCTCCGATCGTGCTAGGCGAGAGTTGCTTCGTGCAGGTGTGGTGTTGAGGGGGGCATTCTAGTTTGGCTCTTGTAAATGTGTTCTCATGTGTTCGTGCTATCAGAATGTAGTGTCTGGTATATTTTGACACCGGAACTAGTTAGAGCCAGGGCTGACTTTATCAGACTATTTACTCTGATTAGTCTGAAATCTCAGACCGGTTTTTTTGGCTAAACCTGAATTTCCAGATAAGGCATTTTCCCAATCCTGATCGATTCAGACTTAGACTTTAGGGATCCTGAAAAAATCAGAGTTCACGCTTGTTGGGCTGAGAAAAAGCCCTTAGGATCTTTTGCAGAGACTAAGTCCCAGCTTGTAGAGACTTGAGACTTGGAGTAGTGCAGCGGAAGTTGAGGCAGTTGAATCCTTGTACTAGTATGTGAGAACAAGTGATTGATTAAAGAAACAAGCATACAGCAATATATAGAAGATAAGGAAGCAGTTGTAGAATACAGTTACAGGAACGGTTTATCGAGTCGCACAGCGACTCGATTGCCGCTTCGGTTACCATCCGTGATGTTGTAACGGTCAGTCGCAACCTCCAGTTGCGACCTTTCGAGTCCTTTCGCATTCTTTGTCCGCCCCCTCGTGTAACCTCCGTTGACTCGCGTGCTCCCCTGTAATCTTCCTCGAGTACAGTGTTACACTTCAGAAACGCTTAAGTCCTTGAGATATTTCCAACACTCCCCTTCGTTTCTGGAGTGCTGGAGTGTTCAGATCCGGTGACGTTTGTTTGCCCGGTTAGGAGCATGCAGTAGTCGAATTTTGCTTTCGCCAATTTCTTCGTCAGATAATCTGCGGCCATTTCTGTCGTCGGGCAGTAACTGAGTTGAAGTCTCCCCTTCGCGATTTCATCCTTGACGAAGAAGTACCGCAGGGCGATGTGCTTGGTTCGGTTGGCGAAGCCGTCCTTGTTCGCGATTTTTATCGCAGATTGGTTGTCGCAGAGGAGTGAGAAGGTGGGCAGGGTCGCGATCTTCGCTTCTTCGAGTAACTCTCGTAGGTAGAGTCCTTCCTTGGTCGCAGTACAAAGGGCGATATACTCTGCTTCAGCCGAGGATAGTGCGATTAACTCCTGCTTGCTCGACTGCCAGGAGATAGTTCCGATAGGTTCTAGTCGGTAGATGTAGCCCGTCCTAGACCGTCGATTTTCGCTGTCTCCCGCGTGGTCGGCGTCGACGTATCCGAGTAGTCGTACGGACGGTGTTGTTGCCTTGTTGTAGGTGAGCCCGATCGTCGGCGTGGAGACGAAGTAGAGTAGCGCTCGATTGAGTTCTTCGAGATCTTCCTGTTGCGGCTGCTTCAGATGTGTCGCCAGCTGGCTCGCACTATAGGATAGGTCGGGTCGGCAGGTTACTGTTGCGAATAGTAGACAGCCGAGCTTCTGTTGATACTCCTGGATTTGTTTCGCGGGGAGTTTTGTGGAGGCGCTACTGTTGTTCCCGTAGCGGTAGGGAGTTGGGACCGCAGTCGGTGTTAGACCGAATTTCTTCGCGACGGTGCTTGAGTACTTTCCAGCGTGTAGGTAGTACGCCGTGTCGTCTTCGACGACGTTCAGTCCTAGGTACTGCGTCACCTCGTCGGACACCGTGAGCGTCAGGTCCCTTTTCAGCTCCCCTTCGAACCAGGTGACGATGTCGGTGGTAGAACCGATGTAGAGCAGGTCGTCGACGTAGACGATGAGCAGAATGTAATCTCTTCCCTTCTGTAGTCGGTACATGCCTTGGTCATGTGGTAGCTGTAGGAATCCGATTTTTACGAGCCGGCCGTGAAGGTGCTGCTGCCAGAGCCGTGGGGCTTGCTTGATCCCGTAAAGGGATTTTTCCAGCTGGCATACTTTTGAAGGGTCGTCGATGAATCCGTGGGGTTGTTCGACGAAGATTTCGGCGTCCACAGGTGCGTACAAGAAGGCGTTTGCAACGTCGATTTGCCGTAGTGGTAGTTTCTTCGTGGCCGCGATGGCGAGTAGGATGCGCAGAGAGGTGTGACGGGAGACTGGAGCGAAGGTTTCTGTGTAGTCGGTTCCGTATCGTTGATCGAAGCCTCGTACGACCCATCGAGCTTTGAATCGTTCGATGGAGCCGTCTGAGTTGGTCTTGATGCGGTACACCCATTTCCCCGAGAGAATGTTCTTCCCGTTGATGCTCGTTGCAGGTACCAGTTTCCATGTTTCTCGGTCTTGCAGAGCTTTTAACTCTTTTTCCATCGCTTCCTTCCATTGTGCCTTATGTTCCCCCCCCAGAGCCTGCGACAGGGTCGACGGCTCGCGCGGAGAAGGCGGCGGCGGGTGCTGGACGGAGACCCATAGTCCTAGGATCTGCAGTCCCGTGGCTGTGTGTCGAGGGGAGTTTTCATTCTCGGGATAAGCTGCTTCATCACCGTCTTCAGGATCGGGTAAGAAGTTTGGCCCGATGCGTTCGGAAATATTCGAGTCGACGGGGTGTGGTGTAGCGTAGCCTTGGTCAGCGAAGTGGTAAAAGGTGTCGAGGTTGTTGCTATCGAGAGGATTATCTTCATCGAGTGGAACAGGTACGGAGCAGTAGGGGAGTGGTCCGGCAGCCTCCGAGGCTCCAGGGACGTCTTCTTCTGCTGCGTCAGCCTCGGCAGCATGGTCAGCGAAGGAGCGAAGGCCCGCGAAGCCGTCGGTGGGGTCGTCTGAGTTGGCAATGTTGTCCAGGTAATGCTGCAGCGTCAGTCGCTCGTAGAAGATAACATCACGTGATGCCACCGTATTTTTGTCGTGTATGTCGAGAATCTTCCACGCGTGAAAATGTTTGGCGATGCCGAGGTGTAGTCCCCACCGAGCTCGTTGAGTGAAGCGTCCTGCTCGAGCTGTGTGGGGTCTGTATTGTACCATGCAGCCGAAAACTCGAAGTAATTTTGTGCTGCCCCTTTTTCCCGTCCACAGCAGGTGCGGTGATGCGTTGTTGGGGAGCGATGACGAGGACAACAGGTTGTGCAGGTGGACTGCATGTGTCATCGCGTCTGGCCACAGTGTATTGGGCAGCCTCATCCCCAGAAGCAGTTTTCGCATCGTCGTCTGCAAGGTCCGGTTCATGCGTTCTGCTACCCCCTGCTGCTGGTGAGCATAGGGCAGAGACACCAGGCGTCGGATTCCCCTTTCCGCGAGATAGGTCCTGAAGCGTTGTGACTGGTATTCCAGTGCACCGTCTGACTGGAAACTCTTGAGTTTGGTTCCTGACTCTCGTTCGGCGATTGGAAGCCATGTGGTGAAGGCCTCGAAGGCTTGATCGCGCGTTTTGAGATTGAAGTGCCAGACGTATCTGGTTGCGGCGTCGATGAACGTGATGACGTAGTTGAAGTCGGCTTCGGTGTCGTCTCGAGGCATGTTTAGAATATCGCTGTAGACCTTTTCCATCGGAGCGTAAGTGGGTGCGTTTGGATTGTGATGGGCTGGGAAAGGTTGATGAGGAAGATCTGCTTCGGGGCACGTGAAGCATCGTGCTCTTGGTCGGCGAAGTTCTTGGCCGCTCGTCGTTAGAAGGGCGTTACGTTCTAACACCTCTGCTTGTATTGTTTGTAGTATCGTGCTGTTTGCAGGATGTCCGAGACGTTGGTGCCAGATGTCGTCGGGAGCGCGGTGACCGGGCGAGCGGTGGTAGATGTCGGCGTTGGAGAAGAACGCGACGACCGAGGCGGGACTTCGACAAGCTTCTCGTGTGGCGGGCATAAGTTGGTCTGCTTCCGTTGGCGGTCCTCGTGTTGATGGTGGTGGTACTCGGCTGGGTCCTGCTGCCGATACTGCAGGTGATGGTTTTGTTGGGACGCTTGCTGGTACTTGTCTTTCTTGTCTGATAACTGCTAATGCCCGTGTTCTCTCTGCTGCAGGTATGGTGTTGGAGTGCCAGAAGCCGTCACTGTCGAAGTCGGGATCAAGATCTGGTGGGTGAGTCCAGGCGGCGAACGATACGATGCCATCGCTGTCGGCAGTTCCGCGGTCGGGGACGAAGTCCAACACGAAGACACCGGACTTCAGGAGGGCACGACCGATGAAGAGACCGCCCTTCCCGTGGTAAAGTCGGAACTCGTTGGAGAAGGAGTCGCACTCCAGGTGAATCCCCTTAGCCATTAGTTGGCTTACGCTTAGTAGGTTGTATCCCAGATTGTCGACGATGAGGACTTTGTTGAGCTGAAGAATAACGTTTGTCTCCATTGATTGTAACTGAACCACGCCTTGCCTGTTTGTTTTCAGGTTTTCGTTGTTGGCGACGGTGATGACGACGTCGCGGTTGAGGCGTCGCTCGTGTTGTACGAAGCGTCCGGAGGAGCACATGTGCTGACTGCAGCAACTGTCCAAGAACCAGGTGTTCCGCCCGGTGGGTTCGGCGTTAGCGACTGCAGCGTATGTCGGGTTGACCTGAAGTCCTTGCGAGCGCGGCGGCGGGAATTCCTCTTCGTCTGGTGCGTAAGTGGGTGGTGAAGCGGGTGCGCAGTTGTCGATGTGTACCATGCAGTTGATGATGTTGGGTGTTTGTTGTGCAGATGTTGAAGAACGCCTTGGAGGACTTGCTTGAGTGGAAGCGACTTGTGGGTCTGCTGCACGGTAAACGCGAGGGCGGTTGCAGTTGACCTTGGAGTGCCCGGAAGTCTGACAGTTGTGGCAGAACGGCGGCACGATGGTGAGTCCTCGGTTGTCGCGTTGATCTTGCTTGCTGCGTCGGTTGTAGTTGTTGTCATTTCTTCTTTGAGTGTAGAAGACTAACTGCTGTTGCTTCCTTGGTTGTCTTTCCTCGAACAGATCCATCTCCTGTTGTTCAGCGTGAAGCTCGGCGCAGAGGTGCATCTCCGAAATTCTTCCGTGGGCTCGAAGAAGTGATCGTGTGGTTCTCCATTCTGGCCCGAGCCCGGCGAGGACAAGTGTCACGAAGCTTTCTTCAGTGATCGTTCCTCCGCACCGAAGCAGGCGGTCGCGGAGGGTCTGGCAGCGACTCATATACTGCATCGCCTTTTCCCCGGTCTTCATCTGTATTGTTGTCAGCTGTTGCATGAGTCTGCTTTGTGTCACGCTGTCGTTTGCTTGGTAAAGGCATTTGAGGTGGTGCCATGCGAGCTCCGCGGAGTTTCCATAACTCCGATACGTTCTGATGCTCTGCTGCTCTTGTGGTGACAGGTTTCTCAGGAGTACCGTGTACGCCAGCAGCGACTGATACGTGAAGATCTCTTGTTCCTTCCCAGTGCCGTTGCTTGGGAATGGCAGGGACCCGTTGAAGTATCCCAGAAGATGCGCAGCCTCCATCAGCAGCTCAAACTCGAAGCTCCAGGTAAAGAAGTCGTGTCCGTTGAACGGTGAGGATGTCTGAAGTTTGATCACGTGTGAGAACTGCGCCTGTAAACTTAAGATTTCATTCGGTGTTTGTTGTGAAGCAGCTGCTGTTGGCTGGGCACGGGGCGGCATGAATTCGAACGTCCCCGGCGAAGAATGATAAGGCGCAAAGGTAGGCGCTTGGTTGTGTCGCCCGAAGGATGAGTTGTCGAGGCTCATCGGCGCTAATCCCATATTCCCTCCATTGCTCTGTGTTGAGTGCGCAGGTGTCCTTGTCTGCTGCTGCTGGTCGAAGTGTGACATGAAGCTGAAGAATCTCTCCATGAGATTCGGGTCCACACTTGAAGAGGGAGACGGAGTCACCATCTCTGGTACTCTTCCCGTTGTTTCTTGAGTAGTCCCGGTCTCTGTCTGCAGTCCTGAGGTGTGCAGACCAGAGTTGCCGTGTTGAGTTTCTTGGGCGCTGGGTGAGCCCGTAGAGACTTTCTTGCCCTTGTTGTCCATGTCTTGTAATCAATGGAGTTGTTGAATCAAGTTGAGTTGCTGGTTGTTGATGGAGTGTAGTTGCTGGGAGTTTTGATCTCTGACCAGCTCTCATACCATGTTGGGCTGAGAAAAAGCCCTTAGGATCTTTTGCAGAGACTAAGTCCCAGCTTGTAGAGACTTGAGACTTGGAGTAGTGCAGCGGAAGTTGAGGCAGTTGAATCCTTGTACTAGTATGTGAGAACAAGTGATTGATTAAAGAAACAAGCATACAGCAATATATAGAAGATAAGGAAGCAGTTGTAGAATACAGTTACAGGAACGGTTTATCGAGTCGCACAGCGACTCGATTGCCGCTTCGGTTACCATCCGTGATGTTGTAACGGTCAGTCGCAACCTCCAGTTGCGACCTTTCGAGTCCTTTCGCATTCTTTGTCCGCCCCCTCGTGTAACCTCCGTTGACTCGCGTGCTCCCCTGTAATCTTCCTCGAGTACAGTGTTACACTTCAGAAACGCTTAAGTCCTTGAGATATTTCCAACAACGCTAACCCAATACTGAGTTTTCAGAGTACATCGGGTACGAACCCTGAAACAGATTTCCACGGGGCACGCAATATCCCTAGAAATTTCGCATGCCATCAGTGATTCCCGCCCGCGTCACGTGGAGAATCCACACTTCCTTGAAAAATCCGCCAAGTCGAATGAATACTCTGCCCACAGTGGGCACTCTGCTACCCAGCGCAGCAAAAATGCTGCCACGCCGAGCCACTAAGGACCACAGATTCTGCTCTGTTGCTCTCTGTGCATGCGCGAACCTCGGGCCCGTGCCCTCTGTGCCAGCCTTGCAGAGGTTGGCCATCATCCCCATTGGCTGCAGTTGCAGCCAACACATCGACTAGGCAGCATGGCGCTGTGTTGTGCATGGACAAGTCCCAAAACCGCGTCACGCCTTTCAAGAAAGGTGCGACACGGGTGTGATGGACCCCTTCTTCTCCAGTTGTTCCTTACCCACCAGCTTCGAACGCACTGCTTCAGGTTTTAGAGGGGAAATCCTCCATGTTGTTCATTTCGACACATGCGTAGTTGTAGTCACTGTCTTCATTTCCTACACGTTGTTTCTCCTCTCGCCATGCCTGAAAAGGATGGCGACGACGATGCTCCAGCTGACGGTGATGAGCCGCGCAGCAGTAAGGTTCTTGTCGTTGCGCCAAGGAGCGCCCTAGACGTCTTGCGGCCCGTTGCCGCATCGGCTCCTCCGCCTTTTGTCGCCACAACCGTTGTAAACGAGACCCCACGCGATGAGCCATCGTTGCCTAGTAGACCTGCCCCCGCTCCGTTCGTTCTCCCACCAGCCATAGCATCTTCTAGCAGAAGACCAGTGGATCCTATTGACTGCGCCACTGCCTCTACCGTTCGTTATAGTGTGCCCTGCGCATCGACTGTCTCTTCGGCGAAGAAACAACGTACGACGAAGTATACACAGCAGCGTATCAACCATGGTGGCCAGATTCGCCCTCCCTCACCACCGCGCTCACCTACCCCCGTCACCCGCCCTGATGAACCGCCGCCACCGAGGCTAAGTACAGAGGAATTGATCGAGCAGAAGTACCTAGTCGCGGAGGCTAAGTATAAGAATGATTGGCTGCGTTATTTCCCATGGCTTGTACTTACCCGTACTAAAGATGGCTACCCCGCTCTTAAGTGCAGCGTTTGCCGAGCCTTCGGTAAAGAAACGACGAAGTATTCAAGGCCAGGCGACGGCGGGCGAGATCTCCAGACACAGACGATGCGCATTCACGAACACTCGACAGTCCACGAAGCGGCAGTTCGCCGGCAGCTCGAGATTCAAAAGGAAATTGAAGACAAGCAGCAGAAGATGACAAGCTTCGCCACCGTCGATGTCGAAGGCCGCCGCGTCATCCGTCTTTTGCGGTGCGTGGAATTTCTTTGCAAGAACGACGCTCCTATCGCCATGTTTCCCCGGCTGCTTCGTTTCATGGCAGAGCAAGACACACCAGACATACCTCTCCAGTCGTACGGAGTGTATCTCACCAGGTAAGGCTACCTGGCTTTCGCCGGTTGATGGTTGGATGTTGATATGAACCTTGTAAATTTCAATGCATTTCCAATGCTAATTAACCAGTGTCTCACTTCTGATTATGCCACTGCAGGTACGGGTTCCAGCAGATGGTCAACTGTCTCTCTACACATCTGCTGGCTACTCAGATGGAGCATATCAAGAGCTCACCTTACCTCGGCATCTCATGCGACGAAAGCACCGACTGCACTCGGGGAAAGCACTTGATCGTCTACATCACATTCATGCGGCTGCGTCGAGTCGTCACCGAATTCCTAGCCCTGCTAAACGTTGACAAGTGCGACGCCGCTTCTCTTATGGCCACTCTCTTAGCCCACCTGGAGTCGTCCGGCATCGACCTTCAACGCATCGTTGGCATCAGCACAGACGGCGCGTCGGTGATGGTCGGCCGAGACAACGGGCTTGTGGCGCGACTGCGAGACATCATCCCGCACCTTTTTTCCTCCCACTGCATCGCCCACAGGTTTGTTAAAGTATTCCTTGCTGTCTGTTTATGCTTTTTATGTTTCTGTGTGCTAACCACTACCCATGTCGGTACATGCAGAGAAGCACTTGCTGTGAAGGATGCTGCCGCTTCATGTCCAGACCTCGACATGGTCGACAAAGTCACTCGCACCCTTGCGGACCTTCTCGGCCGGTCGAGCGTATGGAGCAGTCGTTTCAAGCATCTGCAGCGGGCGATTCACAGCACCAACCTTGAGGTTCAAGGCATCCATCAAGTTCGATGGTTGTCCAGGGGAGAGGCAATCCGACGCCTGTGTAAAGTGTTGGGTGCTGCGATTGTTCTGCTGTATGAGTATGAGCATCCCCTGTATGAGGTTGTGATTTCGTATAAGTTTCAGTTTTGCCTCTTCTACCTGGCCGACATGCTGGCACTCATGAACGACCTCAACCTCAAGTTTCAGAAGCGAGAGGTAAGATGCTCATGTTTGCAAGCATGGTGTTCTCCTCTGGTGCAAGTACTCATGTCTTTCCCTCCTCTGTGTCCCCCCCCCCTCACACCGCAGGTCGATGTCACAGAGGTGGCAACGGACATCGACGCGACACTGGGGGATCTGCGGCACCGCTATGTCGACTTCGGGGAGATTTTCGGTGTCGGCGCCGAAAACACCTGGCTCTCGGCGTTCCTCACGGTGTACGGGCGCGGCGGAACGAAGCGGGTGAAGGTGCGCGGTATCGACTTGGAGGGGAACCCCGTCACCCATACGTACAAGATGCACGAGCGGCACCTCGACAAGCACCAGTACGGGAGCAGCTACAAGGACTGCGTGCAGCTCTGCCAGAAGCACGCCAAGGATACCATGACCAACGTACAAGAGCGGATGCTGGATCTGCGCAAGATGTCGCCGACGAAGCTCTGGGTGGCGGCGAAGTGGCCGAGACAACGGGCGCAGCGCGAGAAGAAGACGAGAGAGTATCTGCTTGGATGCAGCGGCATCTTCGAGCACAAGCTGCCAGGCTTCGACGTGAAGGCAGCGGAGAGGGAGCTCGCAACTTGGGCGCCGATCATGCAGAATCATCACGAGGTGGAGAGTTTCCACCAAGGCCTGGCAAACTACCTCACGAAGACGGACTCGAGCAGGCAAGTCCAACCATATTGTCGTTTCTGAATCACCACCTTCCATTCTACTTGCCAAGTGTGCACAACATCGCCGCCCTTGCCAACCGCATCTTTTTGTTATCCGCCTTCACTGTATGCATTTCCTACTGCCTTTCTTCCGCCTTTGTTTTTGTGCCCCGTGTCAGGCGCTGACCCAATCTGATGTGCCTCTGGCAGGCCTGCGCCGTGCTGCCTTTGTCAACCGTCGAATGCGAGAGGGGCTTCTCTCGGCAGAATGTGATTAAGTCCTGGGTCCGTGGCTCACTCTGCAACGCGCGTCTCTCCGAGTTGATGGCCATCTCGCTGCTGCAGTATGTCATCAATTGGACCGAAGCCCTAGCGACCTGGCGAGAGAAGCTGAGACGGCCAGCACGATCTGTTGTCTTCGCAAGAGCGGAACGAAAACGCAAGGGGAAGGCCCTAGAGGGTGAGTTGGCGGGGGACACAACGGATGAAGGACAGGGGGAGGTGCCAGAGTACGCGGGGGAGGGGTGGGCTGAGGAGGATGGGGGTGATGATGAGAATGATGCGGCTCCAACATTAGGCGACGACCCTTTCCTGTCCGACGATGAGGGGGGTGATGATGAGATTACTGTAGATGTGCCGGAGTTCTAGGAGCCTGTTAGCTAGTGATTGCTTGGTAGTAGTAGTTGTAGGCTCCTGTCCAATGTAGCAAAATGTAATACACAAGAAAGAGCTCTTCTTAATAACATAAAATGTAACCCGGAATATATTTGCGCGATCCTGAGAATTTCAGAGTTGCACATCTCTGGACTCTGACATTTCAGAGTCCCTAAATTCTGGCTGAAGGCCATTCATACTATTTTTTTTTGGGGGGGGGTCAGCTCAGAGTGCCTTTTTTTGAAACGTCAGGCCTGGTTAGAGCGTGTTCCTACGAGACTCTTCCCAGGCAACCTCTCCCCAGACTCCCGCGCGACCTTGAGAGCGTGTTCCCAGGACCCCTTTTTGGAATAACCCTTCGTCATATTTACGTTCCAACGCTCTCAACCGCATAAAAACAGCTGGCGTCGAAATTTTACAGTGCAGATTTGCGCTTGCCTGAAGATATGTTCGTCTGAAAGAGGTTTTAGAATACCGTAATCCCCCGGATATAACACCCTATGGTGGATATAATAATTCATTAAAAAAATGACTGGGTGTTAAAACCACAGGCCAAAGAAGCAAGGGGGGGGCTTCAAGAGCGCCCCTCTTGAACATGGGTCACCATTGAAAATAAGGGTTCAGTGGGCGAAACTGAGGGGACCATTTTGGGGCAGCTGGGCAGATACGAACAGACCACATTGCGCACCCAGGGGAGGTTGGGCGAAAACTGGGATGCGTGCGACAAGGGAGCCAAGGCCATACGCGACCACCACCCAATTGCCGATACGGAAAAGAAGTTGCAACCAGGGCCTGTTTGTTCAAGAAAAGTGCACCTAGAAGGCCTTCTTGAAGGCCAGAGAACTTGACGTCGCGTCGAAACATGCATAGAAAGTCAGTAGGCAACTCAAACTGGTCTCAAGTAAGAACACACTCCAACATGAAACTTCTAGCCCTTATAAATTCGTGCAACTTACGACTTGGAAACTAAACGATGTACTCTCCCATTGCTACTAAAGATACAAATATAAATTGCAACATCGCAACAAACATGTAGTTGACACGCCCATTCTAACATGCAGACAAACTACGTATACTTCTTCCATTGGATAGCATTATCAAATATTGATACTATGAATGGGGGGCAAACAGAAAAGGGCCTTATCCTGGTGGAAACGAAAAAAGGCAATCCACACCCTTGTATTCCAATGTTCCAAAACTACCCTCGTATGCATAGATGCAGCGGGTGAGCATAGGGACACGAAAGAGCACCTGACCTGCGAAAAAGGCAAGAGTGAGGGAAGGAGAGAGCGGAACAGGTGAGAGTGAGGGGATGATGGAAGCCTGAGGGGATGGTGGGAGCTGAGGGGATGGTGGGAGCTGAGGGGATGGTGGGAGCTGAGGGGATGGTGGGAGCTGAGGGGATGGTGGGAGCTGAGGGGATGGTGGGAGCTGAGGGGATGGTGGGAGCTGAGGGGATGATGGGAGCTGAGGGGATGGTGGGAGCTGAGGGGATGATGGGAGCTGAGGGGATGATGGGAGCCTGAGTGGATGATGGGAGCCTGAGGGGATGGTGGGAGCTGAGGGGATGGTGGGAGCTGAGGGGATGGTGGGAGCTGAGGGGATGGTGGGAGCTGAGGGGATGGTGGGAGCTGAGGGGATGGTGGGAGCTGAGGGGATGGTGGGAGCTGAGGGGGTGATGGGAGCTGAGGGGATGGTGGGAGCTGAGGGGATGGTGGGAGCTGAGGGGATGATGGGAGCTGAGGGGATGGTGGGAGCTGAGGGGATGGTAGGAGCTGAGGGGATGGTGGGAGCTGAGGGGATGGTGGGAGCTGAGGGGATGGTGGGAGCTGAGGGGATGGTGGGAGCTGAGGGGATGGTGGGAGCTAGAGGGGATGGTGGGAGCTGAGGGGATGGTGGGAGCTGAGGGGATGGTGGGAGCTGAGGGGGTGATGGGAGCTGAGGGGGTGATGGGAGCTGAGGGGATGGTGGGAGCTAGAGGGGATGGTGGGAGCTGAGGGGATGGTGGGAGCTGAGGGGGTGATGGGAGCTGAGGGGATGGTGGGAGCTGAGGGGATGATGGGAGCTGAGGGGATGGTGGGAGCTGAGGGGATGGTGGGAGCTGAGGGGGTGATGGGAGCTGAGGGGATGGTGGGAGCTGAGGGGATGGTGGGAGCTAGAGGGGATGGTGGGAGCTGAGGGGATGGTGGGAGCTGAGGGGATGGTGGGAGCTGAGGGGATGGTGGGAGCTGAGGGGATGGTGGGAGCTGAGGGGATGGTGGGAGCTGAGGGGATGGTGGGAGCTGAGGGGATGGTGGGAGCTGAGGGGATGGTGGGAGCTAGAGGGGATGGTGGGAGCTGAGGGGATGGTGGGAGCTGAGGGGGTGATGGGAGCTGAGGGGATGGTGGGAGCTGAGGGGATGGTGGGAGCTAGAGGGGATGGTGGGAGCTGAGGGGATGGTGGGAGCTGAGGGGATGGTGGGAGCTGAGGGGATGGTGGGAGCTGAGGGGGTGATGGGAGCTGAGGGGATGGTGGGAGCTGAGGGGATGGTGGGAGCTGAGGGGATGGTGGGAGCTGAGGGGATGGTGGGAGCTGAGGGGATGGTGGGAGCTGAGGGGATGGTGGGAGCTGAGGGGATGATGGGAGCTGAGGGGATGGTGGGAGCTGAGGGGATGGTGGGAGCTGAGGGGATGATGGGAGCTGAGGGGATGGTGGGAGCTGAGGGGATGGTGGGAGCTGAGGGGGTGATGGGAACTGAGGGGATGGTGGGAGCTGAGGGGATGGTGGGAGCTAGAGGGGATGGTGGGAGCTGAGGGGATGGTGGGAGCTGAGGGGATGGTGGGAGCTGAGGGGATGGTGGGAGCTGAGGGGATGGTGGGAGCTGAGGGGATGGTGGGAGCTGAGGGGATGGTGGGAGCTGAGGGGATGATGGGAGCTGAGGGGATGGTGGGAGCTGAGGGGATGGTGGGAGCTGAGGGGGTGATGGGAGCTGAGGGGATGGTGGGAGCTGAGGGGATGGTGGGAGCTAGAGGGGATGGTGGGAGCTGAGGGGATGGTGGGAGCTGAGGGGATGGTGGGAGCTGAGGGGATGGTGGGAGCTGAGGGGGTGATGGGAGCTGAGGGGATGGTGGGAGCTGAGGGGATGATGGGAGCTGAGGGGATGGTGGGAGCTGAGGGGATGGTGGGAGCTGAGGGGATGGTGGGAGCTGAGGGGATGGTGGGAGCTGAGGG
This sequence comes from Closterium sp. NIES-67, assembly GCA_027943415.1. Classification (NCBI taxonomy): domain Eukaryota; kingdom Viridiplantae; phylum Streptophyta; class Zygnematophyceae; order Desmidiales; family Closteriaceae; genus Closterium; species Closterium sp. NIES-67. The sequence continues at coordinate 17,581 of BQMB01002223.1, read as the reverse complement.
GATGGTGGGAGCTGAGGGGATGGTGGGAGCTGAGGGGAGCTGAGGGGATGGTGGGAGCTGAGGGGATGGTGGGAGCTGAGGGGATGGTGGGAGCTGAGGGGATGGTGGGAGCTGAGGGGATGGTGGGAGCTGAGGGGATGGTGGGAGCTGAGGGGGTGATGGGAGCTGAGGGGATGGTGGGAGCTGAGGGGATGGTGGGAGCTGAGGGGGTGATGGGAGCTGAGGGGATGGTGGGAGCTGAGGGGATGATGGGAGCTGAGGGGATGGTGGGAGCTGAGGGGATGGTGGGAGCTGAGGGGATGGTGGGAGCTGAGGGGATGGTGGGAGCTGAGGGGATGGTGGGAGCTGAGGGGATGGTGGGAGCTGAGGGGATGATGGGAGCTGAGGGGATGGTGGGAGCTGAGGGGATGGTGGGAGCTGAGGGGATGGTGGGAGCTGAGGGGATGGTGGGAGCTGAGGGGATGGTGGGAGCTGAGGGGATCGTGGGAGCTGAGGGGATGGTGGGAGCTGAGGGGATGGTGGGATCTGAGGGGATGGTGGGAGCTGAGGGGATGGTGGGAGCTGAGGGGATGGTGGGAGCTGAGGGGATGATGGGAGCTGAGGGGATGGTGGGAGCTGAGGGGATGGTGGGAGCTGAGGGGATGGTGGGAGCTGAGGGGATGGTGGGAGCTGAGGGGATGGTGGGAGCTGAGGGGATGGTGGGATCTGAGGGGATTGTGGGAGCTGAGGGGATGGTGGGAGCTGAGGGGATGGTGGGAGCTGAGGGGATGATGGGAGCTGAGGGGATGGTGGGAGCTGAGGGGATGGTGGGAGCTAGAGGGGAAGGGAGATGGGGACGGAATCCAGAGACACGCTGTCAGGAGGGGATAGATAGAAGGGAGGGACGGGCGCACGCACAGGGACGGGCGAGAGGGGAAGGATGGGCGGCAGGGGAGGGACGGGCGAGTGGGGAGGGACACGCGAGAGGGGAGGGACGGGCGGCAGGGGAGGATGGGCGAGAGGGGAGGGATGGGCGGCAGACATGGGAATCTGACTCGGGAATGAGACTCGGGAATTTGACATGGGACTCTGACATGGGAATCTGACCTGGGGATCTAACTTGGGAATCTGAGTTAGGAATCTGACTTGGGAAGCAGATTCAGGAATCTGCCCGCCCTCTCATCAGCCCTCGCTCACCCTCTCCCCCATCTCTCCCCGCCCTCTGTTACCCCACTTCTCGTCCTCTCTCCCCCTCTCTCTATGCACTCTCCTCCCTCTCTCCGCACCCTCGGTTACCCCTCACTTCTTCCTCTCTCCCCCTCTCTCTATGCACATTCCTCCCGCTCTCCTCACCCTCGCCCACACCGTTCACCCTCTCCCACACCGTTCACCCTCTCCACACCCCCATCCTCACGCGGCTCCGTCCCTCCCTCACCTTGCCATCAGTTCATTCTCTGCTCGTCCCCGTTCCCCTAGCCTCGCCCTCCATTCCCCCTAGCCTCACCCTCCGTTCCCTCTCACGTCGCAATCCGTTCCCCCTCAACTCGCCATCCTTTCCCCCTCCCTCGCCATCCGTCCCCCCTCTTCGCACCATCCGCTCCCCCTCACCCCTAGCAGTTCCCTCTATCCTCGCCGTCCTTTCTCCCTCTTCGCGCCATCCGTTCCCCCTATCCTCGCCATCCCTTCTCCCTCACCTCGCCATCCGTTCCCCCTCGCGTCGCCTCCCCCTCACCCCTGTCCGTTCCCCTTAGCCTCGCCGTCCGTTCCCCCTCTCCACGCCATCCGCTACCCCTCACCCCTGTCCTTTCCCCCCATCCTCACCGTCCGATCTCCCTATCATCGCCGTCCGTTCCCCCTCTCCTCGCCATCCGGCCTCCCTCATTTCGCCATCCGTTTCCCCCTCTCCTTCCTATGCGTCCCCCGATCTCGTCGCTATCCGCGGCCCCCCGTGCCACTTTAACGCCGGCTATATACATGCGTTTCGTCACGGGGCCTAATGGCAGGTCTTACCCTAGATTCCCGTCGCAAACTACGGCTTCCTTGGCTCGTTTACGCTGGTTTTAGCTTGTCCCTCTGTGTGTTGCGGTATGACACATATGGAGGTCGCCTACTCGGAGAATAAATCCGTCTCCCCGTAATGGTATGAGTTGGTCGTCGATGCGCAGGGCGGTTTTTTTTATCTGACCTGTGCTGTGGCAGCTATGGGTTCCTAAGCTTGTGTGACTACGAGATTATCTCCTCCTTAGAAACGTGAAGCACACCCGTGGAGCTCTTGAACGATGGGTTCGAGATTGTGGTCGCACAGAAACAATTTTGCGACCTCAGTTCTTGTCGCACCATATTCCACCGAAGTCGTGGGGGTGCTTGGTGCGTCGTGGCCCTCTCGCTACGTTTCAAAATGTCGCAAGATATGTTTTTTCGTTACTTTTCATGTGGAGTGCTCCAGTCTGGGTCTTTTATTCTGACCACCAAAAAACACAGTTTTCAAGAGCGCCCAAGGTGTGCTTTTTTAGCCTGTGGTTTTAACAGTGGGCTGGAAAAATATAACGCCCATGTGTTATGTATAATTCATTTTGAATCTGATTGTTTCTAGGCTTATACATGCATTGGGTTTCTGTTAGGGAGTTTTGTGCTTTTTGGATGAGAGGATGGCCATGCCAACGTGTCGAACTCGGCATGGGCTATAGGATTTGTGGCCAATCCGTAACGGTCACAGCTGCCAACAACCAGCGGATTGCTGCCATCGGCTGCCAGCGCTGCGAGTGCACGGCTAGGTGCAGTAGATGCTGCCAGCGCAACACCTGCGATGGAATCTGGCATCTCAAAATGCCCTTGGGAAGCTTCTCGACCAAACCATCGCATGCTAGCATGCGATGGTCTTTTTTGGCTTTCAAGAACCGTGCGCGGCTCGGGTAGGGGGTCGGCCCACGTTTCTTGTTCATCCGTTTGTTGTAGCTGCGTCATTTTAGCGTTCCAGTACTGTCTTCCCAACAGAAAATCCCTCGCGATGTCGAACCTCTCTAACAGAGCCTCGGGCATAAGTCCGCCGAGGCGATTTTGTAGGCAGAGATTCAGCCATGGCGGCCCGTGCTGTTAGCGGCATCTCAGTTTTGCGAACCTATCGTCCACCCCACGGTAGTCAATTTCTTCTCCGTCCGTTTCCGTCGATTCCTCCAGCACCACCTGCGCCGCCTGCACCGCCTGCGCCTCCCGCGCCTCCTGCACCTCCTGCCCCACCTGCTCCTCCCGCACCTCCCTATACATCATCTCCGATTGCAAGTCGTCCCGAGGAGTGGGACAACTACTGGCAGGACGATGATGAGCTAGACTGGGAAGATGCTGCCGATGGAGAGCCAGAGCCACCCCCGACACTTCCTCGTGTTATTGTTCCATCTTTCCCTCACCCCATTCGTCGTCCCCACATGCCGCGAGTTAACCGGGATGCTGCACCTCCCTCCCCCAGACACCGCAGGACCAGGCGCAAGAGAGTCTCGCGCACACCGGCGGAAAAGCTATACTGGTTGGCCCATCTCGACTCCGACCCGAAGCTTTCGAATCGCAAGCTGGCGAAGATGGCCGAGGTACAACCCTGTCAGATACGCGAGTGGAAGAAGAACAAGGCACGGCTGTCGGCGGCGGCGGGATGCAGGCGTCGTCTCATCGGTGCTGGACGCAAGGCGAAGTTCCCCGACATGGAGAAGGAGATGTACAACCGCTTCCTCTCACACCGTGTGCGCGGCTTGGCGGTGTCGGTGAGTTGTCTGCAGAAGTGGAGTAGGAAGTTCATGCGGAAGCGCCATCCCGGTGTCGACTGGCGTGCGTCATCCCGTTGGACCTTCCGGTTCCGCACGCGTTGGGGATTGACACGGCGCGTCAAGACAAAGATGGGCCAGCGCCTAACCAGCGGTGCGTTGTGTGCTTGAAATGCAAGGTCTTTAGCAATTTTGCTTGCGGTTTCCCATTCATTGAGCTGTAAGAACTTAAGCATGTACACTCACATCGTTTATTGTCTTCTCGTTATGCAGATTGCGAGGCTAAAGTCGAGAAGTTCTGGGAGTTCGTACGCCAGATGCGCACAGTCAACAAATATGACGACGACTTGATCATCAATGCCGATCAGACACCCTTGTTCCTCGAAATGCCCCAAGAGACTACATTAGAAGTCCGCGGTTCAAGGACGGTACATGTTCGGACTGCTGGCTACGAAAAGGAGCGGTTGACCGTGATGCTGGCGGTCACTGCTGGCGGCCAGAAGCTGAAGCCGTATGTCATCTTCAAGCGCAAGACGCTCCCCAAGATTCGAGTCCCGCCAGGTTAGTATCGACTGGGTCTTGATGTCAGTAAGTGTTTCATGTACGGGAGTTAGAAACTAACACTAAGCTTTTTGGTTCGTTCATTATTGCATGCAGGAATCGTCATCCGCGCACAGGAGAAGGGATGGATGGATGAGGACCACGTGAAGGACTGGATTACGACGGTCCTTGTCCCCTTTCTGAAGCGACTTCCTGCACGCCGTGGCGGGCGGCAGAAGGCTCTCGTTGTCCTCGACTCCTACAAAGGCCATCTGACTGAGGGGGTGGCGGCGTTGATGCGTCTATTCAAACTCTCACGTGCCGTCATACCTGGCGGCTGCACGCCAATCGTTCAACCTCTCGACGTAGCTGTGAACCGCTGCTTGAAGGCTCATGTCCGCCGGTCCTACTCAGGTTGGTTTGAGGAGTTCGGCTGCGACGCGACAATTCCCGCAGGTGATACCCTTCATATCCTTGAGCTCAGCTCTTCATACATTCTTGTTTACCGTTTGCTTTACGACGCCTTGACGTGTTGCTCAAGTTCTCGCTTCGGTTTGCCTAATGCGCGATGTAATCTCCACCCAACCCTGTCCGCCCTTCAGGAAATCTGAAAAAGCCTCCGGCTTAGGTGGTGCTGCAGTGGATCGCGGCCGCCTGGGAGGCAGTCCCTACCGACCTCATCCGCAAGGCTTTCAAGACCTGCGGCATCTCCAACGACCTCGATGGCCTCGAAGACGACCTCATACTCACCCACATGCGCAACAAGGCGGAGCTGGAGGTCATGGACGATGTGCACGCGGAGGTTGAGACGACCGGGGAGAAAACGAACCCCCTCTTCGAAGCCGAGTTCGTAGAGCCGACCGCCGACGAGCTCTCCGAGGACGAGGAGTGTGACATCACTGTCAACGTCAACCTGCCGCAGCATGCACCGACACCTGGCGTCGATGTGGCGGAATCGTCTGCGATGGCGGAGGCTCGACTTAACGCTGCAGCAGCTGCAGCATCAACATCGACAACACCAGCAGTAGCTGCAACTGCACCTGAAGCGGCTGACACTACAAAGAGCAGCGATGTGGACTCCGCAGAGATGGCGCCAGCGGCGGAGGTACTTGCTGGACTGGCCGCCTCCCGATGGACTGAAGAGTACGATTGGGACGATATTGCATCCGACGATGATGATGTAGAGGCTTGGCACGCTGGAGATGAGGATGACGAGGAGTATTAGGTAGTGAATGATGTCTCTAATTGCTAACTGAAAGCCCTAGGACATGATCTAGGCCTTGCGCTACTCACTGGATGCTATTCTTGTAGGCAACAATAAGTAGGAATTCAAGCGTGTTGTAACGCTGCTGTAGTGATAGGATCCATATGGTTGAATATACAATTGTCTTAGTGTACTCCAAGTAATAAAAATAGGGGGGCGTTATGTAAAATTCGTCACCTGAAAAGCGGGTACTCTAAAAAATGCACCATATCATAAGCTCCCCCCCGTATTAACCACCCATGGAGTTGTCAAACATGTCTATGTGTTATGTTTGTATAGACTGTATAGGGTAGCCTCTTAGAGGGTACAACACTTAGCTATATTGTGTGTACTCTCTCTGTATCACTAACACTTCTATTTTTAATATGGTATCACGCGTAGGTAGGATCCCCCCCCCCCACCTACCGCTTCCGCTCGCCCCCCTAGCCCCGTCGCGATCCCCCCTAGCCCCGTCGCGCCCCTTCCTGGGACCCGTCGCGCCCCTCCCTGGGCCCCGTCGCGCTCCTTCCTGGGCCCCGTCGCGCCCCTTCCCAGGCCCCGTCGCGCCCCTCCCAGGCCCTGTCGCGCCCCTCCTGGGCCCCGTCGCGCCCCTCCTGGGCCCCGTAGCGTCCCTCCTGGGCCCCGTAGCGCACCTCCTGGGCCCCGTCGCGCCCTGTCTAGGCCCTGTAGCGCACCTCCTGGGCTCTGTCGCGCCCCTCCCAGACCCCGTCGCGCCCCTCCTGGGTCCCGTCGCGCCCCTCCCAGGCCCCGTAGCGCCCCTCCTGGGTCCCGTCGCGCCCCTCCCAGGCCCCGTAGCGCCCCTCCTGGGACCCGTCGCGCCCCTCCTGGGCCCCGTAGCGCACCTCCTGGGCCCCGTCGCGCCCCTTCCAGGCCCTGTAGCGCCCCTCCTGGGCCCGTAGCACCCCTCCTGGGCCCCGTCGCGCCCCTCCCAGGCCTGTAGCGCCCCTCCTGGGACCCGTCGCGCCCCTCCTGGGACCCGTCGCGCCCCTCCCTGGGCCCCGTCGCGCTCCTTCCTGGGCCCCGTCGCGCCCCTTCCCAGGCCCCGTCGCGCCCCTCCCAGGCCCTGTCGCGCCCCTCCTGGGCCCCGTCGCGCCCCTCCTGGGCCCCGTAGCGTCCCTCCTGGGCCCCGTAGCGCCCCTCCTGGGCCCCGTCGCGCCCTGTCTGGGCCCTGTAGCGCCCCTCCTGGGCTCTGTCGCGCCCCTACCAGACCCCGTCGCGCCCCTCCTGGGTCCCGTCGCGCCCCTCCCAGGCCCCGTAGCGCCCCTCCTGGGTCCCGTCGCGCCCCTCCCAGGCCCCGTAGCGCCCCTCCTGGAACCCGTCGCGCCCCTCCTGGGCCCCGTAGCGCACCTCCTGGGCCCCGTCGCGCCCCTTCCAGGCCCTGTAGCGCCCCTCCTGGGACCCGTCGCGCCCCTCCTGGGCCCCGTAGCACCCCTCCTGGGCCCCGTCGCGCCCCTCCCAGGGCCCTGTAGCGCCCCTCCTGGGACCCGTCGCGCCCCTCCTGGGCCCCGTAGCGCCCCTCCTGGGCCCCGTCGCGCCCCTCCCAGGCCCCGTCGCGCCCCTCCCAGGCCCCGTCGCGCCCCTCCTGGACCCTGTCGCGCCCCTCCTGGGCCCCTGCAGCGCCCCCCCTGGGGCCCCCGTCGCGCCCGCCCGGTCCTGTCGCACCAGCCTGGCCCCGTCGCCCACGCCCGGCCCGTCCTGCTCGCCCGGGCCCCGTCGCATCAGCCCGGCCCCGTCGCGCCCGCCCGGCCCCGTCGCACCGGCCCGGCCCTGTCGCCCCCGCCTGGCCTAGTCGCCCCTGCCCGGCCCTGTCGCGCTCGCCCGCCCCGTCGCCCCGGCCCGGCCCTGTCGCCCAAGCCCGGCCTTGTCGCGCCCGCCCGGCCCCGTCGCCCCAGCCCGGCCCCGGCGTCTTCGCCCGGCCCGGTCGCACCTGCCCGGCCCCGCTGCCCCGGCCCCGTCCTCCTCCCTGGTACGGTTCCCCCCCACCCCGCCCAGCACAGCCCTGCACCGTACCGCCACGCACCGCACTACACCTCACTGCACCGCACTGCACCGCACTGCACCGCACTGCACCGCACTGTACCGCACTGTACCGCACTGCACCGCACTGCACCGCACTGCACCGCCCTGCACCGCACGTACCGCCACTGCACCGCACTGCACCGCACTGCACCTCACTGTACCGCACTGCACTGCACTGCACCGCCCTGCACCGCACTGGACTGTTCCTGATGGCGGCGGAGCTTCGCTTCGACGCTGAAGGTCAGCCCCTAGAGTTCGAGGCGTGGCTTGCCGACCTCCGCCGCCAACTCACTGGCCAGCGGCAGGATGGTGAACCGCTTTCCGCACACCTTGACGGTACGCTCCCCTGCCCAGACCCTCCTGCTATTCTGCCCGCTGACCCCACACCCACTGAGCGTGAGTCTACTGCTGCCACTGCCCGTGCGCGCTCTGTCTGGCTTTCTCGCGATGCTGTCGCCCAGCTTGCCATTAGCAACGCCCTCCCCCCGTCCGAGCGTCCTCGCCTTAGATCCCTCACTACTGCTCAGGCATACTTAGATGCTGTCATCAAGCGCTATTCCACCCCTCCGGCTGCCTCGGTGGGTCGCCTGATCCTCCCGCTGCTCTTTCCTGACCTTGCTTCGTTCCCCACTGTCTCTGACCTCGCTGCCCACCTGCGCTCGATAGAGGAGACCTGGCGCGCCGCCTGCACTGACGCACAGCTTAGAGCCCACCAGCCGCCCCTTACCTCTACCCTCTACCTGCTTGCCACCCGCCTCCCTGACCGCCTTGCTGTCGCCCGCGACCGCTTCCTTAGTGTTCACCCCGCAGACCTCACCCTCACTGACTTTGTCGACACCCTGACTGTGATAGAGACCCGTCACCGCTCCATCACCCAGGCGAGCGTGTCGTGCCGTCCCTATCTTTCAGGGTTGTGCCCCCCGCTCAGTGCACCTTCTCCGACGGCTCTGCCGCAGTGGCTGAGACAGCTGCTGCAGCGCAGGTCCCGTTCGGGGAAGGCCGCCGCCCCAAGGCTGGGCGCGGCGGAGGAGGCGGCGGGGTGCGGGCGGGGGTAGTGGTGGGGTCGGGTCGCCTGGTGCTGGAGCGGACGAGGGGACCCTGCCCAGTCCAGCTGAGTCGCCGCCCCTGCAGTTGCAGCAGCCGCCGCAGTCGTTGCCTTCGCAGCAGCCGCAGCAGTCGTTGCAGACGCGGCAGACGAGTGTCCTCCCGCCAGGGTGGCCCGGCGCTGGCGGTGGACGGCGCGTGGTGGTGTGCCGCGTGGTGGCTCTGCGGCGGGCGTTGTCAGTACCAGATCCAGACCGGTCCTCGCCGCGGCTTCGTTTGCGTAAGATCGGTCACTCCACTCCCCGCTGTTTTCGTCGCCTGGACGACCTCTTCGGTCAGCGCTTCGGCCCGTCGCCAGACCTCCCGGACTGGCACAGTTTGCTTAGTCGTCAGATTCAGATCTTTGATATGGACATGGATGCCATTGTTTCTGCTCTGCATGTGATGTATGCTGATGACTCTAGTGTGCTTCCGGCTTATTACTCACCGTTGCCTAGTGTAGGTGTGCCTAGCTTAGCCTCCCCTGCTGCGTCAGGCGTAGGATCCCCTGCTTTGTGTAGTCTTGGTGCTTCTACCGTCGTTCCGTCGCCAGACCCCCCGGCTTTGCTTTCCTTCACCTTGGACTCTGGCGCCTCTCGGTGTTTTCTTCCGCGACTCCACCACCCTAACGCCGCTTCCTGTTCCTGCTGCCGTTTCTCTTGCTGACCCTCCGGCGGTCCGGTAGTCGCCGCAGTTCCACCACCCTTCCCTGCCCGGCGATTCCTTCGGGCTCTCTTACATGTCTGCATATCCCCTCGTTCTCAGGAACCTAGTTGGTGTCGGCTGCCTCCAAGACCTTGGCGTCACCACTACGTTCCCTGGTCACGAGCGGTATGCTGTCTGTACCGAGGCCGCCACTGGTGCCCCCTGTCCACGTTCCCCGGGACCCGGTGTCCGGCCTGTTCACTCTGGACACCGTGTCCCCCCGGCTGGAGCGCCCCCTCAGGTGGCTGTGTCTACCCAGGTTGCTGCTGCCTGCTCCTGTCGCTCCCTCACTCACCCGACCCTCCTGTGGCACCACCGCCTAGGTCACCCTGCGCTCCCGCGTCTGCGTCACATGTCCCCCGGTTACCCCTCCCCTGTTCCTGGTCACCCCTTCCCGGTAGTCCCTGCCCTCCTCCTCCTCCTCCCCGTCCCGCCCCCTCTGTGTGTCTCCCACGTCACCCCCCTTCCGTCCGTGGACCCGGTTGAGGAGTCTTCTGACTCTGGTGGCCCTCCGGTGCAGTCCTCGCCGGCCGCCCCTCCCCAGGTGTCCCCTCCCCAGTCCCCTCCTCCGCCCCTGCCGCCGCTGCAGCCGCCGCGTCGCCGCGCCGCCGCCGCCGCCGCAGTCGCCGTTCGCTGACTCTGGGGGTGCTCGTCCCGGTCGCCCTGAGGGTGGTCCCTCTGGGGGTGCGGGTGTGGAGAGTGCCGGTGGTAGCCGAGGAGCTTGCGGTCCAGGTGTCGCCGTTGTGCCGCCGCAGCAGCAGTCCCGCCGGTGTCCGCCCTTCTGCGGCCTTCCGTCCCCCGACCCTGCGTCGGTTCCTCCCCGCCGTCTCCTCCTCTTCCTGTCTACGGCCCTGTTTTCCCTCCGCCGGACTCGTCCCCGGCCCGTCCCCCCCTCGTTCCCCTCCTGTGTCCCCTCCCCTGTCTCCTGACCCGACTCCTCCGTCGCACGTCTGGTCTCACCGTCCCTCCCTGCTCGTCCTGCCTCGCCTGTCTTGCGCTCCCACCCTATGTTGCTTCGTTCACACGCGTCTCGTCCTCCCCTTCTGCCGTCGCCTCCTCCGTCCTCCCTTGTTGTTGCGCCCCCCCCCGCTGTCCGACTACCTTCGTGCCGCTCGTCCTCTCGTTCCTCGGGTCCTTGCCTCCCTCGTTACCGACCCGTCTGTTCCGGTCTCGTGCCTGACGCTCTTGTCGCTGCTGTCGCTGACTTCGCCTCTACCCGCCGCTTGATTACGCCTCTCTCTGGTCTCTGACCCTGCCTGTCCTCCGTCTGTCGGGGGTGCTCCTGCCCTTGGCAGTGACGTCCTGGAGGACCGCCAGTTCGAGCTTGCTTTCCTCTCCGAGGCTGCTCCCCATCTCTGTTCCATGCTGCTAGTCCCTGAGGGTGACCCAGACGCTTTCGACATCCCGACCCCTCGCACTTACGCTGAGGCGACTTCGGGACCCTGGGCCTCGCAGTGGATAGCTGCCATGGAGCAGGAGATGGCATCTTGGAGATCCACCGGCACCTTCGTCGACGCAGTTCCCCCGCCTGGGGTGAACGTAGTCGATGGCCGCTGGCTCTTCAAGGTGAAGCGCCCTCCTGGAGAGCCGCCTGTCTTCAAGGCGCGCTATGTGGCTAGAGGCTTCAGTCAGCGCGAGGGGTGGACTTCTTCCAGACTTTCGCTCCGACCCCGAAGATGACTACTCTTCGGGTTCGTTACACCTAGCTGCTCAGTGTGACTACGAGCTTCACTCACTCGACTTCTCCACTGCCTTCCTTCAGGGCAGCCTACACGAGCAGGTCTACCTGCGCCGCCCCCGGGCTTTACTGGCACCTTCCCTCCTGGACCCAGTGGCTCCTGCGGCGCCCCGTCTACGGCCTGCGCCAGGCTCCCCGTGAGTGGCACGACACTCTGCGTGCTACGCTTGCTGACCTGCAGTTCTTTCCGTCTTCTGCAGACCCTTCACTCTTCGTTCGTGCTGGCCAGACTCCGTTCTACATCCTCGTTTACGTCGACGACCTGGTCTTTGCCACAGCAGACAGGGACGCGCTGGCCTCCGTGAAGGCAGAGCTGCTGAAGAGACACACGTGCACTGACCTTGGAGAACTGCGCCGTTACCTTGGCCTGCAGATTTCCAGGGACAGAGCTGCGCGCACCATCACCCTGACTCAGTCACACTTGGTGCGCCAGGTCCTTCAGAGGTTCAGCCTTCAGTTCTCCTCTGCACAGCCCACCCCTCTGCCTGTAGACCACAGGCTCTCCGCTCCAGTGCTGAGGAGTTGGTAGAGCCCAGCGGCCTCATGTACCTGATGACTTGCACTCGCCCAGATCTCGCATACTCTCTCAGCATCCTGGCTCGCTTTGTGGCCACAGGCAGACACCGACCTCAGCACTGGTCTGCCGCTAAGAGGGTTCTGCGTTATCTTGCTAGTACATCGGGCATGGGGTTAGTGCTAGGAGGACGCAGGCCAGCGGTCCTTACTGGGCACACAGACGCTTCGTGGGCAGACGACGCTGAGACACTCCGGTCTACCCAGGGCTACTGCTTCAGCCTTGGCTCAGGTGCCGTCTCGTGGAGAGCTACTCGCTCCTCGTCTGTTGCACAGTCCAGCTGTGAGGCTGAGATCTACGCCGGTGCCATGGCGGCACAGGAGCTCCGCTGGCTGACCTTCTTGCTCACTGACTTAGGTGAGCGGCCTAGCTCTGCCCCGGTCCTGTTCGCTGACAACAGGGCCATGATCCTCTTGTGTCAGGAGCCTCGACTCGAGGGCAGAGCAAAGCACATTCAGCTGCGGTACTTCCTCCTGCGTGAGCTACAGCAGCGACGTCAGGCTCGCGTAGTACACTTGGCCTCAGGTGCCAACACGGCTGATATCTTTACGAAGGCGCTTGCGCCTAAAGATCATCAGCGACACTGTGTACAGCTTGGTCTAGTTCCTGTAGCCTCTCACTTGCTAGGACCTTGACTTTGTACTGTCCTTTATATGTATACTCAGACTGGACTTGTGTCCTATCCCAGTGGCTGGACTAGTAGTGCCGCCCTGCTCTTGTGCTTGCCTTGTCTGTACTCCTTCTGACTGGTCGCTCAGACCCTTGTCTCAGAGGTTGGACTAGTAGTGCCGCCCTGAGCTGTTTGTTTAGGACTTTCCCCTATGCAGTCTAGGGGGTGTGTCAAACATGTCTATGTGTTATGTTTGTATAGACTGTATAGGGTAGCCTCTTAGAGGGTACAACACTTAGCTATATTGTGTGTACTCTCTCTGTATCACTAACACTTCTATTTCTAATAGGAGTGACTATTTCGGCGGGTGTTATATCCAGGGGATTACGGTAGGAGCTCAGCTGGCTGGCCTTCTTGCTCACTGACTTAGGTGAGCAGCCTAGCTCTGCCCCAGTCTTGTACGCTGACAACAGGGCCACGATCCTCCTGTGTCAGGAGCCTCGACTCGAGGGCAGAGCGAAGCACATTCAGCTGCGGTACTTCCTCCTGCGTGAGCTGCAGCAGCGTCGCCAGGCGCGCGTAGTACACTTGGCCTCCGGTGCCAACACAGCTGATATCTTTATGAAGACACTTGTGCCTAAAGATCATCAGCGGCACTATGTACAGCTGGGTCTCGTTCCTGTTGTTGAGTGACCCGCTGGGGTTGCCCTTGAGATTCTCGGGAAGGCACAGGTGCAGAGCCTGGGGGCTATGGGCGCACTTACCCGCTATTCAACAAGCCCTTTTAACCCAGTGGTTAGTGACTGGGTTTCTGACATGGTACATCAGAGCTAAAAGGTCTTGGGTTCAACTCCCAGTGCCAGCGCTGCAGAGGCGCTCGTGTCTTCCACCTATCCCAACGGGGGGGGGTGTTGAGTGACCCGCTGGGGTTGCCCTTGAGATTCTCGGGGAAGGGTCACAGTGCAGAGCTTGGGGGGCTATGGGCGCACTTACCCGCTATTCAACAAGCCCTTTTAACCGAGTGGTTAGTGACTGGGTTTCTGACACCTGTAGCCTCTCACTTGCTAGGGCCTTGACTTTTTACTGTCCTTTATATATATATTTTACCCAGACTGGTCTTGTAGCCTCTCCCAGTGCTGGACTAGTAGTGCCCGCCCTGGGCTTGCTCTTGCCTTGTCTGTACTCCTTCTGACTGGTCTTTAGACCCTTGTCTCAGAGGCTGGACTAGTGGTGCCGCCCTGAGCTGCTTCTTCCTTGTTAGGCCACTGCCCCTATATAGTCTAGGGGGTGTGTCAAATGTAACTTAGGTTGTTACTGTAGACTATACTAGATTGTGCCTTAGTACAACACCCTAGTCTATATATCCTTGTACACACACATTTTAGTTCAATCATTTTCTTTCTGATAATAGGTGCAGAGCCTGGGGGGGCTATGGGCGCACTGACCCCGCTATTAACAAATAGAGCAATTCTTCTCACCAGAGAATGTTAAGACCTAACAAAGATTGGACGGTCATTTAGAAAGGGCAGCTATGTCAGGGGATTCACCTAAAACCTTCATCATGTACAGCTATGGGCTACCAATTGGGAGCATTGAAATAAAGGAGACAGGAAGTGCTGCAGCCACAGCCACAGCCTTAGGCCAGTCTGGCCTACTTCTGAGCTTCTCTGGTGGCCTCAAGCAAACCGTCTCCTCATCCGCTTGTTGTGCTTGCTTTCTGGCTGCTTCCTTAGCGTTCATCTCCTGTGGAAGTGGGAGCAAGGGGAGTCACGGAGGTGGGAGGGAGGAATGAGGACCACATAACAAGCCCGAAAACAGTGTGTCTGTACGGCATGACAGGGAAGATGGATATGGCTATGCGATGAGTTAGTTTCCAGACGGTTCCGCGCACGTACCTGCATCTTAACGTGGTTGTACCAGCACACGCCCGCGAACGCTAGCAGGTACCCGAGCAGGTTGAACGTGGTGATCTTATCCGCGATAACGGACCACGAGAAGGCGATGAGCAGCCAGTCCTTGATGATCCCCGCCACGTTCATCGTCAGCGCCGACGTCTTCCCGATCAGCAGGAACGAGAGGTTCAGCGCAAACGCGCACACGCAGTTCACGCCGAACACCATGATGCTGGGGTGCGCGCCCGCCGCCATGACCGGCAAGAGCTTGGGGAACTCGACGAGGAACCAGGGCAGAGAGAGGAAGAGCAGGCAGACGGGCGAGATGTAGTAGAGGCTGGTGATGGGTTGAGCGAGATGCCCTTGGAGTTGAGCAGGATCTGGATGAGCACCAGCCGCGTCGCCTCGAACGCGACGGCCGACAGCTGCAGCAGCACGCCCGTCAGATTGAAATTCGCCTCGCTCCACGCGCTGATGGCGACGCCGAAGGAGATGAGCATCATGTTGGAGAAGGTCGCGGTGCGGAACGTGTCCTTGCGGAAGGCGACGCCGAGCAGGTAGACGGCGACGGGCATGAGCGCCTTGAGCATCTGGATGAACGAGACTGACAGGTAGATGTACGCCGAGTTGGAGAACCACAGGCTCAGCGCGTAGAGCGCGCCGATGGGCACGACGCACGTGAAGTACGTCTCGGGCTTGAGCCCGCCCGGCAGCGGCGGCACCACGCGGAAGACGTTCACGAGGAGGAAGGCGAGCGAGGAGCAGAACGCCATGTGGATCATGGTCAGACTGCGGAAGAGAGAGGGGAGTGGGGGTTGGGGGGGACGGGAGGGAGAAGGATAGGGCGATGAGGACGAGGGCGAGAATTGGAACCTGGATTCTGGCGGCTAGTGCTATTGGGGCAGCAAGGATAAAAGGCGGCAACATGCGGAAGAGGCGGTTCTCAGAGTGGGAGCTGCAGGCAGCAACTGCATAGGGTGGCGGCACGAAACAGTTGCATACTCTACTCTTAGCTTTCCTTCTCTTTGCTCCTCCAGCTTCTCTCGAGCTGGCAATGCCGTCGCGAGCTCTACCGGTTGGATTATACGTCTATGGACAGGAAGTTTGATCGAAGGGTGCTGTAACAAAAAGAGCCACGCACCTAGGCGAGTCCTCGTGCGTCCAGGTTTCTACAGCTGGGCTCGTTCGTCAATTGTACTGTTAGAGGCCCGAACTACGTTATCAAGTTTCTCCGTTCCAGGATCCCAAAAGCTCACCTGATGGGAAATGGCCAGTTGAGTAGTCTCCGGTCGAGAATGTACTTGTTGAAGATAATAACGGAGAAGCTTAAAGCGATCCAGAGCACCACACTGCCCCCCATGATCATCTTCTTCGCCAGCAAGCTCTGCTGCGCGGGCTGCGTGCTGCTCGGCGTGGTCGACATGGCGACGATGGCGGTCGCAGGAGGAGTGCGGATGGAGGACAGGTTTGGGAGACGGGAGAGCTGAATCGAATGGAGCCTTGTGTGAAGCTACACTGGGATGGCTCACTCAATCGACGGAATTCTAGCGGGATGGTTGAAGCATGGAAAGAGTGCGGTGAATAAGCCTTAACAGAATTGATGGTTAATGGAGGCGGCGAAGTGAAATAGTAGCAGGCGCCCGTTAGCAGCAAGAACGTTGTTGCCGCTCTTGAGGGCTGAACTGGAAGGTTTGGGTGAGGTGAGAACTGGAGCTGTGAAATTCCCGTCAGCCGTGACCGCTTTTGTGGGATGGTCTGTGCTGTGAGGGAAAGCAATTTCCGGTGGGGCTAGGATGGGCCCTAGAGGGGACAAGTCGAGACGGGCGGAGAGGAAGTGAGCAAGGGAGGCAACGAGGAGCCGAAGCCGGAGAGGGGCCGCGTCGCGAGTTGAGGACTCACGTGTCAATCACCGTCGAATCAGGGTCCGTTTCGCGTGGGCCCGAATAGTCAGAAGCACCACCGAAGCAGAGGCTAGGGCTCAGAGGGCCCATCTCATTGGTGTAGTTTGGGTTTGGGCTTGTGACTAACAAGCCACACGACAAGTCCGTGGTTCGTTTTAGCTCGGGTACGTTGGGAGGGTAGAGTTTTTCCACAGCGTAGGATGATCGGTTCGGATTTTCTGAGCCTGCCACGCATCATCACCTGTCTTGTCAATGTGACTGTTGTCTGGACTGGGGGGGAGTACGTAGGGGCCCGCCTCCCAGGGCAAAGAAAGGTTCGGTCTCGCGCCTGTCGAGCTCGGGGGAAACGAAGGTTCGGACTAGGCCGGCGCGACAGCCTGAACCTAGCTTCGGAAACCGAAGGCGGATATAGGCAGGGTTTGGGGGGGAGTGATTCGCGCCTAGGCCCTCGTCAACGGTTAGGCAGAAGTTTGTTCCTTGGTTGCAGCGACAAACTGCTGAGACTTGGTGTCTGGTTTGATATATGCACGCACACTTAAGAATAGGAACTTAAAAATAAGAAGCGATGGTACATACAAAGCCAATCCAAACCATTTGCTCCCACAGCCAGAGCAGCCCTGCAAAATTTTCCAGAAACCTCTAAGGACATTTTTTTACAAGCACAAAAATCAACGTCGTGTTCGACAGCAATGCAGTGATGTCTGAAATGTTTCTGGCAACATTGTAGCCATGCTACGTTGCTTTGGGAGGTGATACTGAATGCACTAAAGCCCCAACTCTCTCCGCAAAAGCAGGTGAAGTGATGCGTTTCCCCGGCACATGGAAAGGGTTGGAGGTGGCATCAACATATGCAGAATGAAGGCGCTTGAAGAACTGATTAGGGGGGGGATGAATGGGTGGGGGCAAGTTTGGTGTGGAAGGGGGGTTGGGGTGTGAGGGATTAATGATGGGCGGAATGCATGGGATGAGGCAGAATGCATAATAAATAGATCAAAACAATGCCACCATGGAAGCTTCAGAACGTCTCCAGCGCATACTTGCCCCAGCAAGCAACCTCCTGCAATCTCTGCCTGCAGAGCCTGAAGTATTCCTCAAAACTCCACATGCATTTGCATTCTCTCCTGGAGAGGATTGTATGAAAAGTTTCCTTACATTTCTTATGTCGCTCTCCCTCAAATCGAGGCCATCAACGACAATTATGAATTTGATCTGGGTGTTGCTCACATAGCCATACCTGAGGGCCAGGCAGGAGAGAAGGCATTTGGAGGATAAAAAGGGAGCGTGGAAGGGGGGGGGAGGTCGGAGGAGAAGGAACGGGGAGATGGGCAGTGAAAAGGTCGAGTGAGTGGGTCAGGAAACAGGTAGACGGATGGATGATGAATTGATACAGAGAAACACCTCAGATAGAAAAAATCAGCGAATCAACTGTAGAAAAATACAGCGCGGATGATGCACATGCTGTCATACGCATGCCAGGCATAAATAACGAAGGCGTGTGGCATGCGGTGTTGCTTCTCGCTTACA